>CM021732.1:23564863-23606515 GCA_011075105.1 Heteronetta atricapilla | reverse complement strand
TTTCTTTCTTTCTTTCTTTCTTTCTTTCTTTCTTTCTTTCTTTCTTTCTTTCTTTCTTTTTAATGAATCTCACATAATTTTCAATCATACACAAAACCTCAGTTTGGGACCCTTGCTTTTTTTTACCTGTTATCTCTTCATGTCAGTCATGCACAAACTTTGAAGATGCAGTCACAAATCTGTGATCAGGCACCTGGATAGCTGTCAAGAACAGAACTGGTTGTGTCTGCCAACTTCGGCATTGCCAGCTGTACTGCTGAATATCCACAAAACCCAGCCCAAGCCAAACAAAGCCAACATCCCCCCAAGCACCCACTTTTTAAAGTCTTCCAGTGATTAGAAGAGGAAAGAATCAAGACTTCTGTTTAAATTCTCAGAGGAAAATAGAAATATCCCAGGCCATATTTGGAGTGAAAAGCTTCTGCACAAAACAGTCTCAGAACTGTTGGGAGGTCTAAAAGTGTAGCTGTGATCTGGAAATGGAGATGAGAAGAGGCAATGAGAAGGCAGCCAGGGAACCAGTTGCAATAAAACAGAATACGCTGAGACTTAATCTTAATATAATTCTATGGTAGTGAGATTTCCTTTTTTTTTTTTTTTTTTTTTTTTCCCAAGACATGAAAACAAACAAATAGCTACCCTAAAAAACCCTTGGAAAAAAAAAAAAAAAGAAATGAATCTTGGTTATTTTCCCTTTACGCTGTGCCATTGTTGCTAAGCTGTCCATTGGCTCCAGAACATGTAACATCTCAGTCATCAGCAATCTGGCAGGTATTTTGTCCATTACATTGATCCAAGAACTATATGCCAGGCTGTTTGCACCATCTGTCATACCAGAGTCAGCAGGGGGGACAAAAGGTGGACAGCTGGTACAATCAGCCTACAATACCATTTTAAGGGAGAAATATCAGAACCTGTGTCAAAAGGCATTGAAAACAAAGTGCCTTGGTGGTGAAAGCAAATACATTTCAGATGTGGTAGCTCATCTTTTCTATCATCATCTTTATGGTTATTAGAAATGCACTTCTAAGAATGAAAAAGGTCATGGGGTGCTTAAACTGAACATAATCAGTCTTCATTATGCATACTTTCACTTTTCCAAAGAAAGCAAAGTTGCCTAAAATGACTGGTGATAAAAAGCCAATCTGTATTGAATCCCTCAGCTGCAGAGATCTGGAATAAAACTGCAGTAGAGAGAATTTCTGGGTTGATTTTTGCCATAAAAACATAGTTACCAGCAAGGCATTCATCAAATGCTGGCTGGGAGATGACCTCAATTCCTCTGCTCCTCCTTGCAGGTTTGTCTTTGGTAAAAAGCTATTTCACAGTCTTATGAATATGTTGGCAAGAGTGTAATGCATAACCGAATGGCAGGATGCTTGGAGAGATTTTTTGTGTATCCAAAGGCAAGGCAACCAATATTCAACTCCATAGTACATCAGCCAGATCATCAGGCAGTGTTTCAACCAGTCATGTCTACAAATCAACCAAGATGCTAGGAAATGCATGGAACTATACAATAAAGATTTTGGTAAGGGGCTCACTGCAGCAAATGTACTTCAGGAGTTACTGCACCGTTTTGAAATTTACAGCCAGTCTATACCTTCTGGATTAAAAGTGGTGCCAACATAACATATGCAGCTGAAGATTGTGCTTATATTCCCTTACTTGTTTTACAAAGTGTTGCAATTTGGTTTTGACAGACTTGAATGATAACTGCAGCACTTGAAATGGAATCATGGCTCATCAGAAGATAGTGATTTCACGTATTTCACTGAGGCCAGTGTAATGCAGAGTGAAGACCAGCAAGAAAACCTGTTGAAGATCATCTGAAGCAAAGCAGACTGCTTTGGAGGTTTAAGATGAAGGCTTTGCTGTTGCACACAGGAATACTGAAAGCCAAGTGTTTTTGCTCTGTGGAAAAGTTGAAACTTCCAGTTTTATTCTACTTCCAGTTTTATTCTTCTCTTTCTATTTAGAAGAAAAGTAAAGTTGACTTAAATATACTTTTATATAGTCTTTTGACTAAAAACCTGATTTTTATGGAGATTTTTCCATTCTATAGTCTTTATGTATAATTACATAATTCATCATCATTAGAAGAATGATATGAATACAATACCAAAAATTGTAATGACAATCTGTAAAACTAGCATTAAGGCATTCTGTTAGAAATACGACTTTCTTTTGAGAAAAAATCAATATATTCTGAAGAAAGCTGTGATTTTGATCAAAATAGTATTTTCTGATAAAGGAAAAACTACTAAAATAGTTTTGACCAGCTGTAAGAATAATCATAGAATTTTCAAAGTCATATGGGAGACAGGTATTTTATATTATATAACTGACATTTGAAGTGACAAAGAGCTGTTCCACATAGTCTGAAACGCAAACTTCTAAAATCTTCACTAAACAGTGATGACAAAATAAGTGAGGATACCATAATGAAATGTAATCTGGATTGTCATAACCAAAGTAGGCAAAAATGCAAATTTTTATTGCTTTGTTTGGCCTGTATTGTCAAAACTAGATTCAGCAGACTTTCATTTGTCTAAGCTAAAGATCAGTGAACAAAAGTCATCCAAAAATATTCTAATTTTGATCAGCCTTCTGTCCATGTTACATAATGACAAGCTCTCTTCAGAAAAGTTCTGATATCATACAGACATATTATGTATATTTAAATAATTGCTAAAAAGATAGACACTGAGATCCTGAAAAGTGGATACTGTGGATACTGTGAAGTATCCTTTTTCTTCACATATTTACTCATGAAACAGGGTATGCTAAATAGTGCATGGTGGAGTCTATGTTAATCTTTCTGTAAAAGAAACGAAAGAATTTAAAGTACTGCGATCCTCTTCTGTTGCAAGTTGGCAACTTCAGCATCCCCAATCCAGAAGTTCTTTTTTGGATGAGTCCTCTTTGCACATTTACTTGTGTCTACAGTCCTAGGAGAAGCTCTAGTTTAGATAATCACACCAGAGGCTAGTACAGCCATATCCAGTAAAACAAACAAATAAACAATCAAGCACAAACACATCAATGTTGCAGATAATTTCATTAATTCTGGATTTAATTCCCAGGGTTGAATACAAATATTAGCCTTGACATTCTCTTTTAGTTTTGACCTGGAAAAAAAACATTTATGTATTTCTGGAATTTAGATGTAAGGCAGGAAAGGAACACTTAAGAATATTTTCCACTGTTTCCAACAAGATCTACCAGGGTACCTATGAACTTGGAAAGACATGGGATCTGAAGTCAAAGTCTATCTTCTTTTCTGTCTATCTTTCCACTTACCAGAGGAACAATTCTTTGTATTCAGTTGCTACTGTTTTTGAGGGACAAGTTGTCCCTCAAAACAATTTGAGAGTTGTCTTTGCATTGTAAGGAGTAAGGATATGTCTCCTACATGATCCTGAATGGAAGGTAATAAGTTTTCAGTGAGGTGAAGTTCATTTCATGTTGCTGCAGGAATTTGAAATATCTTTCTCCTGAGACGATCTTTGGAAAGCTGTCTTTCCAGTTTTGCTTTATCCTTTACCTGTAGACATTGTTGCAGTAAGACTGATGTAGAATCATGGTGTGGGTTGGAAGGGACCTTAAAGATCACCCGGTTCCACCACCCCTTCCCCCCCATGGTGTTCCCAGGTGTTCCCATGGGCATGAACACCTCCCACCAGACCAGGTTGCACAAAGCCCCATCCAGCCTGGCCTTGAATACTTCTAGGGATGGGGCATCCACAGCTTCTCTGGACAGCCTGTGCTAGTATCTCACCACCCTCTGACTGAAGAATTTCTTCCTTCTATCTAATCTAAATCTATCTTTTTTTTAGTTTAAAGCCGTAACCCCTGGTCTGGTTACTACACTCCCTGGCACTCCCTGGAGAGTCCCTCCCCAGCTTTCCTGTAGGCCCCCTTTAGGTACTGGAAGGCTGCTATAATGTTTCCCTGGGGCCTTCTCTTCTCCAGGCTGAACAACCCCAATGCCTTCAGCCTGTGCTCACAGGAGAGGTGCTCCAGCCCCATGGACCTTTGTGGTCCTCCTCTGGATTCATTCTAATAAGGACATTCCATGTCCTTCTTGTGCTGGGGGCCCTAGAGTTGAATAGAGAACTACAGATGGGGTCAAAAGTATCATAAATGGGGGTGTGGGAAAAAGAATACATAAATCCTAGTTCAAATTTTGTGGGTTAGATTATGATTAAAATATTGTCACCAAGTGGATATCCACTTCTTGCAAGTGCAAGAATGAATAATCATATCCTATCCTATATCAATATTCAGATGAATACATTATCTGAAGTAATACCTGCTTTCTTCTGTCTGTCTCAGAACAGACGAACATTTTTTATCATTGTCAATATGAAATTTACTTATGTCATCTTTGATATTGAAATGAAACTCAATTATGTTGCCCTTGATAACCAAATGAACAGTCTAATATAAAGATTACATGTATTGCAGTCTTTTAAAATGACCAGAAGTGATGTACTATTTTATATGATAGATGAGTTATTAAAATAGGTAGAGAACTGAAAAAACTTTTGGTTAAATTAAATAGAGGGTTTCATTAGTAACTTATTGAATATAGGAAGAAAATTGTAACTTAGAAATGTAAGGAAATGGAGGAAGGCTTAACTCAAACTCTTCACAAATTATCATTCTTGCTCAATAAGAAAACTGGGCAAGGGCATAGGCTGTAGTTTCAGGGGAGTCTACATCGGGATGCTAAAAGCAGAAATTAGTATAACCTTGAAAGCTATATATATTAGGTTGAAAAGAAGTAGAAGCATTAACTAATGTCCTAAAGAATAGGGTAGAAGAATACTTCTTGCTGGTGCATTTGATCAGTGCCAAAAGGGATGTGAGTAGCACAGGGTCTGTAAGACCAGGTTCAGCTCTGAGATGTTACCAGTCATGAAGGTGCAACAGGCTAGGTAGTCAAGCTTTTCTCACCTCTTTATGGTACTGTGCGAGAAGAGCACTCCATGAGTGGGAGATCTTACACAGTATGAAAAGCTATTTATTCAAATTTGTGCAAGCAGCCTCCTTGTGCAAAAACCTGAGTTCAGCACAACCCAAAGGGGTATTCTTCATTTTAAAAAGATTCCAAGTAAAGAAAAAGAGGCCTAGAGTTTTCATAGGATACAGCAATTGTTAAGTAGAAAAGGCCTAGAACATCTTTCAGAAATTGCTTGATAAGAAGAATACATTGGTGTTTTTCTTCATGTGTTCATTTGCCTTTTTGTAGGACATAGAGATACTATTTATTTTGTTAAAAGAAAGAAAATATCAAACTCTTAGCCTTTCAGCAGGTGAGCTCACCAGTGTATAGAGGAGGTCAGTGAGCTGAACTTTGGCAGGGATATTAATATTTTAGAATGCTTTGAATCAGCAAAATTTACCTTATCAGTTAGGTTGTGTCACACTCCCGTGGCTTTTAAGCCCTGAAACATCACTGGCACTTACTAGCCGTGCTCTCACTGAAGACAGGAGAACCATGAAGGTAATTTCAGCTCAAAGCAAGCTCAGATCCCTGGATCCACTAAAATGAAAACAGAATACATTTTTAATGTTTTTTTTTGCTGAGCAAAGATGGAATGCAAGCAGATAAGTGAGATGTGATATTAATAAATAAAAATAATTGAATTATCCCCTGAGGCACTGAGAAAAAATGGTCTTATCTTTCTTTAGATGGTCTTGCTATGGAGATTTTCTGTATTGGGATCCTGGACTATGAGAAGGGTTCTCGAGAGTTTCTGATAACAAGAAATATTAACTGGCAGGAAAATGTTTAGAAGGACCAAAGAACTCCACAAGAAATGAATTATTATTATTATTTATTTATTTTCCGCAAAACTGAAATCCTAATGATACCAATTGTAACAACAGAACAACTAGTGCCACTTCCAGTAACTAGTTATGGTATTTCAAATTACTTTTAATGTATCTCAGGACAAAGAGGAAGAACGAGCACAGCTTTTACATAAATGCTCACTTAAATTCAGCATCTGCCCAGTTTACTTGCAGTTAGTAGGGTTCCTTATTGTGCTTATGTCTTGATTTCCCAGTCTTGTTTGACATGTGTCCCTCCTTTAATGTTCCTTGAGAAGTTCCATCAGTGCTTTTGGGTAACCCCTTCTGAAAGGTATGGAGGCAATATCTGCTTCTTCGCTAGAACTGACAAATGTCTTGCTGTGGTGGGTCAATAGAGGGTAGGAGGCCAGTGAACCCACGTCTCTATCTTTCTGCAGCATCTTGCAGTACCCCCATTGGTGGCTCTGGGATGTGCTGCAAGGTGGCTTCTCAACTCTCCTTTCCCAAGATAAACCTGTTGATTCTCTTCTGTCTATCCAAATCTGGAAAATGCTGATGCACTTGCCCAGAAGCATAAGTAGGCATTATCTCTGGCAGCACATACTCACAGCCTTATCTGCCAAGGCACCTCCATTCAGACCTGCTTTAACCCTGCTGTTTCAGACTTCCTTCACTGCATCCTCTCAGCAGTGCAAAGCTTGCTGAAAATTTGGGGATTTAGAAAAGCAGACTGAATATATTTCCCCTTGTGCCTTATGCCATGGCCTAAGGATGTGTTTTCAATGGTGATATGATAGTACCCACTGAGCCACCTTTCCGCATGTCTTATACCTGTCTATAAATCTCAACATAATTTCTCCTTCAAAACTTCCTATTTTACAGACATAAATGTGTCTGTACATTGTAGGTGCGTATTGGAATGCCATTATGGTAGTAGTAGAAAAACACTGAAGACATGTTGCTCAGATTTCTTCAGTACTAAATTCACACGTATTGCCTCATCTCTTCTATTTAGAAATCATAACTTCTCTTGCATTAAAGTTGATATTCATGGGCCATTAGCTTTGTTTGTCACTTAGTATAATTAGCAAACTTAGTTACTCATTATTTCATCACTTGTTCAAATGGCTTGAACAAATAGAGGTTTTTCTTTTTCTCAGTTGTTTGTGTTAAAGCACCTAGCATTGTTTCACTAAAGTAAAAGAATAATTTGTGAATGTAAATCCTCAAATTTCATACCCACATTGTTAGGCACTCGCTTTCAGAATTCCAACATACACAGTATACTACATGTTGAAGAGGCAGGCTTGGTAAGTCACCTTTCCCTTAAAAAATCTGTGCCAGTGTTGTTTTGGGCAAAACATTTGCCATTTCCACATATATATAAGAACTGAGTTCTCCTGAGTAAGCTTATATGGCTTATATACTCAATGGTTATGACTGAATTCATAGTAATTGCTGTCTGCTATTCTCTTATTAGGACTGAAAAGGGGAAGAAAAGCTTGTTTATATGCTGTGCATTTTTTTTTTTCTGTGCTCAGAATGTCCAACTATTGCAATGGACAAGCTGACAGAAGAGTATGTTCTCAACAAAGCAGTAGTTAACATCAAATTCTAAAGTAATGCAGTTTGTTTCAGGAAAACTCAGTATACATTTATATTGTGCCAGTTCTAAAATCAGGAATCATTTTTAATATCTGACAAAGGCTAAATTAGACAGTTTTCCATTACTGCCTAGAAAAGTAAAAGTGTAATTGCTACTTCAGTCTGGTGAAATGGATTCTGCATTGTGATATTTAACACATACAGAATGAGCAAGCTAAAATCAATAAAAAGTAGACTGAAACTTTTTGCTTTCCCTTCCTTTACTTGCTGTTGCCTAGGAGCACTGGGTAATTGATGCAAGTATTTATTGTAGAGGTTTGGATACCACAGTCTTCTTGTGTAATGTTTCTCTGTAAAGTTTGTGAATTCCAGCCAGAACTCAAAACAAATGTATTGAGTGAAGTCAGACTATAGCTAGTAAGTAAGGAGGGGTTGCATTTTTTCAGAAGTAGAATCTGAATGCCCCTTTCAGGAACTGTGCCAATATGCCAATACAAAATATAATTCTGGAATAACAGGGCTGCTGCAGCCTCCTCCCAAGGGGCACATTGTTGTCTTGTGGGATCAAACAAGAGAAGTTTTGGGTAACAACTGAGTAATTTGTCTTGTGCATTGTTGGCAAGGCTTTCCTCTTCAGGTTTTAATGAAGTCTATCACCTTACTATTGACTTTACAGGGGTTGGGATGTAACCAAAGATCTTTCTGTCTAAACTGACAAGGGGAAAACTTTCCTTCTCAAATCAACATCCTTGGTATTATAGAATCATAGAATGACAGAACATCCTGAATTGGAAGGGACCCACAAGGACCATCAAGTCCAACTCCTGGGCCCCCAAAGGACCACCTAAAAAATTAGACCATGTGTCTGAGAGAAATGTTTTGTCCAAACATTTCTTGAACTCTGAGAGGCTCAGAGCCATGCCTCCTCCCTGGGGAACATGTTCCAGTGCCCAACCACCCTCTCAGTGAAGAAACTTTTCCTGATACCCTGCCTGACCCTCCCCTGTCCCATGCCATTCCCTCAGGCCTTGTCACTGGTCACCAGAGAACAGAGCTCAGTGCCTGCGCCTCTGCTCCCCTTGTGAAGAAGCTGCAGGCCTACATGTGTCCTTGGTACTCTTTGCTCAGAGCACAGAATAGCTGTGGTGACATTGTGTATATATATATATATTAAAGCTTTAAGAATAATCTGAATGCAATAATTTATTTTACATATTGATTTGCCCTCTCACATTTGCCTTTTTCTGCCTTGTCTGTTTAGACAGAAAGGTCTTTGGTTACATCCCAACCCCTGTAAAGTCAATAGTAAGGTGTTGATAGACTTCATTAAAACCTGGATCTTTCCCTCAGGGTTTTCACTTAGCAGCTTTATGGAACTCTGATATTTACAAAGCAAAATGGACCAATTATTTAAACAAGAATATACAGAGTGAACAAATAGCTGTGAGCACTGAAGGCAAGAAGTTTGGTCTGGGCCTTGGGTCAATTCTCCAATGTCTTATAAGAGGTGAGTACACACCTCAGACTTTTCCTCGTGCTTCATTTTGATAGGCTGTTTAAAAGCATCTGAGAGACCTTTGTCCCTTTGACAAATTTAGTTTAATTCAGACAATAGGAATAGAAATTACTGAATGGGATGGAAGGCAGGAGACAGACAAAGCAAGTGATTGCATAAGCCACATATTCTAGGAAAAGAGTTTAAAATTACCCTTTTCAGAAGATTTTTAATTTTTTGCCCTTTATTTCTGTGTCATTTTGGATATTTTTTAGCCTTATTCTCAACAGGAAATTTTAAGAGATCCTTCATTTTCTCTAGCTGCAGTTTCATAATATCCATCATGATATCAAATCATGAAAGTGATAAAAAACTATCAAAAGTTGCAGTTTCATGCCATCGTGAAATCAAATAAACATGTTTCTTCAATCTTAGATTCCTCTCAAACAAATTAGTGAGAAGGTTTGTCATAGACTGTCAGAAACCAAAGTGAAGGAATGAGGGAGAAAAAGTTATTTCCCCAGTTCCAATCTCTTCTCTTTAGAGGCACTGAGTCACAGAATAGGGAGATCATACCTGTGTTCTATATAGATATCTATATGGCTAAGCAAGAGTCAAAGAGACTTGATAACTGTGTGGTAAGATGTCCTTGTTAGAGTTAGAGGAGGATATTTAGGATAATCAGAATTAGAGAAAAAATAAAGGAACATATTAAAGGTTCTTTGAAAAAGAATAGCCATAACACACAGAGATAATGAAGCTTCATAATGAATTGCTTGAGGATCTCAGGTTTAAAGAACTTCTGTAGAAACGGAGAGAGCAACTAACAGAAGATAACCAACCTCTATTATACAAATTATATCAATTTTGCCCAAGAATGTCTAAACTATTAAGCTTCTTGCAAATATGTCATCTATCTTTGGCAAAAACACAAGTTTGTAAAATTGAACACCAATTGCTTGTGTAGATTTTGAGCATGCTCAATTTCTTTTAATGTCAGTAAGTATATTCATAAGGATCACAATACTAGGAAATCAGAAAAAGCTGCCACATATCTTGGAATGTCCAGAAATTTTCTGTACTTTTGATATTGATAATTTTCTGAAAAGTATTATGCTTCTATGAGTTTGCATTACAGCATGACAGCAAAAGTGTTGTAATTTCAAACTGTTATATACTGTGACATGGTATTGAGGAGCTCTGAGGTATTGATCAGCACATGCAGGAGAATAAATGAGACTCAGGAATGCATTTAAGTGACAGACTTCAGCTTTATGGATATAACAGAACAGCTGCATAATAAATGTCTAAATCACAACCACATAGTAGACAATTAATAGACTTCAGCATGTGGTTACAAGAATATAGCCATAAAACTACTGATTTATGACAGAACTTCCTCTTCAGCCCATACTAGGATGCAACCTTTTCCCCATGTGTGGTAATACAGAGGTTAGCAAGAAAGAATTCTCCTAAAGATTCAACTTGAATACCCTCATTAATATTCTTTAACTCTGGGTTAGCCCTGAAGTGTTCAAGAAGGACTAGATCAATTTTGAAGGTCCCTTCCAACAGAACTCTTCGGACATGAATTCTTCTCTGTGTTTACAGCAATCCTGAGATACATTTAGCTTGGCCCCTGATCCACTCATAAGGCATGCTTAGATCTTAGTACAATCTGACTCCTGGCACCCAAGAATCCAAACTCAGGGCCTTCCAGGGGTTAAACATCTCAGTTGCCTCTAAAGCAGTCCTATATGAACCCACACCAACAGTCAGAAGGGGCAGTTCAGACAACTAGTGTCTTCATGACCTTGTCAAACTGATTCTAGCCTTATGCATAATTAGCCACCCTGGCATCTGGAATTAGGTACGGAAAAAAACACAACTCTTGTACACCCACCCCGCCCCCCCCAATAAAATAAAATACAAATATCAGCTTTAATGGGACTAATATGTCCATGGCTATATTCCTTGAGTGTGACCCTGACCTTCCTCTGTTGATTCATTTTTGAGCATGTCAATTTCAGTGACACTGCTTCTTGCGTAAATTGCCCAGTCCTTTCAATGTACACCTGGAGCTGCTCCTCTGCTGCCTGAAGCATGAGATCTCTAATCCTGGAAACCAGAAATAAAGCTTCAGCAAATGCTGTTTTAATCAGTTGGCTCCCATTCCTACAAAGGTGATTTCTGAATAAATATAAACTGAAAACAATGTTGGTTTGGAATATCTATCATCTTTCTTGTCTTGACCCAACAGCAGCTTTAATAACAGCTCTATTTAGTATATTGCAATACTGTGTTAGATCAGATCTCCCTGAGTTGAACATGGCTCAAGGTCATGGATGAAGTAGATTCATTGTGAGCTATTTGTTCCTCTTCTTTGTTTTCTTAAGCTTGGCCAAACATATTGGAATGAGACTTGCACTCTCCTACATTTGACAAATTCCACCAAATATTTTTGTAAGCCTTAATTATCCAAGGTTTTCACAGAATCATAGAATCATAGAAAAGGGTTGGGTTGGAAGGGATGTTAAAAGTCACCTAGTTCCAACTCTTCTGCTATGGTCAGGAACACCTTCCACTAAACTTGGTGGTTGCTCAAAGTCCCATCCAACCTGGCCTTGAACACTTCCAGAGATGGGCATCCAAAGCTTCTCTGGGCAACCTGTTTCCTCTACTTTCCCATCAACAAGTGTTGTTTGTCCTGTCCTGGGAAGCAGGACTTCAATATATTAGTGGTTGTTTGGGAAGAAACGTCTTCATAACAAGAGCTCTCCCTCCCCTTCCCCTTTCCTACCTTTTATTGCTGAGTGTGACACCATATGGTATAGGATATCCTTGTGATCAGTTTAGGTCAGCTGTCCTTTTGATGAATCACAGAATCACAGAACCATTCAGGTTGGAAAACACCTCTAAGATCATCTAGTCCAATCTTTAACCTCATACTGACAACTCCACCACTAAACCATGCTACTATGTTCTACATCTACACATTTCTTGAAGACCAACAAGGATGGCAACTCAACCACTTCCCCAGGCAGTCTATCCCTATGCCACACAATCCTTTCAGTAAAAGGAATGTATCCTAATATCCAACCTAAACCTCCCCTTGCACAACTAGAGGCCATTTTCCCCTACTACTTGGTGCCCTTTCCACTTCTTGCCCACCCCCAGCCCACTGGCTTTGAGGGGGTTTGGAGGGAGTTTTGATGCTGTGTCAGCATTGCTTATCAACAGACAAAACATTGGTGTGATATCAATACTCTTCTAGCTACAAGTGCAGAACACAACACTATATGGGCCACTGCAGGCAATGTTAGCTCCATCTCAGCCAGATTCAGTATATCCTCACATTAGCAGGCTGCCAATATTCAAGTAGAGAGTACCATGTTAACATGACTTGAAGTTTATTGTGTTAACATTACCTGAAGTTTGTTGAAAAGATACTTTTTCAGTTACTCTAAAAATCTTTTCTCAAAGGCAATGATATTTTTAATTAAATGTTTTTCTTTGATATCATAGAAAGAAACTGGAAGTACTCTAAGGTTTCAGAACCATTATCTCCCCCCTCCCTCCCCACTCCCTCCCCCTCCGGTCTCTTAATTTTAAGGCATCAAGATCAGGGTAGAAACATAATATTTAGGAAAAGTTTATGCAACAATATTCCCAGACAACCTAATACACAAGAAACTAAATCTTTCCAACTCAGAGAAAGTCTTGAAACATAGCCTAAATCTGGATAATTTTGCTAAGGGTAGCTCCCTAGGGCTGTTATGTGTAAACTGTAATTCCAGTTCCACTTTGGTTTCATTGCCTGATTTGCAGCTGAAATTGTTTGGAGAAGTTTAGATATAGTTGGAGTAATCATCCAGAATTGCAGGGGCTTATTTGGACTGCAGATTGAAGCTTTTAAGTATTTTGTCACTGTAGCTCCAACTCTTGTGATCAATAATGGTGTAATATACTGTATGCCAGTAATGTCAAATATCTCACACTAAGTTCTGATGGCATTTCAGAGTAACAGACAGTAGTACCTTTGGAATTCAGGCATAAGAGAAAGGCAGTGTTAATAGAAATGACTGAAACAAAAGCTGTGCACAAATGTACTTGTTTAATAAAATAACCTAAACTGTCTTACAGAAGCAAAGAAAAATTGATAAAATCCTCTCAGCTACTTAAAACAGTTTTTTTGTTTTGTTTTGTTTTTTTTGTTTTTTTTTTTTTTTTTCTGCAGGAGTTACAGAGAAACAATTCAGAGAACTAATACACAGTATTTTACTTTCTTATATGATAAGTTGACTAACCCTGGCAGTTTTCTGTTGTCACTATTCAAATAATATGAATATGAAATATGAATATCAAGTAGTTGACAATGTTTCACTTTTCTGTTCACAGAGATTTATGAACAATAAGTAGAAAAACTATTCATGATCACTCAGAATTACTTATGAATTAGAAATATCTGTTTCCTGCTTGCAAAGCACTACCTGCATAAACTGTAAGTGCACAGCTGGTGGTGGGCTATCTGGTGGTGGGCTATGTGCCATATTTCATTTTCTCATCATGATAGTTATATATTTAGTGATAGGGTGAATTTATATATATAACTATGTAAATTCAGAAATTCAGAGCTTGAATTATGTACTTTTTTTTTTTTTTTTTTTTTCAGAACAACCTGTCTGAAGGTTGAGAAATGATGATTTCTGTTAAAAAACACATGTGGCTACCATTCGTGGCAAAACAGATGAGTGGGAATGGTATATACCCCCACTTTCTCCTTGCTTTCCAAATTCAAGAGTTGCTCTGTTCTCAATGCATTTTGGAAAGTTAATGAAAATGTAGTTTTGTACTTGTGAGATGTGTTGAAATAAATGTCTCCAAAAACCTCCACAATATTTTAAAAGGCAATTTTAGTCCTAATGGAGGCAATCAATGGACGTACCAGTCTCACTAGATTTGCTTCAATTCCCATTTGAGTCAATGGAGAGAATCCCATTGGCTTTAAGTAGGAATTAGCAGGATTTATGAAGCAATTGTGTTTAATCTGCATTAGGAACAGAAAACTCTCAAAATTATCCCCTTTTTGAGGAAATCAAGTATCTGTACCTTGTCTTCAGATTGCATATTGAGAGAGAGGGGGAGAAAAAGCCAAATCTTTATTTCACTCAAATAGTCTGTACATATTATAGTGAGTGAAGAGACAGAAAAATGTTCCACATAGGAGGCTTATAAAAATCAATAGTCTCATCCTTAACTTCATAATATAGTAAGCTGAAATATTTGGAGAACGGGAATTATACATGTACAGTACTTTCAAATTACTGATATTTTAACCTTTTATTTTATAGTCTTTATCCATACACACATCAGGCCTTGAAGAAAAAATCAGAAGGAAATAGCTTGTGGTCCTGAGACAAATAGCTTTGGCTGATTACTTTGTAAAAGAATGAAGAAGCAAAAATATGTGCACAGACAGGCTTTTCAAAATGTATCTTTCCATGGTAAAAAGTCACGTACTGTAATATCTGCAGCAAGTATAGCACCTTTTCTTCTCACCTATGTTTCAGAAAGCCTATGTGTGAACTTCTTTTCTGTTTTGCCTCTAACACAGACTCCTAATTTAGCCAACCTTTCATTTATGTATGCGATCTAAGCACAAAGTTCAGCCTATTTCTAAGCTCCTTGAGGGCTCAGATGCAATAAAATCCATCTTAAAATGAAAATGATGAACACAAGTCCAACCAATCCTATGTACTTTTTCTTCTAATGACATCAACTTTTGTTTTTCCTGCCTGCTCCTTGTCTGTGAAAGGGCTCATACTTCATTCAGCAACCTCAGAGAGTTTGATTTAAGGTGTGGATTTTACTGCTGCCTATTTTTATTGCAGAGGTTTATATAGATATATAATATATATATACACACACAAATATATGTCTCTGTGGTTCAGTGGGGTTAGAGGTGTGTCATTGTACTGGGTTTACATGGCAAGTTTTTGGTAGCGAGGGGTGGCAGGGGTGGCCTCTGTGAGCAGAGTCCAGCAGCTGCCCCATGAGAGAGAGGAGTGAGAAAAATCAAAGGGAAACAGCCCTGCAGCCCCCAGGTCAGTGCAGAAGGAGGGCAGGAGGTGCTCCAGGCACGCCAGCAGCAGTTCCCTTGCGGCCTGTGGAGAGGCCCCTGGTGGAGCAGGCTGTCCCCTTGCAGTCCATGGGTCCCACATGGAGCAGATCTCCACGCTGCAGCCTGTGGAGGAGCCCCCGGTGGAGCAGGTGGATGTGGCCTGGAGGAGGCTGCGGCCCATGGGGAGTCCCTGCAGGAGCAGGCCCTGGGCTAGAGCTGCAGCCTGTGGAGAGGAGCCCACGCAGGAGCAGGGCATCTGGGGGAGCTGCTGCCCGTGGGGAACCCCTTCTGAAGCAGTTTGCTCCTGGGAGATGGACCCCGTGGTACGGAGCCATGTGGGAGCAGTTCCTGAAGAGCTGCTGCCTGTGGGTGGCCCCTGAAGGATCAGTTTGGGAAGGACGGCATCCTGTGGGAGGGACCCCGCATGGAGCAGGGACAGAGAGGGACTGTGAAGAAGCAGTGGGGACAAAGCATCAGGGACTGACTGCAGCCTTTGTTCCTCTGTGCTGCTCAGGGGGAGGAGGTATAAGAGGGTGGTTGAGAGGAAGTCATCTTTAGTTTGCTTTTAGTTCTTATTGCTCTCACAGTTTACCACTGGGTGATTAATTATGTTATCTCCCTTATCCTGGGTCTGTGTTGCCTATGTTGATAACTGGCAAGTGATCTCCCTATCCTTATCCCAATCCATGACCTTTTTTCATTGCATTTTCTTCTCCTTGTCTTTTTGAAGAGGGGGGATTGAGAGACTGATGTGGTGGAGCTGTGCTACCTACTGGTGTGAAACTACCACAGTCATCCTGTAAGAGCATCACTGCTTTCTGTGCTCACTAGTTTGACCAGAAAGACCTTATTACCCATGTTGAATTTTTCCTATTATTTAAAGGGCTCTTGGTGACTTAAAAAATACATATGTATTTCACAGACACCTTATAATTTGACCTATCATTATAGAGGTGTAATGCAACATGGCGAGAACACAGGAGGCTGTAGTCTTTTCCCTGAATTACCCAGGGAGCTAGAGCACAGCTGCATTATATTGTTTCATCATCTTTTACATCTCTGCCAGATCTACCTCTGATACCAGTTCTACTAAACAATCAAGAAATCACAATTCTTACAGTGAATGGCAAAATATGAACTCATTCTTTTTACAGTAAGACTTTTCAAAGTCCTTAGTGTTATACTCAACCATACGCAAATGAGCTCACATGGAGATTACTGTGCCAGCAGGAGAGATAATGGGGACAGCATTGTAGGTCTTTGTTTTCTTTGGAAATTGTAACTTGACTATAATATTATACAGTCCTTAAAATGCATTAAAAATGAATAGTCTAAGGGCAGTCAGTTACATACTCAGAAAGACTCAGTGTCTTCAAAATTATAGTGTTAGGCATGTTTATCCAAACGAGTGATCTGATGGGATAACTGGATGAAAATTCCTTAAGTGCTTTATAATGGCTGTGGCTTGCAGAGTAAATCATACACATTTTAGAGTTAAAAATAAATTGAGCTCATGTTGCTACAGAAACTACTGCTGCTGTAGTTTTGGGAGATGTGTGTCCCCCATTATCGTGCTTAAATCCAGGCGAAGATAACAACCTATAAATTATTTCTATTTTTGCTATGTAATTCTGAGTATTTTGAAGCTGCTACATTTGTTAATTAATTTAAATATTTCAGTCTTTATTTATTTTTAAAATATATACATTTTTACAAAATATTTAATTAAATAAGTTTTATTGTGTTGCAACCAGAAAATGTTGAAGACGAGTACTTTCTCCCTGAAATTTTCTTGTGGATCCACAGCAGGATAGTGGTGGATCAGTGGTGTAATGCTTAGTTGCATGTTGGAATGTGTACCTCCAGATGAGGTAAATCCATTCCCTGCAGGGTGTTGAAAGAACAAAGACAATCTCAGAATCATGAAATGCAACTGAAGGTGTGATGTAACAGCTATTGGAATAGGTTTGAAAAATCCTCTTGGGAACTGAATCACATGAGAGTGGACTGGTTGTATGGAGTCAGAAGGAGATTCATACCTGAAATTATCGGAGCCTGCCTCTTTGAAAAGGAGAAGAAACTTTGTCTGTGTCTGGAATCCTGGTTACTAGAGATGCTTTGTTTCTGAAATAAAGCATTTATTTCCAAAATCCACCGCCACAACTCTTTATGCGTTACATCTCATGACTCGTTATGCATGATATGTATGGAAGGCTAAGAACAGGAAGAAGAACCAGATATCTCTTTCTTACAAGCTGCGGATCTTAGTTGCCTGGGCAAGGTGATCTACTGAATTTTCCATTTTTCATTAATGACTATTGTCTTCCTTTCTATAACACAGCTCTGTGCTGCAGGGAGGGATAGAAAATGTATTCTGCCACTTTACCAATGCATCTCTGTTCAAAAATGAGGATATGGAACTTTAGCTGAAGGAAGATCAGATCTCCCATACCCTATAGAATTCCTTCTATAAACCATGGAACTGAACATTAAACCAAGCATCCTTCCTCTGCATTTCTTAAGAAAAAATCTCTGTTTTGCTTGCAGTATTAAGTGTCATCAGTGGCTATGAGAAAATCTACTGAATGGCATTTAGATTTCTACCTCACAGGGTTGATAACTTTAAGGATCCTTCTGGGGCTCTGATATCACAGAATCACAGAATGGGGGAGGCTGGATGGGACCTCTTGTCCAAACCCCATGCTCAAGCAGGGTCACTTAGAGCAGGCTTCTCAGGCACTGTCTGTTTTACTAAAAATGATAACAGTTCTGTGTTCATGTAGAAACAGGACTTTTAGAATTTTACTGGAAAAAATATCACTTGTCTGAGGACTCATTCAGGGCTTTTGAGGATTAAATTTTTAGCTTTAGATCTGCACTCAGGCACTGTCTAGGCACAACCTCCCCTTTGGTGGATTGCTGTAGTATGTAATTTTTCAGATCAAATATAGTGGATATCCAGAAAGTTAATGTCTATGGATCCCAAGGGGTATTCTGGAGGTATCCTTTCAGTATATCACAGATATCCTGAAAAAAAAAAAAAAATCAACTTAATAGGTAGAGGGTCCTACTGGTCTCAGTTCACAAGATATCACAAGCTATTGAGCCTGTTTCTGTAGGGGATGATTTAGTCCCTTGAATCAGGTATATAGATATTCTGCTATATAAATCTTCAGTGATGAGGACTGAAACAACTAATTAAGATGCTCTTTTGGAACATTACTGTATTAAATGCCTGCCAGCGGAAAGTGGAAATGTGACTTCTGGTGAATGTTACCCTGAAGCACAGTGAAGGATTTAATAGATGCTTTTCTTCTACCCTGGGAAAAGTCCAACTCTGCTCATTTATTTTTTCCTGGTATACAGATTCCTACAATCTTAGTTCTTTGGATGCTAGCCCACTCAGCACTTCTTTTGCTTTAAAGATGTTTTGATGTTTAAAGATGTCTTGATGTTTATTCTGCTTTTTTGACAGCACAACTTTGAAATTTAGAAAAGATTGGATAGCAGGAACAGCAAATACAATGATTACATGAAGTGCAGAAACTTAGTTCCCTGCACCTTGTAATTCGGCCACTTCCAAGGCAGTTAGATAAGAAACCCTGTAATGCAGTGCTGGATTTTTGAGTATAGTATTATTTATGTTAGGTGTGATTTGCCACCACTGTGGCAGTGGTGGCAATCATTTTGCATGCTCATTTCCTGTGCAAGTACTCACCGGAATGCAGTCAATAAGAAAAGCAGGTTAGTGAAACAGCTGTTAATTTTCCACCATGAATGAATACTCCATCCTACTTGATAGATTTTTTTTTTTTTTCCCTGCAAGTTCAATAAATATTTATGTCAGCTCTGCTGTCAAGTAGCACTCTCAGTAACAGACAGTTGCTAAATTAAGATACTTTCCTTGGCAGTAATGGAAAGCTAATAATGCAATTGCCATATGCAAGCCTTGGAGAAGATTTGCCTTATAATTATCATAAGAGTTTGAACTGCAACTCTGAGAATAAAAAAAACACAGGGGCAGACTGTAGTGCCACCAGGTGAATTGAGGTAACACTGAGAGGACATGAAGGTACGAGATTTCCTTCCTCAGTAATGCTGTTTCACAGGGGCACCTGCAGGTGAACTTCAAGCAGGGGAGGCAGAGAGGTTGGGAGATGGTGCTGTTGACTGTGACCTGCTCACAGGGTTGTTCCTCCAGCAATGTGTCCCAGAAGAGCTGGGCTACAGGGTTCATACTTATCTTTTAGAAGGTACTGGCACACAATTGCGCTAGTAGAGAGGAAGTGCAGGACAACTGCTATGCATTCAGCCAAATCTATTTTTCCCTCCCTCTATATATCAGGCTTTGCTGTTATACCCTCAGTAAATGGGCAGATGGAGAATTAATGTTCCTCTTTGCAGCTGTGATTCAGGAAAGAAATCTTGGAATCATCATTAACAGTTTTCTGAAATAATTTTCTGTATGTGCAGCAGCAGCTGAAAAGGCCAACAAAATATTGGACATCAGCAGAAGGGGTACTGAGAACAAGATGACATCAACTTTTCACCATGATGTGAAACGTCAGTGCACCTTCTTTGATGATGTGTGCAACTCTAACTTCTGAATCTCAGGAAAGACAAGGTAGAGTTAAAGAAGCTACAGGCAAGAGTGAACAAAACAATCAAGGGGATGGGACAATGCTTTAAGCAGAAAGACTGAAGAGGCTGGGAGTTCCCATGACTGGAAACAGTCTTTTCATACACTGAGAGGTCGTGGCATATTCACCAGCCTCTCTGTACTCCTCCTGTACAGAGAAGTGGCTGAGGCTTCTCCTAGGACAAGGCACCTCAAAATTTTGCTGGATTCCCCTCAAAGAATATACTACTGGAAAAGCAATTATTACATTTTCTGTGAAAATATTGGACAGAGACTGTACATGAGAGTAATAGGAAATAATAATAGCAGAAAAGGTCATATTGTGCAGTGGTGTGGATAGTATATTGTCAGGTGTGAGAAACAGCACACAGGAGAAAAAACAGCCCTATGTGAGGGCATCCTGAAAAGTAACAGAAAAGCTGCTTTAAGGTCTATCAACTGGGGGTACCCATGAGATAACCCAGAGGTGTTCTATGCTCCACACAGAGTAGCCAGTCAAGGAACAGGGCCTTGAAAGCTCTGAACTAAATACACATATACTACCAGTAAGAGCTTTGTTACCTTAACTGGGTTAGGGATTAAGATGTCTTGAGAAAGTGAGTTACACGGTTTAAACATTACTGATAAACACATACACATATATACATACATAGGCACCGGCTCTCAGTCGCATACATACATATGTGGTTGCACGTGCATACATATTAGTGCCTTCTAAGAAATAATATATGGTTTGTTGCGTTTCCAGTGTTGAAGGAGTGAAGTTCAGAACATAGTATAGGTGGTTCCACTGTTTGCTGTTAAAAAGACAACACTTAAGAGGTAAATGTGGAAGCTGAAAGGCCACTTTCCCTTTACAGCCACACACATGCTTGAAAAATGGAGATAATTGTAATATCCTGCAAAATGCTGATTTTAAATTGTTAAAAACTGGGATAAAAATAAGTGATTATTTGTTGTTTCTGTATTGCGGTGGGTGCTTAGTTCTTGATTCTTTCGAGCTGTTACTACTCAAACTTAAAAAAAAAAAAAAAAAAGAAAGAAAAAAAAAGAAAGATATCCTGTCCAGTTATTTACACTGATAGGCTAATCCTCAGACTAAGTCATTATAAATTTCAAAAGGAGTGAAAACGTATCTTAGATATATGATTTACATAAGAATATTGTTTCATTTGGGGGAAGATGGACATTCAAACTTGCTTAACAGGTATTTCTTTGGAGGTAAGTTCCTTGGGTTTATCAGGGAGTCTCAGTCCTGTTAGTCTCTCTGACCACTGGGGATATGATGGCTTTTTAAAATGAAAATAATCAATCAAGTTGTGCATTAGTACCATTGCAAACTGCAGTGAGCACTGTACATTGTTTAATGTAGTGCATTGAATCCTGCTGAAAAACATGTATTGCAAGTCATGTTTTGTTGTGGTGCTACAGAAACAGCAGAGGTACAAGACAGAAATACCTACAGGGCCTTAGGATCCAAAATCTATTTGGACTTTGGAAAGGTTATTAGCAATAAGCAATACAACGCGTGTGGGGTCACTGTACAAGACAACACATTCCTAAGGGCTGTGAAAGGATGACTCACCAGCTGTTGCAACTCCCTTGTGGCTGGACTAAGATGGTGCAGACACCAGGCAAGACTTGGCCAAAGCACGTTGCCACCTTAAATTGCTTGAGACCCTTCCCATGGCAGGCAGAACCTGCAGGATTGCAGGGCACCATAAATGAGCCCCAGCAAAACCTGCCTCACCCCATGCATCTTCTCAGTACTCCTCAGCTGTGCTGTACTTCAGCTGATGTCTCATTTCATAGTCCTGAGGTCTGCAGTTTCTTTGTACTTTGCCTTTTAGTCGCTCCACTTGACATCAGCACCCTGATATCCCCCAGGAGCAGATGTGGTCAGTGCTGTTTCATGTTTCTGCTGAGTCTGATGGGAGCAAAGTCTTGCTGTGCTAGGATTTACCTTTTTCTTGCCTGAGACAGCTGCACCACAGCCAAGCTTGGCACAGAGCTTCAGCCTGCCCAAATGGTGACTTTCCCAAAATGGAAAATAATGTAGTGGTGTGGTATATCCCTTTTCTGTGTACTTGAAAAAGAGAAAACGGTTTTGTAATGTCTTGCAGTCTTCTCCCTCGAACACACTGTTGAGGTAACTTGAAGGGCTATATTCTAGAAAGGACCCCTTTTCAATTCATTGGCTGTACGTGAAATTGTTCATGCTGTAACAAAATAGCTAAAACCAAATTGTTCCTTTGCTGCATTTATTATGGATCCACTGTTTAAAAATATGCTAAGGGACTCTGGCTGTATAAGCAATGGTTACATAGGGGTATGAAGAAGAATTTGATTCCCCACTCACAAAGAGTTTTCTGCTCTCCTACTTATTTTTGTTTGATTTCTATTCTGTGTCTGCACAGAAGGTGTCTGCAAAGATGATGTCTCAACCCAGACAGAAAAATTCTTTATCTGAAGAGACTAGAAAATTACCAAATATTCCAGATTACCATTCATTTACTAATTAAATAATTTCTGAGAGGTGTGGGTAGAGAAGGAAGGAAGGGTGGTGGATGGATAGGGTTCATTCTGCAGCTCTGAATTTCTATTTCAAGTGAAAAGAAAGCATTTAACAAAATATCTCATTGATGAATGCTTAAAGATCAGCCTGAAATTCTAAGCATTTCTGTTTCTCAGCAAGAAGAGAGTCCAAAGACTTTGGTTAAGCTTTTCATATCCAGAATGACATTCCTCCCATGTCCTCCTACCAGCACCCTAAATTTACAGACAACTTCAAATACCTTTAAATATGAATGTTGAAGGACCTTTTTACAGACTACATCCTCTGCAAATTGTAGGCAAATCTGTCAGAATTTTGTCTTCTGCCAACAATGAGGATAAAATATATCTATCACTCAGAAGTGCAAAAACTGCAATTCCCAGGCTTTCATTCACAATGTGCACATTCAGGAATAATAAGCTGCATGTATACATCTAGTGACTACCCCATATAACTATTGGCCAGAGAGTAAAACCAAATTGGTCTAGCTGTTATCAGTCTTTCAGAATCTGAGCCATCAAATTCATTCTAGCTAAGATTAAAGAAAAAACAGACTTGCAAAGCCACATGTTCTTTTAAACATAAAGCAGCTTTCTTCTTGCATTTTTATATTTTAATCAGCTTCATACAGTATGTACAATCCTTCATGAAGGCAATTCTATTCCCAGAGCCAACAGCTTTATCATTTTTTTTTTTTTCTGACTTAAAAAGGAAATCACTTCCAAGTGGTGGCAGAAGGGGATTAAAAAATGGAAATTATTTACTTAAGATGTCCCACCATTCATGTGACTTTCCAAGTATTTTAAAAGCATCATAGAGAGCTATAACTGGGAGAGTCTGCTGAGGTAACTTTGCAATACAGAACATGTCATTTACAAGACTGCTTGCTTCTCTTAGCTAATGGCTACACACTACTGCTGTTTAAATCCATTATTTGGGGTTCCAAAACCAATTATCTCTCAGTCACAAAGGTGTGGCTCCTTGATTTTAAAACATTTTTTTTTCAAACACATCACTATGTAATAATACTTACTGATCGTCTGTATCTTGCTTATTAGTATGCCTAATTCTGCAGAAACTGACATCCAGATACCTCTCTTCTTATCCACATACACAGAAAAGGGTTGCCAGGT
The DNA here is from genome assembly GCA_011075105.1 of Heteronetta atricapilla. Lineage (NCBI taxonomy): Eukaryota > Metazoa > Chordata > Aves > Anseriformes > Anatidae > Heteronetta > Heteronetta atricapilla. The sequence continues at coordinate 23,583,145 of CM021732.1, read as the reverse complement.
TCTGTATGCTCCCTCTCCCAATGGGCAAGAACCACTGTCCCAGTCTGCCCCATTAGTTTGTCTTTCTGTTTTCTGACCTGATGTACCAGGTATCATCTCATCACCCGGCTCAGCAGAGCACTGTCTCACACTGGGGAGATATGTCTTGGTATGAATGGCAGCTGACAATGAGGCAGTTTGTCTAAAAAGAAATAATTATCTTCCTAATTTATTCTGCCATTGAATAATTGTGATGTATGTTTGTGGAGCTATGTTTAAATAAGAAGGGGCATGATTTAATTACAAGTGCGCAACTCAGGCCTTGAAGTACTGTGAAGATAGTGTAGGCCCAGGGCTGATAATCTTGAGTGATGTTATAGGTAAAATATGCGGAACTATGTTCAGGAGAAGAGACGACACCATTGTAGCAATTATATTAGTGCTAGAGACGTGTGCATAGAGAAGCTAGACCAATTATAAGTTGTCTGCACATGCTGTAATGGTAGCATATATATGCCTTGCTAGAACATTCATTAAAGGAGAATGATTATACTCACATCGAGGTTGTGTCGTTACTCCGGGTCACTCCCATTCCGACATATGTTAATAAAAGGAAATAAAACAATTATCTCAGAGCAGCATAGCTAAAGATATCAAACAGCACAAGAGAGAAAATAGATGAGGCATGACACTACATGAAAACTCATGAAAAAGCAGTGTTTGGCTTCATAGCACAACTTCCAGTTATTCTTTAGTAGCTTTACCCATGAGGTTGATTGCAAGTGACTCTTGGCTGTCATTACAGTCTCTGAAATATAAACCAGTATTAGAATGGTTTTGCATAAGAAAGAAACTGCTATCTGGATAACACAGGATCATAGAAGGCAAGAGGTCAGAAGGGATCTATGTAAATTATCTTGTCCAGCCTCCCTGGTCAAGCAGGGCCACCTAGAGCCAATGTCCCAGGATCATATCCAGTTGGCTTTTGAAGGTTTCCAATAGCTTCTTTGAGCAATGTGTGCCAATGCTCAGTCACCTCCGCAGTAAAGAAAAGTTTCCTGATGTTCAAAGGAACTTCCTGTGCTCCAGTTTGTTCCCATTGCTTCCTGTAACTGAACATCACTCTGCCTGGCTTTGTCCTTTTTGCACTTTCTCTTTGGAGAATTTACAGACATGGATGAGATCCCCCCAACTCCTCCAGGCTGAGCAGTCCCAGCTCTTTCAGACTTTTCTTATAGGAGGGATGCTTCAGTCCCTTCATCATCTTTGTGACTCTTTGTTGGACTCTTTCCAGTATGTTCAGGTCTCTCTTGTACTGGGGTGCTTAGAACTGGACCCAGCATTTCAGGTGTGGCCTCACCAGCACTGAATAGAGGGGAAGGATCACCTCTCTCAACCTGCTGGCAGTAATCCTAATGGCAGCCCAGGATGCCACTAGCTTTATCTGCAGCAAGGGCACTTTGCTGACTCATAGTCAACTTGGTGTCCAGCAGGACCTCAGGTTCTTTTTTGCCAGGCTATTTTCCAGCTGCCAGGCCCCCAGTCTGCAGTGGTGCCCGGGGTTGTTCCTCCCCAGGTGCAGGACTTTGCACTTCCCTTTGATGAACTGCACAAGGTTCTTGTCAGACCACTTCTCCAGCCTGTTGACATCTCTCTGGATGGTGGCACAACCCTTTGGTGTGTCAGCCACTCCTCCCAGTTTTGTTTCATCTACAGACTTGCTGAGAGTACACACTGCCCCATCATCCTGATCATTAAAAGTGTGTTTCTTTTCCTGGCTCTTACAGGAGAGCCTTTCTGTTAATTCTGAAAGCTTACTAGGCAGTCCAGCAGCAGAAGAAAAAGGTACAGCCAGCTTTATGAAAGCAAATCCAAACTTACTAGTAACTTGTATTAGAGAAAGGTGAAGTCAGAATAAGACTGGCCAGACCATTCTAACAAAAATTGTATTCACAGGTAGATCATACTGCTCTTACAGGTTCACTTTTTATGAATGCTGTTAAAACCTCTTGTTTGAGACCCTTTTCTTTTCTTATGATCTCTGTGATCCTTACTCTAGGCAGATCTGTGGTCCTTGAGGGTGTTTAAGCTGTCGTCAACCATGCATCAACTATTCCAATCCAATGATTCATGATATTCCCCATGGTCTGCGAAAGTCCTAGCAAACAATATCTTGAAAACAGTTCATATTTGCTCTCAGTTTAGGTTAAGATTTTTACCTTTTCCCCTTATAAACAGCCTATTTCTGCTGCTATATTTTCTGCAGGATCTTTCATTACTGTCTGTCACAGGAAGACATGCTTAAGAATGCTTAAGACACAACTAGAACTTAAATCACCTATTCAGATTAATTGGATTAGGCACTAGTATATCCTATCCAATTGGATACATTCTTCTCTGTGTAACACATTGGGAATTTCTTTTTGGCTAGTAGATAGTCAGTAGAGGTATATAGATCTCTAGTCTTAGGAAATCCATACTTTTAAAAACAGATTTCTAAATCTACTCCTTACAGAGACAACCTATTAAAACAATCCTAATATAATCAGATTAATTTAAATGTAAATTTTAACTAATTTTTTATTCCTCCAGTAATATCCAATTATTCCAGATCATATGACAGTCTGTTTTCTGTCGTAAGAAAAGTGAAATCCCGGATCATTAACTCAAATACCTATTGGTACATGCAACAATGGCAAGTAGTGTTTTTTTTTTATTTTTTTATTTTTATTTTTATTTTTTTAATGTATATCAGCACTATTAGCATCATTCTATAAGGAACAAAAAATCTTTATGTCTGATACAGTCCATAGATATTTTAGCAAAACCCTCAACTAAAGAAAGATCAAAAGTAATATTGTTCTGAAAGAATATCTAAGAGTGAATCCTGCAGAATGGAGAGTCTGATTACAGTTCTCAGGTAAATGAAGAGTATTGCTAGAGAAACTGTGCGTTATAATTATAGTCAAGTTCAGGCTTAGAAACATTTTATGAGGCCAAGTGTATAGTATTTTGTAATGCTAGTAATATTTCCTATGATTATATATATTTATGTATATATATATATTTATACATATATGTAATAAATTCCCTTTGGAGTCAAAGGTAATTTAATCCCAGGAAGAGGGGTGGTGTTGGGTGAAACTGCTAGGACTTGCCTTGGTAATAAAGACTCTTCGAATGATCAATGCTTTTGACAATGCAGAGGTCAGAAATCAAACTGTTATGAAAACCTTTAAAAAAAAAAGCCCTTTATATGAGTGTTATGGGTGTTATAGTATAAGACTATTATTACAGATATAGCTGAAATAGCTTGTATTTTTGAAGTATGAGAGGAGCAATTTTGAAGACAATAAATTATTTTGAAAAGAAAAAAATAACTAAAAGTACAACTTCAAATTAGTTTAACTCTTAATTTGTCTTTGTGTCATTTGTTAAATAATTTATCAAAGTTTTCTAATTGGAAATTTCTTATCAATGTCATAATTAGCTTAAAACCTTAGTCAAAAATACCTTTTTTTTTTTTTTTTTTGCCAAGTCTAGAAGAAATATGTTTCCTAGTGGATATCAAATACACAAAATCCTTGTTGCTCTAAAAAAATGACTAAGAATGATATTTTTAGTGCTAGGAAAGTGCCTAGCACTGGCTCAGTGCTGAGAATGGTCACGGTGAGGGTGGGCTGGGATGGAGGGTGGTGGAATGGCTAGAAAAGGTCACTGATCTAACAGCTGCCATAGAGAGTTGTGATCCTTTTGGCCTCATTGCTTCCCCTCTTTGGTCCGTCTCCTGCTCAGGCAGATATTCCTGTTGCTGATGCTCCTGACCCTTGATGAACTAATTCAGTTCCCTAAGCTGAAAGGTTGTTTGGTTGTTTTGCTGAGCTGAAACCCACTCATAAGAGAATCAAAGGGCAAGGTTCTGGGTGGAAGTGGGAACAAGAGGGCAAGGAGGGAAGCGGGAGCAGGTAGGAAGATACTGCATCTGAATTTTAGCCTGGCTCATTGCCAGGCTAAAAAGTGGGTGTTGGCCACTTTGCTGTGACAGAAGGCTGGAGCAGAAAAAACAAGCATGCATATGTTCCTTACAATCCCCATTTTTTTGGATCCAACTGTATGGGAAAAGAAAGCACCTTATACAATTTCTGCAGTAGGAAAGTGTGGGGGATGGCAAATGAAGAAGGGGAAGGGGGACCTATTGGGGGATGGCAGAGGCACAGATCAGGCAAGGCATCCTTAATGGGGAGAGGTAGAGAGTGAGACATCCCTCTCTGTTCCATCATCCCCAGCCTTGTTGGGGCTGTGACTGTACCTTCAACAGAAAGGCTTCTGTTGTCACATGATGCCCATGCTCTCAAGGGCCATTGCTACAAATGATGGGACTACCCCTTTTGGCAACACTGAGCTGTTAGGTGTTTGCTGTGGTTTACTCATTAATAAATGTTTTTACTATTGCAAATGGACATTTTGTGTGTGTGTGTGTGTGTGTGTGTGACACTTAACAAAGTAGATCAGTATTTGATCCAAAGCACAACTGAGAAAAGTGGGACTCTTTCCTTAGATTTCCTTCCATTGGGTTTTGAATCAAGTCCTTATTGAATTCTTGAATTAATAACATGCTTCTGTATATTTCTAAATGGATGTGTGATGCATCAGTGAAATATATGAAACTAGAAATAAATACATTTCAGAGACCTAAAATAATCTTTGGTAGGAGGCTGCTGCAGTCTGAGAATTTTCCAGTAAAATTTTCTTTGTCCATAAAGACAACATATTTGCATCTTGAGATACTTTTTTTTCTTTTTTTTTTTTTTTTTTTTTTTTTTTTTTTTTAATAAAGATGACAAAAGGCCCAAAAGTGAAAACAAATGTGGTCAGCACCATTATAACTGAAAAGCTCCAGATTTGGTTTCAGTGCTCATGAAATTGTGGGGTTGATTCAGACATGTCCATGAGAAAATTTATGAAAAAAAATAAAAAAAAAAATTGAAATTAACTGTACATGTAAAAAGAGGGAGCTGCAAGTTTAGACATTCACCTCTGAGACATCAGCCTCACCTCCGGATTAAGATGGCTAAGACCATCTGCTCTTTTCACTGCAGAGAAATTTTAAAGCCTGAAGAAATTAGCTTTGTCTGACAAAATGTGGCTGACAATCAAATTATAACTTATGTTCTTTTAAATTCCGCTCCTCGGAAGTTTACCCTCCATGACACATAAAAGCTCAATTCCATTCCCTTCCTTTCTCTTTCTTTTCCTTCCCTACAAGCTGATAATAAGAATTACTGAAATATTATTTGGCTTCTTCTCCAGGCTTTTTTTTTTTTTTTTTTCCTGTGTGTATGTGTTTTCAAATCTATGAGAGAGTTTGGGCAGACAGACTTTTTTTTTTTTTTAAGGGAAAATATCTGTTGCACCATGTCTTTGGTCTATGGTTGCAATGAAAACAACTGCAGACTTGTCATCATTGCCTAACTTTGACTTTTCATCTAAGATAAAAGACCGCAGATGTAAAGGTAAAATAGCAATTAGAAGTTTTATATGAAAAAATTTACTTCTATCATTTCTTTCTTCTTAACAAGTTCTTCCAAGAACTGTAGCATCCCCGAAACAATATAACTTGAGAAGATAGGTGTTGTCTTTTCTTCCTCATGATCTCAATTTACATCGGAGAGTTCAGTTTTCTACAGTGAAAGTAGGGAAGGAAGAATCTTGTGGATTTTTTGTAATGATCATAACAAGAAACTCTAAACTCTCTTGGGCTGTTTTCGTAGTTTGATCAATCTCCTGAAACCCATTTCAGGGAGTGCTAACAGGCAGACATTTAGCCAACAGCTGTGTGTTGTGTAATTGGGCCTTGTTGACTTCACAAGGTTTCTGGGTAATCATCATGTCCTTAAGATACTAACTTTAGACTGTCACTGTAAGGGAATATGTCATTGCCTTTTAAGATCTAAGCAGACTGAGGTGGTGCATGTCAGCGCTGCTCATGCAGGCTGCAAAATCAATGGCGTGTGTCAGACAGTTGTATATAGCTTTTTACGTTGTATGTCAAGCTAAAGTCTCCTTTTAAAAAAACTTAAATACTGTATAGTACCAGAGGTGATACTTGGAAAAGAGTAAGTGTGTAACATGAAGACAAGAAATAAGAGAAAGGAAAGTAAAAAATGAAATGGAAATATTAAAATCCCTTGCAGCTGAAACAATGTAGCAGAGTCCTGGGAAATAATAAATTAAGGATTTGACATCTAGAGGTGAACAGATAGACTCTTTGGGAAAGGGAATTTAGAGAAGTTAACCTTTCTGCAGCTATTACTAGACCTCGAGCTATAGATAGTCTTTGATAGTCTAAACCAGGATGAGTTAGTCAGACTGAGGAATACTGTATTCTCAAGGAAAGAAAAGCAATGGAAACATACAGGTTTCAAATGAAACTGCTCAAGGAAAGAAGCCCTTTCAAAGGCTTTTGACTGACATTAATTCAGTGAGTCAGGTATGAAATCATGCTAGTTAGGCAGATTACATTATCAGAAATTTGATTTTGATTGGAATCAAACATCTAAAATGGTAGATTGGACCTGAGAGATCTCAGGCCCTGCGGAAATTACTCAGGAGAAAATGAATACACTAAATATCACTTAAAAACGCTAGAAAGCCACAGGCAGCTACATTAGACATAGACTAAGAGAACATGAAACTGTAAAGTGGAAAGATGTGAGGAGGCTAAATATATCAGAGAAACACTATAGAGCTAATGCCAATACAAATTGCAGTTATAACAGGTCTATGAGATGGGAACCCTGCAGGAGTCCAAACATGTCCACCACTGGAAAACATTACAACAATTGTAATAGTGTTTTGTAAGAATATGCAATCAGAACCAGAAAAAAAAAAAAAAAAAAAAAAAAAAAAAAACAGAACTACCAGCAGGGACATTAACAGTGCTGATATGTGTTTATCAGGATGCCAATGGAAACAGGAATGAAGAAAAATTCTGTGTAGAGACAAAGCACAAAAATTGATAGGGCAAAATGTACTCCACTGGAGATTGGTGGAACTGTTGTGAATTATTAAATGGGAATGAATAAATGTTTGTATAAATGTTACATCTCAAAATATTGTAGAATATTGGAACAAAAACCATAAATACATTGAAGTAGGACACTTTAATTTTAGTGCTTACAGAGAAGACCTAAATTCTGTTAAAATAATATGAACTTGCACTGAAACCTTTAAGATTTTTTTTTTTTTTTCTGTGAATAATGAGCCAATAATGTATCTAAAATATGGCAAATTCTTGGTTTGCTTAAGAGTGTACCTAAAGTTCAGTTGGGTATGAACAAATGTAAAGGAAATGTTGAATAAATCAAGATGTCAGAGAAGGTATGGGGGACAAATACAGATCATAGAATCATAGAATCATAGAATATTCCGAGTTGGAAGGGACCTATAAGGATCATCAAGTCCAACTCCTTGCACCTCACAGGTCTACCCAAAAAGTTTAGACCATGTGACTAAGTGCACAGTCCAAACGTTTCTTAAATTCATACAGGCTTGGTGCAGTGACTACTTCACTGGGGAGCCTGTACCAGTGCACAACCACCCTCTCAGTGAAAAATCTCCTCCTGACATCTAGTCTGAACTTCCCCTGCCTCAGCTTCACCCTGTTCCTGTGGGTCCTATCACTGCTGTTTATGGAGAATAGGTCACTCGCCTCTCCACTCCCCCTCACGAGGAAGTTGTAGACCGCAATGAGGTCCCCTCTCAGCCTCCTCTTTAGGCTGAACAGGCCCAGTGACCTCAGCCACTCTTCATACACTGTCCTCTCTAGGCCCTTCACCATCTTCGTTGCCCTCCTCAGGACACTTTCCAACAGTTGAATGTCCTTTTTGTACTGTGGTGCCCAGAACTGCACACAGTACTCAAGGTGAGGCCGCATCAGTGCAGAGTATAGTGGGACGGTCACTTCACTTGCCCTACTAGTGATGCTGTGCTTGATGCACCCCAGGATATGGTTGGCCCTCCTGTCTGCCAGGGCATACTGCTGGCTCATATTCAACTTGCTGTTAACCATGACCCCCAGATCCCTCTCTGTGGGGCTGCACTCCAGCATCTCGTCACTCAGTCTGTATGTATGGCCAGGGTTACCTCATCCCAGGTGCAGGACCCGGCACTTGCTTTGGTTAAACTTCATGCGGCTGGTGATTGCCCCATTCTCCAACCTGTCCAGATCTCTCTGCAAGGCCTTTCCACCCTCATCCAAGTCTACAACTCCTCCAAGTTTAGTGTCATTGGCAAATTTGTTCAAAACGCCTTCTAGTCCTACATCCAAATCATTTATAAAGACATTGAAGAGGACTGTCCCTAAGATAGAGCCTTGAGGGACCCCACTAGAGACCTTGTGATGCTGGCAAAATATTTAAATGTTGAATTATTCACTTTTCTCTGAGATAATACATGGTATGTTGTTCATTAGATTTGTATTTACTAAACATAGAACCCCATATATTTTATCTGATGATATTCTAGGAACTTGCATGAGATTCTAGATTTCAACACGTATCATCAACTCCCAGACCTTCTCAAGTGAAAGTCTGGTAGAAAATACTAACATCACTAAAAAGATTGCCTAAATGTAGGTTAAATAATCTGAAACAAATCCAGTGTTGCTGGTCTTGACAACAGTTGTTTTTACTAAGTGAACTGACACTGTCTGAACACTTTCTGGGCAGAGAGATAAGAAAAAGACTTTTCACTAGTCAAAAGCACACCAGAAAGTACAGCTTAGGAGGATAATGTAGAAGTGATCAGGAAATTCCACATATACAAGATATATCTTAGTCATATTATGGTTACAGTGGTTTGTAGATGCATTTTGTATACATAAGAACATTGGATGAGTCTAGAAGGCTGCAGCTGGCAGAAAGATTGCTCCTTGTCCTTATGTGTGCTCCTGTCTTTTGAGCAATTGGTTTTAGGACAAGAGTGAACAACTGCAATTTATTCCTTTGGAAAGAGGAAAATGAAGGTGGAACAGAAAAAGTCAAAGCATCTGAAAGTAAATTGGAAATGAAGGGTTTTGCTGAGCCACTAATGGAAACAGTTGAAGCTGCAAGTGGATAGAAATTGGGATAGTTCTCTGTGCAGCAATCCAAACTCCTAGAACTCCTGAAAATCCCTCTTAATACATGTAATGTGGGTGTAGGTGTTATTCCGAAGTATTATGTAGGAATATAAACTGCCACACTGCACAATTTTCTGTTAAAGGAAAGGGGAGTATGTGAATATTACCTCTTTGGGATCTTAGCACTCAGATGTTATCTGAAACCGGAGCACATGTGCTGTCCATAGGCAACTGCAACATGGGGCAGCTACATATAGCCCATATAACCAGAGAACTGTTTATGTCCAAAAAGCCCTTCCAAACTAACATCTATCTGAATGTGAATGCTTTTCTGAGAGACACTAAACACAACACCCAGGCTTCAAAATATTGTGTTCTTCAATCAGGTATAATATTTGCTGTTCTCAAAGGAAATTTCTGTTTACAGTGAAACAACACTGGAAATCATAACAACTACAATAAAACTGAATGGTAAAACCATAATAATTATTATCTTTGCTGTTACTATTAGTGGAATGGTATAAACAAAGAAACAAACATGTGCGTGTGTGTTTGTACCTGAATAGTAGTATCTATATTTATACATCTTACTCTTTTATCCACACAAAAGAATGCTAATGCAGGTGTAAATACAACCTGAAGAAGAAAATCTCCCCATACATTTATTTTGCTTTGTGACATGGCTTTAACAAGATCTTTTCTGGAACCTTTTGAAACTCTAAAAAATATTTCCATGGAAGTGTTTGTTACAGAGGATGCTGAGGGATTGTTGACTAGTACATGTAGAGCTACCAAGTGAATAACTTTGGAGCTTAACAATTTTCCTTGGCTGCACAGCGAAAATCATGTTTCAGCATTTTATTTATTTATTTATTTATTTATTGCCACAGTCCATTCTACTGGGAAATTTTGTGCAGTGTTTTCCTGCATATTTGTATGGGCATAGCTTTTTTGTGTGTCTCTGCAGAACAATGCTAGATCATGGCCAAAGCTGATAGGATGAGTCACAAGTGGAAAACTGCATCAGTAATAGGCGATTTAAATTAAATAAGGGAAAATACTTTTATTGTATTTCATTTACCTTGTAAGCCACAACTGTTACAAAATACTGCATATATGCTCTGCCAGTCAGTCTGATTGTTAAGTGCAGGTATTTGAGTATGGCAGCTTGAGGGGTGTTTCAGATTATGGAACTGTCTGCACTGAAAGAGTTCTGACTCAAGTATTGGACTTATCCATTTTTAATGATTATTGTTCATTTTTTTATTCCTCAGCAATTCCTCTGACACACTTATTTAATATCCTTAGTAGACATACACAATGAATCAAATATTAATGCCTCAAGATAATTTTAAATGCCATATTATGGCAATTTTATATCTTCAAATTCAAAACCAAGATAAACCACAATAAATAGTGCTTGTTATCATATATATCTGCTCAAAACAGTCTATTCAGCATAGATGATATTTCTGTAAATGTTACTAGTTCAAGCTAAATTTTCACCTTCAATACTGAGAACAATTTTGAGACCCTTACATTCTCTAGACCTAGGCTGATTTTTTTTTTTTTTAAGCAGTTCCATATGAAATAGTGAAACAGCGATATTAGAAGTTTAAATGATGGCCAAGGAAAAACTCTACCACTGATATTTGAACAGCATTTCAGTATTTAAAGCTGAAGAATGAACTTTAGTTTACGGAATACATTGCCAATAAGATGTTGCAAAGCATTTCATGTGGCTGCACATTCCTGGGAAGAGATTTAAGTGTGGATTTTACCTACAAATCAATCCTCCAGATTTTAAATTTGCTTGAAGGAACCTAGAGAGGTCTCAGGTCATCTTCTCCTTTTTTTTTTTTTTATGCATTTTTTCTCTTTTGAAAGTGTTGGCATATATCTGATCTGCTAGTGAACTTTTCATGTTACAAAGTTTGCTGAGAACAACATACCAACATTTTGCCAGAATTCCTCCCTCTGAACATGCTTTGTGAGGCCAGACGAACATCAGTGCTAGTCCAACAGGCAGGACAGGTGGTTTTTTTACCTGTGCTTAGTGCTGCAGCTGTGAGCATTAAAGCATCTTTATAAAAGAAAGACAAAGAACAGCCTTTTCTTCATAAGATCTTTCAACTTTAAAATGTGTTCCTTCCATCTCATTTTCCTGTTTTAATCATTTGAGTCTAAAATTATATAAATTTGTTCACTTAGTCTCATGTTTTGAACTTTTTTCTTTTTAAAGTCTACCTGGGAAGAGTTTAATTATTTAGGGAAAATGACAAATGCCTTTTATTTCTATTTATTTATTTATCTTTAAAAAAAATGTTATTTTTATTTTTCCTTTGCACAGTCTGGGAGAAACAAAGTGTTTGGAAGGACTGTTTAGATGGACAAAACAGCTCAAGAAAATGTTAATATATATACTTCATCCCTACTTTAGGGGGACCTTGAATTCTTGCGTTGAATAGCATACATGGCAATAGTAAAGAATAAGCAAGTACTTAGGTGTTCTAAATAGAGATGGATTCCTAAATTGGAATCAATTATTTTCTTTTCAGTTGACAAAGAATTTAGAGATTTTTATTATTATTACTATTATTTATATTTTTTAAAGAAAGTCAATATATTTTATTTTTCCCAGAAGGCTAGAAATGCCAACAAGCATGGAAAAGAGAATTCCAGACAGAAATAGTAAGAAATGTTAGAATTAAATGAAAGTTATATGTGGTCTGAGAGACTTTTCATGTTGTATTTCATCCAACACAAATTAGTATGAATGAGATATGCAGTACCTTTACAGCATAGTTTTTGAGAAGTGCAGACACATTCTTAACTGGAGTGGCACAGCCTTAATGTGACTGTGATGTTACTGAATATGTGTTAACGTGTGGTAGAGGTTAGGTACATCTTTAAACAAGTCAGGAGAAAGAAAGCCTCTCATTTTTCTCTGTTTTAATTATCTTCGTTCCAGTGGATTAGAAAATGGAAAATGTGGAAGTCAAGCTGAAGATGGTTCAGAGCTCAATCGCCTGCCAAGTTAAGTCTGACAAATGGCAAGTGTGTGTAATTAATACTGTCATCTTTCTCTGGACCAAAGGGTGACTGCAGTAACTATAGATTGTAATTGTCATCGTTGTCACTTAAAATGTGCTATTATTAAGTTCAGGCTGAATTTTATTGCTCAGAATGCTCATAAATTGAATGGTCAGTCAATTAAATTACCAAGTAGAGAGCTCTGGGCTTTGCACTAGAGCTGCTTTCTAAGGCAATGACTTTAGACCTCTGGAAAGTAGCTACATTCCTTAAAGAGATGTTATATAGGTTGTTACCTATAGAAGAGAATGCACTGCATTCCGTTCATGTTTTAATTATCTCTACTCTCTAATTTGTCATTTATATATTTATTTGTTTTTGTTGAAAGGCAAGTACTACATATACTGTGATTGCAGCTTAAAAAACTGGAATTGTTATCTTGTTAGAGCACCAGAGAGAATGAATAAGGATGATTTTGAAATATGGATGAGTAATATATAGTTGTTTAAGATGAAAAGATGAAAAAGTATGAAAAGAAAGTGATGCATTCAAAAGAGAGAATCTTGAGATCAAGAAGTTCCCTGACAGGATGTGAAGTCTTTCATTCTAGGGTAAATCAGAGGTCAGCAGTGATTTCAAGTCTTTTCCATCTGATGATTGGATAAATCAAAATTATCAGAAAGGCTGACTCAAAACTGTTGTGAAAATAATTCTCACCTAGAATATGAAGATTCGTTGAAATAAACAGAATGCAGGATTGGAAAGTGATTGTGATGTTCAAGTCCTGTTTCTTGCTGTTAGAGAAAACAAATTCATATAATATGTTTCAAAATCTTTTTGTCTCCATCTTAAAATTAGTTTAGGTATTTGTCCTCACCATGCAGTTATTACTTAAGAATCTGAATTGTCTAATGGTCAGAAAACATCTCTTTATTACTCACTTATTCTTATGCCAGCCTTGTCCTTTATTTTAGGTGTCTTATGCCCTTTTAGTATATTGTCAACAAGTGCTTGTAAAGGTAAGATTGTATTTACACTCAGCTTTTGTTTTCCAAGCTAAGAAAGACAAGATCTTTTGCTTTAGCGTGTATGTTTGATCTTCTTGATCTCTTTCATGTTTTACTATGCTGTCAGCTGGCCAGCATAAGCCAGCTTGGCACTGGAAGCCATATAACCACTTTCTAACAATATTGTGTTCAAGCTTGTGTTAAGTGCTGCAATGTGTTCTCTCTCAAACAGTTTTCCATTTAGATCTGTCTAGATTTCTCTGTGAGTTTTTCTTTTCTTCTTCTTCTTCTTTTTTTTTTTTTTCTTTTATTATTGTTTTTTTTTCTTTCCCTTGGGAAAAAAAAAATCCTGATAGATCATGTACTTTTAACTTACATGTTATACCTTTTCTTTTTACATCATGAGTACCAAGTACTGGAAAAGACCAGCTGGCCAGATGGATCATTACGTCTGTTTCCTTGCTATCACAAGCAATATACAGTAGAAACTACATTCAGAAAGATCTGCAGAACATTGATTCTACCTGCTACCATTCACACTGGCCACAAACCACCCAACAACTACTTTTTTTTTTTTTTTTTTTTTTTTTTAATGATATTAAAAGAACAAAAGCTAAAACCCTAATTAGCCATGGGAAAAAACAGGAAAACCAATGTGTCACTTGTACTGTATGTCCCTGGAATGGCAAGAAATTAGGTAGATTATTTTTCCCAGATGATCCTAAAAAATGAGCCAAGAGTTAGGCTGCAGAAAAAGATAACATAAGCAGTGGAGTAGGACATTAATTAAATATTTCATTTCTGCACAAGAAATGTATTTTGAATCTGTGTGAAATAAAAGCACTGTTTGTGAGTGAAAAAAAAAAAACACAATTGCTCTGAAAGTTTGGAAGCATCCTATTACTGCTGAAGAAATGTTAATGTCTTCCTTTGTTTGTGTGTCAGAATAAGTATTCACTAGTGTAAATGTAGGAACATAAATTAAAACATTACCTTGGACAGGTGCCAGATGAAGATTACAGTCAGAATGCCTGGATTATAGGGAAAAATATTTTTCTGTGGCTTTGCTTATCTCTCTCTCCTTTTTCATTTTTTATTTTTTTATTTTTTTTATTTTTTTTTAGCAAGAAGCACGCTTTCAAATCAGATGCCAGTAGGACAATGATACTTTAACAAGGCAGCTGACTGATGTATCTCAACTATTTACATATTAACCCTATACAATCCCAACCCAAAGGGACTATTCCTCCTCTGGTCAGTTCATGGTCTCATGCACTCCACATAGTCAAAGTGCACTGACACTATAACACCTTCCACAACATATCAGGATAAGAAGATAAACTAAAAGTATTAAATTGGCTCCCCAGGGCTCGCTTCTCTTTCAGACAAACTGTAAAACCCTTTTGTGTGTTTCTGCCTTTTTTTTTTTTTTTCCTAATCAAATCCCTTGACTGAATTCAAGTGAAAGAGATAAAGAAAGCAGTGAAAAATCATCCTGTTCATCACATTAATTGTAGGTGTTAAACACAAAGTTGCTTTATTAAGACTCCTTTCAATCATGGGATTAAATGAAGTCCAGCACAAGCCTTCAGCACATAGTAGAATTCGATCAGAGAAACATTCCCAACAGCAGTAGTTAAAGGTTTCCTTCAACATGAACTGTTATGGATTATAAAACTTATCATGATTCTTGCCAAATCCAGTCTTTTAAAGTTATGAAAATAGCCAAAATCAGAAACATCTTTCTTGCCTCCACCAATCTGACAGCACAGTTGCTCTCAAACTTTTCTCTCAAACTTCCACAAGAAAAGTATTATCTGAGTAAAATGCTGTTTTGCAATCAGCTCCCATAGCTTCACTGAATCAAACATAGCTGTAGGGAAAAGTGACTAAAACTTCAGTGGCACTAATGGAGTCACATCTGCTGGCATTAGGCCTTAATTTGTCATTCCTGTTTTTAATCTCAGGAATTATGCAAGAACTAAAAGTGTTAATCTTTCATACGACAGGAAGAGAATGACCAGAATACATCCAGCACCAGGGCTAAGTTAGGGCTCAACCCTGTTTTCTGAAATAGCCTTGAACAATTTTTTTTGAATATGGGTGTGTGGTTCAGTATTTTCTTAAGCATTTGTACCCCAGAGTACATTTTTTTTAGGCTATATCTACGCATGGCACCAGTTCAGATTGTGGTGAAAAATTGAAAAGATTTGCAGAAGGGGAAGAACATCAGCATAGTTTCATGTTCTTTTCAAGGAAATCTTTGCAGATTTCCAACCAGTCCTGCGGTATCAGAATACCAACAGAAAAGGACTTGCAATCATCTCCCCTCACCATCAAAACTATATTATGCTGCTTCCATTCTCTATGTCAGTATGAGGCTGCTAGTAAATCAGATGTGGTTGTCACACCTATATTTGCTGCAATGCTATGCAAGGAAGGCTACTGCCCCAGGTCATAAGAAAATGCATGGGAGCTAATGATGGCTTAGGATTTCCATGTAGAAGAAGGCTCTTTGGGATAGCACGGTGCAGATTGTCTCAGTCAAGAAAACATTATTCTAGAACATGGGGTTGATCCTGGAAGAGATGTAGCAGTTATGCCACAGGATGGTCTGGCAGTGGCCCTGTTGCCAGCACACACATGACAAATAAACATAGTGCTACAGGGCTGTCATGAGCTCTGGAATAATCTCTTCCTCTAGACCTACAACAATGCTGCTCACTGTCAGGTTAAACTGGTATTGAATCAAGCCTACTTAACCCTAATAAATTCATGTTACTGTTTCTAGGTTCATTTCCCAAATGAAAAACAAAAACCAGCAAACCAAACAACAAACAAACAAAAAAACAGAAACAAAACCAAACAATATATATATATAATATATATACATACACACGTGCATACACAATACCTTCAGCAATCATAGCTCATTCTTGCACAAGTTTATATACTGCTAGGCACCGTTGTCTTACCCACATATCAAAACCCCTTATGCCTTTTATGTCAAGAGCAATCCATCACGGATACTTCTACTAATAATGTTGTAGGTGTAGGAGCACCAGTGCAGCCTTGGGCCCTAGTTACTTTCTACTTTTGCTGTTACAGCCACAGGTGCTTCCACAAGTTAAGGGTGTTAATTAAGCTGTGATTTCATTTGATATTCTAGGATGTTAGTTCTATTTCCCTGGCTGCTAAGGTGTTCTGTTGGATTTTTGGAGAAAAAGGGAGCTATTTAGGTATTTGGAGACAGTTGAATGAATGCATGTCTGAAGGACTAAGGAGTAAGTGCTGATGCGTTTTGAAAAGCCTGAGTGTTTCTGTCATCAACAGTATGTGTAGGAACTGGCACAACAGTTGTTAGTGTAGAAAGATATCCTAGATGGGTGGGAAGTTAAAATGTGGAAAAAAAGCAGGATTGCTGCATCCGTCCTTTGAAGTAGAAAGGTGGGAGGGGGAAGGCTGTTAGCTGTGGATAATGAATAGACTATATCCAGGTAAATGTATTCTAGTTTATTTTGCAGAAATAGTGCAAAAAAGATTGTGTATCTATTTAAGGGTTGAATAGTATTTATTGAATACATTCATCCAAGCTGTACAAAAATTATTCAAAAATCATAATACATTGCTCCCTGAATAAACTAAAAGTTAAATGAGTATGTGGCATGCACCGTGCTGTGCCATGCTAGCTAAATAAGAGAGTATTGAGAAATCTCTTTAATAGATCCCCTTGAAAGCTATACTTTCTCCATCACTTAGTGGTTGAATGTCATGGAACAATGTAGTACTTAGATTGATAGGAACGATGGCCTTAGTAATAATTTGCTATCTTTTGAATATTATATATTATAATATTGAGTACAATATCTATTCCAAATATTAAGTATAACTGATCTTCTCCTTCCTGGGTGAGTAGACTAACAACAAGGGTTCTGTAGCTTATGCAGAGCATGGTAATTATTCTGTGTAAGATGTAGCACCATCCAAGAGAAGGAATTGAAAGCATCACTACATTTAAATGAGTGGTAAGAGATTTTTTTTTTTCCTTGGATAATGGAGAGACTTGAACACAGACCACCATCAATTAAGGAAATAATCAGTAATGAAGGGAGTTGGTCAGATATGGCACATTCAAACCACTCTTTGATTAAAATTGAAAAATTTGCCTCATACTTCCTCATTCTTTTTTCTAAATGAAAGGGAAGACTGAAAAAAAATGAAACAGCAAAGTCTGCTGGTCTTTTTGTTAAGACACTACCCCCAGTTTATTTTCACACGCCTTTGCTCAGGTAACCTTCCAACACTAATCCACTTCTCCCAGAACATCTTGTACATAAATGGAAACTGTCCCAGTCTTGTGGAATGTCCTGGCAACTGTTTCCCATGAAGAGACTGATGTGTCCCAGGGGGCACCAAGCGGATGGGAACACTTCCTGAAAGTGTGTAGAAGTGGGGGGGCACAGGTCTGCAGGGGCTACAGGCTTGCAGCTGGGCCGTCAACAGTATTGCAGCTATTCCTCATTGAGACAGATCCCAACTACAGAGCTTAATTGTTTTGTTTGCTGGGCTTGTCATGCTGGTTGTCAGAACAATTCCTTTGTGTATGACTGCATTGGACATACATACACAGTGCCAGCTGAGCCTTCTGATATCCTGAGGGGGCCTTTCCTACTGCAAATAATTTTCCATTGAGCAGAGGGTAACTTGAAGATTGGTCCTTATTTGTCCATATGGTAGCTGTTGTTTTCTTCCACTGTGGAAGTCTATGAGGAGATTAGACACAGTTGCTCTATACATGCCTAAAAGTATTTCATTCCCTGTGGTTTTCCTATCACTGGCTGTTGGAGTCTTATATTCATTGAGAATAATGAACACTAGTAGAAGAAAATGCTTTCAGTACATAAAGCAGACTGTATGTTGCTAAAATGTACCAAGGTCTGGGTGACATTTCAGACTATTGCTGGATACCTTGCTTCTTTATTTAAATAATACATTTAAATATATTGGAATAAAGGGGTCCTGATTTATCTGTCACAGTGTGCAAAAAGTCTTTAAATGTGCTCCAGAAAAAAATGGGCCTCAGGATACAAGTTAACTTTTCCTTTTCCTTTTCCTTTTCCTTTTCCTTTTCCTTTTCCTTTT
>CM021732.1:23506557-23564853 GCA_011075105.1 Heteronetta atricapilla | reverse complement strand
CTTTTCCTTTTCCTTTTCCTTTTCCTTTTCCTTTTCCTTTTCCTTTTTTTTCTTTTCCTTATTTTTCCTTTGCCTTTTCCTATTTTTCCTTTTCATTTTTTTTTTTTCTTTTTTCTTTTAATTCCTTAGGGAATATTACTTTTTGTGAAGGATTTTTATTTATATCTTTGTTTTTGTTTTGTTTTGTTTTGTTTCCTCTAGAGCCTTGAATGTCTTGGCAAGAGGAGATTTACATTTCTCTGCATGACTGTAGGATACTGGAGTTTAAACAACGAAAAAGTGTCACAGATTTATTGAAGAGCAGTGAATAGTTGCTGCCTTAATATACACTGTCAGCAGATTTTAGCGGGGGGAAGACAGTGAACTGCATGATCACTAGGTTGTTTGTCTAAACTAGAGACTTTAAACATGACATAAATGCTTCAGGACTTATACCAGGTAGACCACTGATGTTGCTTTGATAAAACAAAGGTAGATGAAAATTGCATATGTAAAACCATGTTTTTTTTTTTTTTTTTTTTTTTTTTTTTTCTGATAAACTTTCCTCCCACATCCCCCCAGTTCCTTTCCAGTCATTAAGCAGTTGGTTGTAACTTTTCAGCTGTGCAAATCCCACTCAATTCCCACGAATGAACAAGTGGAGCTCTCTGTAATACCACAGGCTTTGTTTCTTCCCCTTTCTGTTCTTTTTCTCTGTTCTTTCATGGTTTCACTTCACTACTTTCCTGCATCCTCAATGTGATTGTTCTTTTTTTTTTTTTTTTTTTTTTTTTCCTCTTATGAATTGTGCATTTTAAAATCAGCCTGTTTGACTCCCAAGGTGGGCCTAATTCTAGATGCTGCCTCAGAGCAATTCCTCTTCTGTGGTGTTTTAGACAGATGCTAAAACTATCCATTGGTGGAAAACATTTCATTCACTGCAAAGAAACTATAGAGCTGTGGGTATGTGTGAGTATGCAATTAAAACCTATTTCTTATTCTTTATTTGGGACATTTCAATTAAGTAAGTATGACAATCAGAATTTTGTCATCTTGTAATTTTGAGTTGCTTGAATTTACAGTCTTTGTAATCCTGTTTCCTTAAATTGAAGTTTGCTTTTCTGTGGTGATGTTATATTCTTATATACAATACATACAGGCAGAAATGCAAAAATATGCAATGTATAATTATTATCAAAGAAACTCAGTGTAGAATCTTCAGCTTCTTTCAGTAGAAAAAGTGCTTTGCAAAGAAAAATAGGATCATGTAAAGATTTAATACATCTCAAAGCCAACACAATTTGGTTTGATACATGACCCTTTTATTTTGCTGCCTTAAAATGTCTCCCTCCTGCCAAAACCATTTGTTACCTTCTTCCTTGGGGAAATATGCAAAGACATGCAGTTATGCTTAGGCCTCCCTACTGGAAGGTTTTTATTTCTATCCTATCAGCCTCTATTCTTGCCAATCATTTTTCTTTTGTTCTCAGTATCCATTCTTTCCAGTAATTCACTTGAGCTACAATATCTGAGAAAGACTGAGTGCCACTGTAATTTAAAGGAAAAGATCTTTTCAGTCTGATTTGGTTTCAAGCAGCTTTTTGTGAGAGTGGTTTGCAGCCTCCAGACAATTAAATACACTGACTGAAGATTGTTTATCACCAATTAATCCACACAGAAAATACCTTTATTTTTGGAAGAAGACACCAAAAACTAACAGCTAACATTGGATATAACTTCTTGGTGAGTGACTATATAAAGCCCAAGTATGCAAGCAAGCAGCTGTTTGCTGCAGCTGTGACAAGAAGGTGGCAGGTTGCAATGGAAGTGACAGAAACTTGGAGTGAAACACTGACCATACCACAATCCTCAGTCAGTGCCACCTGCTTCAGCAGGGCCAAGATTTCTGCCCATATGATCATTCCAATGACTACATAGAAGTGTTGTGGCCATAGAGGAAAAGAAGCACCATGTCCTTCCCTATAGTAGACTTGACAAAAACTTGAGAAGTGGGACTGGCAAAGATTTATTTATTTATTTATTTATTTGCTAAATAAACAGACTGGACTGCACTACGTCAAAACATCTTTAACCGCAATGAATTTTCCATCAGACTTATAGACAAAGTTTGCCGTTTTGGGAAATCACATGAATTTTGATGACAATGGAAGAGCATTAGAGAAGGCAGAGGTGAAGAATTCTGCTTTCTGATTTTAGTATAGGCTAGTCATGATGAAGTTTTCCAGCAGCCTGAGCAATCTTCTATTTCTATCTTGGTCAACTTAAGAAGGAAATAGTAATTTCCAATAGTAGAAATCTCTTCTGTACCTCCCTAATATCACCAATATCGAATATTGCTCTGATATATGCCTACCATGAAATCAAAGGTGGTCTGCTTTGATGTCAGTTACATAGAAATATGGATGAAATTTGATGATCACATCAGATACCACTTGCAGATACTTGTAGATACCATACAAGATCTTATGCTACAGAACTCAGAAGGCACTTTTTCTTTCTTTCTTTTTTTTTTGGCTGGCCTAAACAAAAGTACCACAGGATGAGTTAGTAGGGTGTTTGCTGGGACAGATATTGAACTGTTTAATATATTTTAAGGAATATATAAAGCAGAAGAATGACTTCCACTTATCACCACAATGAAAGTGTCCTTGTGATGGGGGCTCTCAGCTCCAGACAGGAGCAAGAAAGAGTAATGATCTTGAAAGTTATTTTAATGCCAAAACATTATTAAATATTAATGGTTAAAAAGTATGAGGAAAAAAAAAAAGAAAAAAAAAAGAGTACATAGGACAGTTGAGGCAGAAGCTCCTCAGAGTGGGAGAAATAGCTCTTTGCTTCCTTTCCTTTCTAATTCTCCACAAAAAGGAAAGGATGAAGGGAAATGTCCTTCAGAAACATTTCAATATCATCATGACCCCTGGACAGGCAGACATGAAAAAGCTCCACTGTGACAGGAGACCTTTTGAGTTCCTTCCTACCAAACCAACAATAGTGAAGCTATAGATCTTGCACTGTCTTATGTAAATAATAGATAGTCTCTAAGTAAGTAGGGAAGGAGGCTGGCCGCAAGTTGTCTCTATTCAATTTCATTATCCAGGCAACTGCTCTCAGACCTATCTGCACACAAGATAATGAAGGTTGGGGTTGTCTACATACCATCTGTGTGCATATAAGGTACATCTTGTATGTATGGGCAGAACTGCAATATGCACTAGGCTGGATTGCCTAACAAGGAACCCATTCAATTCACTCTGGAGAGAAGCCTGGATATGAACTGTCATGTATGCCATACACTTCTCTGGACTGAGGCTCCGGCTGTGAAACAGAGTGCTCTTTTTCATGCTGGGAGAAATACAGTGTCCATCTATAATTTGTGCAAAGTGTTTAAAGATCTCCAGGTAAGAAGGGCTATATGTGCAGAATGCATTATTTATTTATTTATTTATTTTCAATTGGAAAAGTTTGCATCCAAACAGTTTCTCTGAAATACAAAGATTTTTCACTTTAATGTTTTTCAGTAAAAAAGCCTTCAAGTATTTTGTTTTGGTAATCTTTAAATCTCTTTTATATTTCTCTTTTATATCATAAATTCTAAGTGTGTATATATATATATCACTTCAGAATGTTCTGACAGTTTTGAAAGAAAATGCTCTGATTCATTTTGGAAATGGTTCTTTGAGGGGATATAAAGAACTTGCATCTCCCACAAATTATCTAAATTTAAACTTTTGCATTCAGATTTGGGGAAAAAACAAACATTGAAATGTCAGAATTTCATACATGATAGAATTTTCTTTTTCTCATGACATTCTCTTTAGATTACCCTGCACAGTATGTGCCTTCCTTTCCTAGTCTGCTTTTGTGTTCAGAAAAATCAATTTGAGTAGTCTAAACAGAGATCTGCTGCTGGCCTTGGCCTGAAGGGTTTCAGAGTACCCATTACCCAGCCTACAGGGCTTGAGATACAAACTGATACTTGAGCTCAGCAATGAGAAAGAATTGGAAAATCACAGCAGAAAAATAAAAAGATACTGCTGTTTCCTTCCTTTTTTTTAAAAAAAAAAAAAAAAAAAGTTTTGTTGTTGTTTTTACAATATCCTAACTGACTTCTCTTTCCTCTCTTCATTTTCTTTTGTGCTTGTTAAAGAATTGAAGTGAGATTCCACCCTCTTCCAACAACTGCTCTTTTTCAATGTTGGCAAATGACTTTTTCCTACATGTAGCAAAAGCCCTTGACTGAGCTGAGCAAGACTCTGAAGTCTTATGCTTGATCTAAAAAAGGACTTAATGGTGGGTTCAGACTATCTGAACTTCAACCATCTCCAAATTAAGGTGATTTAGGTGTTTCTGTCTTGAAAAAAAAACACTTCAGATTTTCTAGTATCTTACCCTTTGGAAACCAAATAAAAAATCCCCAGTTTGGGCTTCAAACTTCTCTAAGCCTCTAACCAGGGACTCCTGTGCATTTGGAAACATCCTTTCCTGCACATACTTGTGGAGTTTTTAGGCTCCCTTACAGCTCAGATAAGCATTCTTGGTTATGCCAGGTCTCTCAACAACTTTTATGTTTTATTTTTTATTTTTAATTTTTAATTTTTGCTGTCTCATTCCCATAGGGAAAAAAGACCCCAAGATGCCAAGAAAGAGATCATAACATTTTTAGCATTTGTATCCTGTTAAGATACATCTCTCTACCTCTCACTATATATCTATCCCTCCTGTGCTGTGTGGGCAAATTAATCATTATAAACAACTCAGGGTATGAGTTTCCTTGAAGAGGAACAATTACCTACAATAACAGCCTGAAATCTGGCTGTTCACATTTGGGTGGAAAACAGTCACAAGGAAAATTCTATGACCACAAAAAACAACCTCTTCCTCCAGCTCATCCTTGTAAATTAGCCAGACTATGAACTTTGTTTTCAGGGGGTTTTCTGTCATTTAGATGATTCTTTCTGTTTCTGTACAGCTACTGCCATCTTGTTTTCCCTATCTGCCTGTTGTAAACAGAACCAGAAATTGCAGACGTTATCTGCTTTTAGACTTTGCTCTCAAGATGAATCTTTGAGATCTCTGATGCTGAGCAGCAGATTGTTGTTTGTTCTCAGTACATCAGACTGTAAATCCACTTAAAGTGATGTGGAGAACAACAAGTGTGTTCTTCTCAAACATGCGCTATCACAGTGTCTGTGTGAGGTGTTGAATATTCTCCACTGTCAACATGTTGTCAATAACTTCTGAGAAAGCAGTATAAAAATAATCAGAGAGACAGAGGGGGAAACAGTTTCTGCACATGTGAGTTAAAAATGTGCAAAATTAATTGCTCAAAGTGATTAAGAAATGCAGAGACTCTCTTAGTTATGGAGGTGTTTATTTATTTATTTGTAAACCCTGGGTTGATAGCATTGGTTAGTATAGCATTGTGCATATCAACAGTAGAAAATTGTTGTTATCCCTAAAAAATAGCCTGCTGCATGGATAAGTTTAATGTGCAATAAACTCAGTGGTGCAGAGACAGATTTAGGATGCTTGAAAACTAAAATTTAGCTGGAGAACTGTTTGGTGGGAGTATCTGTGCAGACACAAATGGAACATCTGTCTACATCTTACCTGACTCCAAAGATGGCACACTCTGGAGTACATGTAGCTTCCGCTTGGAGGTAGGTGGAGCTCCGGCTGTTTGCAATGGCCTTTTGCATGATGGAACTGATGAAGGGAGAGCAAAAGCAAACTCTCCCTGGGAACTGGCTTTATTTTTCAGTGTTTGCAGCATTTTAATATTATAATGACAATATACTTAGCTCATGCGATTACTGTTTTTTATTTCTTCCTTTTCACTAGATAAATAACTGACTCTTCTCAAAGTTAATAGTGTTACAAAGTGGGAAAAGCTCACTAGGTCTTCTTCTATTATTACACAACAGAAAACAAGCAAACAAGCAAGCAAGCAAACAAACAAACAAAAAAACAACCCACAGTTCTACCAAAGGATAGGAAGGAGGGAGGTGTTCCTTAGACATTCTAGATGTGTTTGTAAAGATTTATTGGGCTCAGAGCAATCTGTAGCCTGGTAAATTGGTGTTTGAGGGTGTCACAAACAATAATGTAGTACTTCTTGCACTACAATGTATAGGTGTCCAAAAGCTATTACAGTCCAACCACTGCACTAAATTGTATGTGTACCTGTGAGTGGTACCATTTTTTTTTTTTTTTTTTAATTTTGGTAGAAATGTTAGAGAGGTCCCCACTCTGAAAAAGCCCTACCAAGTGGCCTTTTTTTTATTTTTTATTTATTTATTTTTTTTTTCTCTCAGATTCAACATTTAATCTTGTCAGTAATAACTCAAAGGGAAATAACTGTGTATTAAAAGTACGTCCTGCAACTTTTGATAGTTATGATAGTACACGTTCTTGAAATAGATGGACTATACTGTAAAATCTTGTATTGCTTCATGGTATTACAAACTTCTAGATCTTTAAATAATATAAATGTGCTCTTTCTTTATCCTTGTTTTGTCAAATTTGGCTTGTTCTTTCTCAAATCTTTGTCAGAACTTCCTTGCCTGCTTCATTCTGGCTACTATGATAGAACAGCACTTCTGAAGGCCGATTAAACTGATTTTCTAAGGCTGATATTGATTTTAGATATATTTTATTCTTATTGAATATCATAATATCTGATAATATTTAATTAAGTCCAGTCATACAATCATATTAAATTGAGCATGTTTCTTAAAGTGGCTGTTTCTTACAATAATTTTCCTTCTGGCCTGAGGTGAAGCTCTAAATCATATAAATAGTAAAATGTATGTCTGTTTACTCTCTGAGATAGTCAATTATGTTGCATGTGTTCATAAAATATGTATGTCTGTATTATGTGTTTATACATGAACACGTATATATGCACATGTATTATATTTACATACATGCAAGAAATATTTGCAACAAAAAATCTCAATTCCATCTTCAATTGTTTTCCTAAAATATTAAACAGTTTTTCATTATGTTAGTCAAAAAAATATTCTACATTAGGCAAAGAATTATCTTTTATGTGAAGTAAGTTTTATCATACTGAATGCATTTGTTTGTGAACAAGAAAAAGAATAAAGAGTGACAGAAGTTCTGCATGATCTCTGCATAGAAGGGAAATTGCTTTAGGATTTAACAGTAATTAAACCTGAATACCTCCAAGTGGCTAAAAACCCCAAACACTTCTATCAATGAAAACTTTTCATAGCTTTTATACTCAGAAAACCTCCATACATTGATGCTCAAGATTTTACATGGGGAAAAAGTTGAACATTTATAGTACTACTGTGAGTTTGTTGTCAGGGTCCAGGAGACTACTCACTCATCTGGAAGAATTTTTATTATTATTATTCTTTTTCTTTTGGCAGATTAGCAACTGCAGATTTATATGACAAGTTTAAGAACAGATTAGCCAGTTCATGATGTGCACAACATAATTATAAATTGCTAGCCAATTTAGAAAAAAAAAATCAGTGAGGATTTGTCCCTTACCAATAGTAGAAAGTGACAGTTTTCTCACAGGATTTAAAACCCATCTCTGAAAGTGTGTAGATAGGCAATCAAAAGTTAGATCCCTTGCATAACACCACAAGAACCTGTGTTTACTGGTAGTTAAGACAAGAAAGACATAATCCATCAAAAATGATAGAGAATAATTTAAATCCAAAAGGGCAGAAATTGCTTGATCCTTACCTGTTTGTATGTTTATTTATTTAGCAACATTCTCAGCAATTGGCCATACCCCTAATGCTTTTATTTCCATTTCCACAAAAAAAAAAAAAAAAAAGTCTTAATGCATTGTGTGCATTGTTTTCACCTGAGTTACTCTGTAAGACAGAAAATAGCTCACAATTCACATAAAATATTAACAGTGATCTCACTAAACAAAAATTAGAACTTCTAGTGAAATGGTGTCTTTACAAAGTTTTGGATGGATTGTGGATGGAAGTCAAAGCTTAATGTGTTAAGACTTTAAGACCTTTAAATGCCATCTTTATAAGGATGAATTTCTCTCCTAATGGATTCATATATGCTCTGAACAAATAAAATGAATGAAAAAATCCATGAAAGAGCTGATACTTTTGTATTTATTGTTTGTTTCAGCAACTTTGTTCTTGTTTGTTAGAATCTCTGAATTAGTTTCTGGCTGCTCTGTTACCTAGAACATGAGGAACAGAGATAGAATGGAATAGAGCCAATTTCTATCCCGTCATCCCATTTATCTGATTGGTTATGTTTTCATCTGCCATATCCTGGCTACGTTACACCAAAACTAGTGTTGTACAAACATCCACAAGTAAAATGTTTATTTATATATATATATATATATATATATATGTATACATAGGGATCTTGGCAGAAAGTACTGCTTGCATGGGAAATCACATCTCTTAAGCAGAATGGCCATAGCTGTCTGGGTGGTAATTGGAATCTCTGTTGTGAGAGTGGTAGATGAGACTATCCAAAGTGCTGTTCAGCTCAGTTTTTATAATCTGTCTGGACTGCGGTCCTACATGACCACTCCAGCACATTCATCATCCATCATCAGAGATTACCACAGAATCATGGAAATGAATGATCTCAAAGTCCTATGTACAAAACTATCTCCTAATTAATGCATTTACAGGAACCATTCATACTGACCATATACAAGCCTATGTCAGCCTATACCTATTTCAGTTCTGCAACTGGAATCACCTGGAAGGACCAGATTCTCCACCCCAATTGTTTTAAATATAAAAGTGTTCTTGGCTCAGCAGGAGTTGCCTGGGAGGAATAATCCTCAGGCTCTCAAAAATACCCCCTCCTACCCCCCGAAGACCTCCTGCAAGAGTTAGTCAAACACTTTTTTTGAAGTTGTTGTGAAGCCAAGTCTGTTACCTTGTCTCAGCTCATTCCATTGTCTCAAAGCAGTTGAGTGTCTCAGCTGTGTAGGACTAAGAAGTTCTTGGACTATCCAGGGAGTCAATGTCTTTAGCACACAGAGTGTGTAAATGAGCCTTTCATATCCAGCAACGCCACAATTATAACTAAAGGATAAACTTGACTTCTGCCTTCTCCCTCACTTGCAACATCATTTCCATCACTTATCCCACGTGAGCGACTTTCTAGTTTTTATTGCCATGGTTTCCCATCGATCTGTTTTGAACCTCCTCTAACACAGCCTTCATTTATGGTCAGCCCAGATGTCTTGCCTGCCGTTTTCACCATGTTTTCCTATTTACTCTGTGAAATGTAAGAGAAACTGTGATTTGCTCTGGGCAAGAGATGCCAGTCTTCTAGTAGATACCTTGGGAAGAAAGTTTTCAGTAACTTGCATACAAGGGTAGTAAAAGTTACCATGCTCAACATTGCTATGGATCAGAGTCTCAACCTTAGAAAGTAAGAAGTTTCAAATTAGAAGAAAAAATATTTGTAGACTTCAATTTATGGAGAAAATAATATCTTTTTACTTAGGACAAATGTCAACTAAAATGTTCATGCTCTGATACTCTGTGGTAACTGATACACACTTGCTCCAGGAACAGATCTAGGGTGGGGATGGCTGAAAAGATTGTAACTTTCCTTAGTTTGCCTGACATTGAGAGATTACCTAATTGAACTTGTCATTTGTTAACATTTCAAATGCTGACACACACCAGCCATCCTTCCAAGAGCTCGTTCTCAAAGCTCCATCCTCAGTGATACATAGCCTAGACTGTGGCTGGAGCACAAAAGTGGTCTTTATCCAAATGAAGTTTCAATGGAAGGACCGCCAGGGCTGCCACACTGACTCATTTTTTGTGCATTGTGACTAGGGTGGCAACCACAGTGCATATTATTTTTTGGGCCTAATTTTTCAAGATACTCCAATTGCTCTTTTGGATCAGAAGAGAAAATTACAGAGATAGGTCTTTCCTTGCACAAGGCCTTGAAATCTATCTTGAAAGTGTCCAGATGCTGTCAGCCACAAGAATAGCTGGAAATCATAATTCCTTTAGCAGCGAGGGTGTGGTGTGGGGTCTTGGGAACAGCCTGCAAACCAACACGCTAGGGAAATGCTCTCTTGGATACTTTGTAAAAGAACAGTCACAAGGGGCCTTACAGTCCTCTTTTCCTCAGCCGGACACATCTGCTGATCATTATTCCAGACCTATTTTCCCAGGAAATTTGCCTATTTTTCTATTGATGCCATTTGGTTGGTTTGGTGTCAGTCTGCTCAGTTGTGTCAGAACAATAGAAAGCAGACTTGGCAAGGCAAAAGTCTGCCTCTTGCTCACATGTGTGTGCATGTGCCTGTGTGTGTGAACAGATGTGTTTATTATGGGGGGTTTCTTACCTTGATGTTGTCAAAGGCAGGATCTAGCCACAGGTGTTAAATTTATTCTTTGCTAAACTTTCTGAACAGAACAAATGTTTAGATCTGATAACATGATCTAGCATCAATGCAATTCTCCAATTTGGGCAAAAAGCTGTTATAGTTTATATGTTGTGAGTGTCAAAAATTAAAATAGTTTTTTTTTTTTTTTTTTTTTTTTTTTTAAACAGGATTTGCTTTTCAACTAGGAACTGAAGAGAGAGTTGAGGAAGATTTTGATTAGAAAACATCTTAAATATTTTCAAACTGGCAATCAGTGTATAATATCCATGGCCACCTGCTCAGTAGTTGTAGCAATTCAAAATTTTACTGTAATTAGAACTCATTATTATTTGTGACTGAATTGTCAGGCAAAGCCACTTCTACTTTGCTAATGTTTATTGCCTTCATAAATGAGAAATTTATGTTGGAAGCTCATTTTATGTGTCATATATATTACATTGGCCTGGTTTCTTTGGAATAATGAGAACGTCAAAGAGAGAATAAATGAACATGTGACAACTATTGAAATATTTTGTTCTCATACCTGTTCTAATTTCTCCAGATCCCTCAAAGGGAACTCACATCCTTTTTCTCATGTATCACTATAGACATTATGTGACAAGTGTATGGGAGAGACGTAAGACTTTATGTAAGACTTTAGAGGGATTGATGGGACTGCTTCTTTTGCCATATTTATGCATTTTTGAAGGTCTGTACAGAAAAAAAGAAGTAAGAAAAATAGTTTATACAACATGAAATACTTGTAAAGTTTAGGTAATGTAGGTTTGGCAGTGTCTTGCTTATTTTCCCCAAGGAAGATTTGTATGAAATAATTAGCTTGTTAAATGAATGCCTTTTCCATTCCTGTTGTCTCTCTTTCCCTATTGTATACTTTAAAAGGCAGCAGGGCCATATTCTGTATGCAAACTTAAGTCATTCTTCTAATTTTAATGTGATTAAGAAAGTGCTTCTGAGGATGGATTTGAACCTATTACTCATTTGTGGAACTAACTGTGGAGTTGTTTCTTGTTGCTTTCAAAGGAGTCACTATTCTGACTGCAGGACTTAAAGTAAAATCCTGTGGGAAGCCTCTTAACTCATATCAGACTTTTCTGTTGATTTCTATGATACATTTAATATAGTATTATGTGAGAACACAACTAGTGGACAGTGAACACAAAGTTCAGATTTTCTAAAAAAATGCATAATCTAAAGGAAAAAAAATAAAGACAATGCCAGTAGTGCTGGAAAATAATTATTGTTCACCAAAACATGGGAAATGACAGTTCAAATTGCATTCCTTTGTCCTACCAATGACATCCCTGTATAATAGGACTATATGACAGGGGAAATGAAGACTAGCTTGAGGCCTGGGGGCTGGTCAACCCTTGAATTTTGTAGTTTGACTACTTATTAAACTGCCAGTGAATAGAAGAGGTGATTTGCTTTCTTTTGGTAGTGGGCATCCACTAAAATATCATAACCTACAGAAACTTCCAGTCTGATCCCTGCTTTTTAGTCATCTAAGATTAGCTTTGGTATTTGAATATCCTTTCTATTGCTACCTGTATTAGAAGGAGGGAACAGATAAAAAGGTGGATCATATTTTTAAAGAAGATGAATATCCTGAAAATCTCAAAATTTGTTTTTGCTATAAATCTGACATGGACTCATTAGACCAGTAGTTTGTCTCACACTGGAACTGGACCAACTGCTCTGACAGTTAATGCTTGTTGTTGGCTTCTGCTTCTGCAGCTCTTTGGAAATTTAGAGACTAGTACGAGAGGTACTGGGATGTACTAGAAAAGACAAATCTTTGCATCTAGTACTTTCAGGAAATGAAAGAAAATCACTTGTGCAAAAAGAAACGGGCATGAAATCTAACTGATGGCAAGCTGATTATAAACATTACGTTGAGGGCAGGGGTAAAGAGTTGTGGCAAAGTCCTAGATCAGAAAAGTCAGCTTCTGATTCTACTGAATTTCTACATGCCAGTGTTCACTGACTTTGACTGACTTACAGCTGGTTGAAAAAAGCAAGTCTGTTCCCTATGGGTCAGTCAGAGCTGTTTAATAATTACACAACTTTCTGTTCATTTTACAGTCCTCCCTCTAGTTTGTAGGTCTCTCCTAAACAATGTCCAAAGTATGGTGGAAAAAATAGCGTGATGGTAGGTATTGTTCCATCCCAAAAAGGAGAACATTGTGTCATGTAACTATACGGCACATGGACTCTACCAATCCATTGATTGATGAGTGCAGGCAATCCCAGCATGAGGAAACAATTTCGATTCTTAGAGGACAGAGTTGGCAGGCTTTTCTGTTGAGTTCCTGCAGCTGCTATGAAGAAAGTCTTGTCATTGTTCAGAATCCAGCTTGTTCCATGGTTTCTGCAAGATTTCAGTAGGAAATCAGTTTCACCTTACAATTCCCCAAGACTGCAGCTGCTCCTGGCATTCTGTGTTCATTTGCTTAGGACAGCACCAAGTGCTGGTTGGTGTAAATAGTGTTGTGATAGGTGAACTGTTACACACTACCACACTTTGATCATAGCCTTGAGAAAGTAAGTAAAAAACTAAAATCACATCAGTTTGCTAAATGATATAGCCAGGATTTACATAGCCTCTGTCTAGATACTTAGCTTAAAGAAACTGGTATTTACAAGTGCTGTGAACCAGTGCTTTTCATTAGGCCTGGCTGGGTGAAATGTTTGATAACCTGGTGTTGGCAGGGGGCAAGGTATTATACCTCATGATTAATTCTGGAGCACAGTCTTAAACATCTCAGTTTCATATAGAATCTGGGGTCAGATTTTATTTTTTATTTTTTTACGAAGGTATTTGTTTCCATTTTTTTCTGTTACATACACTTACACATATGCTTCCACGTCATCTTGTAGTAATTCATTGGATTAGAAACTGGCTGGATAGCCGGGCCCAAAGAGTCGTGGTGAATGGAGTCAAATCCAGTTGGAGGCCAGTCACTAGTGACGTTCACCAGGGCTTGGTGCTGGGGCCGGTCCTCTTAATATCTTCATCGATGATCTGGATGAGGGCATTGAGTGCACCCTCAGTAAATTCGCAGATGACACCAAATTAGCTGCGTGTGTCGATCTGCTTGAGGGTAGGAAGGCTCTGCAGGAGGATCTGGATAGGCTGCACCGATGGGCTGAGGTCAACTGCATGAAGTTCAACAAGGCTAAGTGCCGGGTCCTGCACCTGGGGCACAACAACCCCAAGCAGAGCTACAGACTGGTTGAGGAATGATTGGAAAGCTGCCAGGCGGAGAAGGACCTGGGAGTATTGGTTGATAGTTGGCTGAATATGAGCCAGCAGTGTG
This sequence comes from Heteronetta atricapilla, assembly GCA_011075105.1. Classification (NCBI taxonomy): domain Eukaryota; kingdom Metazoa; phylum Chordata; class Aves; order Anseriformes; family Anatidae; genus Heteronetta; species Heteronetta atricapilla. The sequence continues at coordinate 23,551,146 of CM021732.1, read as the reverse complement.
CTCAGGTGGCCAAGAAGGCCAACGGCATCCTGGCTTGTATAAGAAGAAGCAGTGTGGCCAGCAGGGCTAGGGAAGTGATCGTTCCCCTGTACTGGGCTCTGGTGAGGCCGCACCTCGAGTACTGTGTTCAGTTTTGGGCCCCTCGCTACAAGAAGGACATGGAGGTGCTTGAGCGAGTCCAGAGAAGGGCGACAAAGCTGGTGAGGGGTCTGGAGAACAAGTCGTACGAGGAGCTGCTGAGGGAGCTGGGCTTGTTCAGCCTGGAGAAAAGGAGGCTCAGGGGTGACCTTATTGCTGTCTACAGGTACCTCAAGGGAGGCTGTAGCGAGGTGGGGGTTGGTCTGTTCTCCCATTTGCCTGGTGACAGGACGAGGGGGAATGGGCTTAAGTTGCACCAGGGGAGTTTTAGATTGGATGTTAGGAAGAACTTCTTTACCGAAAGGGTTGTTAGACATTGGAACGGGCTGCCCAGGGAAGTGGTGGAGTCACCATCCCTGGAGGTCTTTAAAAGACGTTTAGATGTATAGCTTAGGGATATGGTTTAGTGGGGACTGTTAGTGTTAGGTCAGAGGTTGGACTCAATGATCTTGAGGTCTCTTCCAACCTAGAAATTCTGTGATTCTGTGTGATTCTGTGATTCTGTAATGTTATACCCAACAGATTTTGCTCAAGAGGCTTTTTTAACAACCAGTTATAACTCTTGCCATACCACATATGTGACGGATACATATGACAACATAAAAGTTTGTTTTGTTGGCAGCCTGAGGACAATATATCAGCCACTTATTATGCATACTTCAGTTCCTGTCTATTGTTTATGTTCATCACACTAATGAAACAGGCTCTTACCTTTACATACATTGTGATTCAGTGAGATTTTAGCCTCCTGAAGAAGTTTCTTCATGAAGCTAATGTGAAATTGAGGGCTCAAGTCACAAAGACCTTTTTAAATAAATACAGTAGTTACAAATTTCTATTGCCACTCACAGCACCAGAGCACACTTCTGATTGGAGAGAGGTGAAAGACACACATGAGCCACAAACCAAACAAGCAACTAGCATCCACGTTACTACACGGTCTGCTCAGGGGACAGTCAAGAAGGCAAGATATAGTATCATTTTTCTTGTATACTGTCTTGCAGGATTCTTAATTTATCACCTCTGTTATCACCTCACTTATTTTTAAAATTAATTTCCCTTATTTGACAGCATGACAATTTCATACTTTTTTCACTTTTCCACCCATGTATTGCAGTTTTATGATGTCTATTATCACTAGATTCATCTACCCTATTACAGCTTCAGGATTTGTGTTCCTATACTTTCAGTATTATATCTGATCACTTGATTGGGTTTTTAATCCTGTAATTTTCATACTTTCATTCCACTGGTCATCATAATATATTTTATCCTTAGAGGTTACTAAACATTGTACAGGTATGTCCACTTAAAGGCTAATGTTTTATTTAAGTTGGATGATGACAGATAACTACAGAATTTGTATGGTTTTACATGTCACATATTTGCTCTCTTTTTCTCCCTCTCTTTTTCTCTCTCTGTAAGCTTGTGATTTTTTTTAGTCAACATGTATAATTAGTTTTCTCTATTTGTCTTGCAATTTAAGAGTTTTAAGCTATTTCTTGCTGTACATTGCCTCTCAATACTGATATGATCTGGATATTACATCCCTACTTGTTGGTATGTTAATATTTCGTGTTTTTTTTTTTTTTTTGTTATTTTTTCCCTATAACTCTATTCATGCAGCCAACTTAGAAAAGAAAAATAAAGGGAGGAAAGAAAAACAAGAGAATAACTTATCTGTATCTATTCATATTAGAAAAGAGTACATTCTTCCTCCAGTTTTCCACAAATATTTCCTTCAGTGTTTTCTTAGAGAGTGAGATGGCTACTAAAAATATTTTTAACTGTTTCTTGATTGATTCCATGCTCTGGGACTTCAGAAGGCTACTCAGGAGTATTTTTTTTTTTTTTTTAAGTTCTTGGGCCATAACCAAAAAATATTCCCAAATTACTGCTGTTTTTCAGGGAAATGGGCCATCTTCCCTACCTAGAATTCATGATATGTGTAGAAAAGGAAAAAGATTCATTTTTATGAATTTATTTATTTATTTTTCTTAAATTCGGCATTTTATCTTCTGGCTTTTTTTTTCATTTTCTTTCCATTGCTCACAAAAGGGGATCAAAACTATCAAGTGCTGTTTCCCTATGGGGAAAAAGAAAAGATTAAGGAGCAGAGGGTGAATGCAATGCAGTTATATTTTGAATTCACATCTATCTTCACCTGCTGACAGAATACTTAGTTGTTGCTGCAAAAATTACAAAAAGAGACTTCATATCTCTGATTTTTGGGCATGTGTGATATTCTAATGAGTATTTTGAAGGCTACTTTTTGTTGCCTCAAATTTGCAAGCAAAAAAGCAAGCAATATTTTTTATGAGGGTAATTAGAGAGCCCATAAGCAATTGTTCCTGGGGTTACAGAATGTGATGTGGGAACTACCTTAAGTTTAACTCAGAATGTTTTATGAATCAGATGCAGCACTTGTATAAAAGTAGCACTTGTTGTGGCATAAGCAATTACATGTTGCAGTGGGTTGGCCACAGCTGTCTGCCAACTTCCCACCCAGCTTCTTACCCCTCAATCTCAGCAGGTCTGGGGGAGAAAATATGAAGAATGAGCAAGCAAGAAGGCTTATGGATTGAAATAAAAACAGAGAGGTCAATTTCACCCAGTTTAAAGGCTGCGAGTTGCACTCAGTCCCTTCAGTGAGGCAACAAGTGGTGCAGGGGCAGTTGTAGTCATACCTTGGTGGTTCATCTCTGTTGCTCCTTCCTTTTCTTTTCATCTGCTCTGTCACAGGGCCTCCATGGACTACAGTTCCTCTAGTACCATTTGCTCCACCATGGAGCATTGCCTCCTGCTTTTTCTCCTCCAGTGTTTTCTACCCTCTCTTAAACATGTTTTCAAAGAGGTGCCACCAGTTTGGCTGACGAGCTCAGCTGTGTCCTGCAGTGGGTCTGTTGGAGCTAACTGGAATGAGCTGTGTCTGGTCTGGGGCAACACCAGCCTCCTTCCTCAGAGAGGCCACCCCAGCACTCTGCTACCAATGCTTTGCCACCTACGCCCAATACACACAAGCACAGATATTAGCAGGAACTTCATGCTGCAAGCACCAGTGAGGGTGACTTCTTTGAGTGCTATCACCAGGAACAGAGGATGCTGGTAGGTCAGGACAAAGGCTACAGGTACATTCCCAGTTTCTCCCAGGATTAAAAAAAGGCACACAAAACAAAGCAAAACACTAGCCTTCCTTACACTTTACAGTTATAAGCCAAATACAGCTTAAACAGCCCAGGAACTGGACATGTAAAATTTACTATGGACAATTACGTGGAGGTTGACATTCCTCTGTGATTATTATATTTTCTATTTCATGCCTTCGCAGTTATGTTTAGATTCATTAAACATGAAGCTTACAAGGCTTAGCTTGAAATGACTGTGTGCTGGAAGTGGTGTCGCTAATTGCTATTACTGTTGCTAATGGCTAAAGAAGGACTGGTAGGCTCACAAGAGAAAAAAGGAAATTGGATATTTTAACCAGACTAATGCAGATTAAAACACAGCTAATATGCCTCATGTGAAAAGCTTGTATTTAAATTACAAATGTCATTTTCTTGTGGAAATTAACATTCCATTTAAAGTCCTGTTTGTTCATTACTTTCTGCAATTATGTAGGGACTATTTTTTAGGGTATTCATGATAATAGTAGAAAAAAAAAGAAAAGAAAAAAATCACGAAAGGTTTTTCATTTCTAAATACAATTCAAATATCTATTAGACTAATACAGCTTATATCACCAGAACATTTCCACAATACGGAAAATTAAAATTTTCTTTTTTGTGTGTGTGGTTTTTGTATAACCTAACATGCTATGGGTGAATTTGTAGATTTCTTTCCCTTTTACTTACAGAAATAATAGTATTAATTTGACTTGTAATGTTACACATTTTTGTTGTTGTTGTTGTTCCTTTTCTATTTTGTATTAGTTAACTGCTGAATTCTGCTTTCTGGTACATAGCAAGAACTTAATTATTTCACATCTATGACTTGTTGCTTATGTAGGAGCTTGGCAATTAGTGGTAAACTTGACATTGTTTACTGGATTTCAGAAGCAAATTTACAGGAAAAAAATACTTGATGGAGGGAGGGATGCTGTACAACAATAAGAAAGTAGCTGTTTAGAAAACATTTCTGAAAGCAAGTTTCATATGATTAGAAAGGTTGCTTCATACATTGCCAAACACCAGTGTTTAGAACAGCCAGTGAGATTTCCTGTGGAAGAAATAGAGAAGAGCAGTCCCTGAGGATTGACTCCCTGGGAATTCAAGACTCACACAGTGCAAGGGCCTCATGGAAATGAATGTTCACAACAGTGTTCTGTTTAAAACCTCAAAATACATTTTTCAGAATTTGTCTTAACACACACTCTTGGTCGGTTAAGATCTTTCAGAATAGTGTAATAAATTGGTGGTAAATAGAAGAGAGGAAAAAGGAATCATTTTGAAGAGGACTTGCACTGTTAATTAACAGTTTGTCCTGATAAGGCTTTTTTTTTTTCTCTACCAAGCTTTCAACATGCAAATATTTCTATACATATTTATTTTCTGGCTTGCGTGCATGTGAAAAGTAAATGTATTTCTTTATATAATTATACACTATGTCTAGTTGCACAGTTTAGTTTAGTCAATTGAAAATAAAAGACACATTCTCTTCTCTGTTCTTTTCTGGTGTTCTGTAGGACTTCTAGTAGAGCATTTTTTCCACTGCAGGGCACACTAAACTGATAGATGTGCCTTGATTCTGAAAGCTCTGGCTATTCTTCTCTGGCAGGTGGTCAATTGGCTAAATACAGAGCAGTTTCACAGATAAAGATCTCAGGGTCTGCAAGGTTATTACAAGTTCCTCTGCCCTGTTCCACCCTTGTAGATGAGATGAATCAGGATCAGAACTCACACAGAGAATTTAACACTGTTGATGTTGCTACAGGAAATAGAACAGGCACAGAGACTTCAAAAACTTTCTGCTCATTCTGGTTACAGCAGATTACAAATGTACATCAATCAATACACAGAAATGAAAAATATTTTTTTCCTCTGTGAATACATGCTACTTAGAGAATCCTGAGGGAAATTTCTAAAACAGATCATTCCAATGATATCTTTTGCAGAAAACTAAAAATAGCTTGTAAAATAACAATAGAATAGGTGGTGGTAGGAGGCATCTCTCTGATATTCAGTATTCTGTGTGACAGTGGTAAACATCCCAATGGGATAGTTTGATAGGTCTGATGAACCTATTAGAATAGAAAAGGCTGAGGGATTTCTTCCTATTTTGAGGAAAAAATGTCTGAGATAGCCCAAAAAAAATCCTCAAAAGGCTGAGGAAACCCTTTTACAATTATGTTGAGTGTGGGATAGAATTGTAAATGTTAGAAATAAGCATGTTGTGAATGTAAGAGAGGGGATAATTGAAGCAAAAATAGAGATTCCTGCTGCAGATATAGTTTTGGAAAAAGGTGAAAAACAAACATCTACTTAAAGGCAAACTGCAATAGTGGAATTAATGTAAACAAAAGAAGGCAGTCGTTGCCTCTGGAAAAAAATAAACGAGTTGTATCCTTAAACTCTTAGGGAATTTGAGTTTGCACCTTTATGGTAAGAGGGTGCTATATCCTTAGATGAACAATGTGAAATGCATCATTGTTGAAATGCATCAATATATGTGTATGCAGACACAAGCTTGCTCTGTTGCAGTCCCAGAAAAACAACATTTACATAACTGGGGTTATATTCAGGCTGAGATAAAATTTCCTCTGAGGGACAAAATATATTAGCTCTGGCCTGATGAGCTGATACTATGGTTTTCAGATCAACACAGGGTCATGTCTCACCAGGCACAGAAGGGGATCTGTTTGCCTGCAGTATGTGCTCATCTCATAAACCTTCAGTGAAGGGTTAACAGGACAGAACACTCTCCACTGGTTCTTTCTTTAAGATCTAAGGGAGTCCAGCTTGTGAAGCTGGGCTGATCTCATTGAACTTACTTCATGACTCAAAGTGAACATCACAGTATCCCATTTGGAAAGCTATCATTTATAATATATCTATTTCATTTAAACGAATATTAAAAAAGGGCATCTCACAATTTTTCAGACTACTGAGACTATATGTATGTCTCTTCCGTGATTTATTCTGGTACAGTCATGATTAGTTTTACTCTTGTAATGAGCGTTGCTCCAGGCAATCCAGGTTTTAAGTATAGATAATTCACCATGAACACCACACACCAGGTAATAAGACATAATTACCATAATTCTGCATTTTTTTAATCTTTCTATTATCTCTGGATACTTCCTGAATTCTAACATGTCTTCCAAAACTAATTATTCTATTTTCTCATTGCTTTTTTACACAATTTTGATGTTAGAAATAAATCATGAGTTTAGTGTCATTAGAAGTTAAAATAAATGAAACTAAATTCTGCATCACTACTGCTTGAATCTTCAAGGGTAAATCAAAAGAACTCAGTAACAGCATCATTCTGTCTTCTAAATTGCTGACATGCTACATCTCTGATACCAATGGAAGTTAGATTTGTTAATGGAATTCTTGTAAAAATGTTTCTCTCATGAGGGAAATTCCTCCTTTCATTTATGTATGAAATGAGATAATCTCCCCTGTGAAGTCAGAGTTTGTCCTCTCTGGCTTTAGAAAATGACAAAAAAAAAAAAAAAAAAAAAAAAAAAAGAAATGAACTTAGTTAGTTCTCTGGTAGTCAAATTTGTTCCTTGTACATGACTGATGAGAGTGCCAACACTTTCTAAAACTTTTAGCATTGTCTTGATTCAGGAAAGGTCATCTCCTTTTCCCACAATAACAGAGTCCACATTCCTGATAAATTGTAATTTTCTAGAGGAAAAGTAGTATAACAAAACAACTGTTGCTCAGGAAGGAAGCTAAAAATTTTGTCATAGTTTATTTCTACATGGAGAACAAGGCAAAGTTTAGTTACCTTTACAGTATCAGGTCTGTATCAGAACTGGGGCAGGGTAAAGCCAAGTAGAAGTAAAGCCAACTGTGATTTTTGATTATCTTGAACCTACCAACACAATCTTGATTGAAATTTTATAGCTGAAGATGGCATTTTTTCATGCTTAATTAATGAAGGAAGTAGTAGAATAAAGGATCTATAAATCCTATAAAGGATTCACCAGTCTTATTGGAGTCCATGTCTGACCTCTTTGTGGGGAAAACCTATTCAAAAGTTTACTTTCCATGGAGGGTCCCATGCCATTGGATCATTTAGTATTCTGTGTGGGATGCTCTTGGAGGGGATGATTTTATCTTAACAATAAAGTTGTTACTGTTTCTAACACTGAAATCCAAGTGCTCTATTTTGGGGTTAGGCCTGAGAATCATTCCTCCAGAGCTGTGTGTTTTATCCCTAGTCTGTTGGTTGTATTGGATGTTTTAGCTTTGCAAAAGCTACAGAATAATGCAAAAGAAGCCATAAGTGAATTGCACTGTTGGTAGGTTGCTAGAAAGAAGCTGGCCTAATATGCAGAAAAGGTACAATGATCCATTTTTATTTTTCTTTTTATTTCAAAAAGAAAATGGGAACATGAAAAATTATTATTTTAGAATGGATAGGTTGTTACCTAGAACTGCTTTGATTAATAAGGAAATACAAGATTAATCTGCAATAACAATTACATTATAAGTACTAAAGTGAAATTCACAAAAGAGATTTATGAAGCTGATTAGAATCTGTCACATTGGTTAATATATTACGGTCTAGGAAATGAAGCTAAGATATTCTTTTTACTGAGTTCTGCATTTGATTTTCCATTTGTACATTGTTTCCATTTTGTAGTCAGGTCTCACTCTGTCTTTCCCTTATCCTTTATCCAGGCTTGACTCAGTCTCTTCCCATGATGATCCACACAGGTCTCAAAGCTGATTGCATCAAACCCAATGTCTGTTTCTTGGCCCTACATAATCTGTCCTGGGCTCTCTAACTGTAGACTCTTTCAGTGGTTAAACCTGACTCTTCAGGAGCTTCAGAGGTTGGCAAGAGCACATTCCTCCAAGAGCAAGGCTCTTGTACTGTTTTGTTACAAAACTGAAGGCTCTTGTGCTGGAACTGCACAAACTGAAACTTCAGAGAATTAGGAAACTGCACTGAGACAGAGATGATCATGCATTAGATGCCTTAATTATCAGTTACATATATTCTGTGTATCCATCACTTAGGCCATACGTGGGTCTTAGATGTCTGAAGATGTCTCTTAAGAGTTACTTTGCTGAATTTAGTAGGAATCAGCTTCTTAGAGGACTTGAACAGCATTGCCACTGCAACCCTTGTGTATCAAGAGCTGAAGGAAGGTTAAACCTAAAATGTTGGCAGTTTGGAGGTGGAGGTTGAGAAGCCATTTGGAGAATGTGAAATAGGTCTTCCAGATCTGGAGGTCTATGTCTATGATTTTGTAAAGAGGCCTGCAGAACAAGTGTCTTGCACATGCTCAGCTGTTCCTGGGTTTCTAGATAGAAAGAGCAGCCAGAATGTCTTCTTTTTGTTGGAGAGGATTTTGCCATTTTCTTCCTGATGCATGGTAGAATTATCTTGGAGATGTTCTTCAAAATTAAAGTTATTTATGAGTTAACATTGATCTGCCTCCTTTAAAAAATCCTTTAATCTAAAAGCTAGTAATATTTCTGTGATTTGTAAATTAAACTACATTGTTATCTCATGTTCAGAATGAAATAGAGAAACATCTCAAAATTTATTTTTATTTTTATTTTTTTTTTTTCCACTCAAACTTGGCATAATATTACTTTCACTGTTTTTAAGCAGAGTGCAACATGACACCTGGCTATATGGGACAAATTTTGCTGTGGTTTTCTTCTGAAACTGAGGATACAACTGCACTGTTACAGGATGGAAAGGATAAGTGGAGAATTCTGTTACTTTCAGAGTTTATTGATGCATATCATAGAGTCAAATACTTGCCTGTTCTGCTGGAATTTGCACTGCTTTTTCTACAAAGAGTGAAATACATTTACTAAGTGAATAATGCATTTAAGATTCGACTGTGAAATGAAGCTCAGTACTGAAACATGAAAACACTCAGCTCCAATAGAGATCAATGATGTCATCTTGCGGTGCTCTGTAAGAATGCTTCAGTCTATAAAGCAGCTCCAACCTAGCACATGAGAAAAACAAATATTCTTAAGTATATATATACCACTATAAACTTAATAGGTATGTGCAAGTGACTAATGATTATCACTAACTAGAGAGATATTAAACAGGATTTTTTGATATATGCTATATAAAAAAGTAATAGTGCATGAGGTATATGAATTGTAACTTTTAAAGTGTTACCAAAAGCTGGAACTTTTGTATGGGATGCAGGTTCCTGGGTGGGAGAAGAGACACGGGGAAGTGAGGAAAAGTCCACCTTTACATAGATAAAAGGTAAGGAGAAAAAAATTATTGCCTGGCTGTAAAAAAATAGGTGATGAAAAGATTTGCTGGAGAAAGAGGAGAAAAGGTAGAGTAGGAAGGTAGAATGAAAGAAAACTTTAAACAAACAAACAAACAAACAAAAAGCACAAAGATAAAAAGTCCACAAAAACAAATAAGAAGCACTAAAAAGACAAGACAGTGTAGAGAGTGGTGTCTAAGGAGAAATGAGGCCAGCATGCAGAAGACTGTGTGAGAAGATGGGAACAGAAGGGAGAAAGATCTACAGACAGAAGGCACAGCAGAAGGGAAAGGACTGAAGATTCATGTTACTGTCAGAAGGAGGTAAATGTGTGTGACTAGGGACTCCTTGTTAAGAAAAAATGACAAACCTGTCATCGGACTGGCCCCAGAAAATAGAGTGGCATGCTGTCTGCCAGCATCAGAACCATAGCAGTAAGTTTGAAATGGATCCAGAGGGAAGGGATCCATGTGTCACATCACCACAATTTCACTGGAATGAGTCCAGGATGACACAGCAGAATGGGAAATGCAACACACTTCTTAAAAAAAAATAAATAATAATAATAAAGAAGCATATGTGATGATCCTCAGAACACTCACAATTTTGTAGGGAAGATCTGAGGTGATCAAGGCATGGTGCAATAAATAAGATCTGCAGGTGCTCAGCCACTGGGATTCACTGAAAACTGCTTGAAACTGCTATTCTGGAAAAGTAAGTTCCAAAAATATGTGCTGATAAAGAAGCCATGGAATCATGTCTTTGGATCCACAGAAGATTCAGGTAGCAAGTGACCAAATGAACAGGTTCTAGGTGCAAGAACATATCTGAGCACTGAAAAACAGTTTTTCTCATTTCAATTTATTTATTTATTTATTTATTTGCCAAGTCAGTGTGATAATTTGAGATAATTCAAAGTGTATTTTTATTATTATTTTTTTAGCTTTCAAGCATGATACAATGACATCTCCAGTAGTGCAGGGTAACTTCTCCAGCTGGGAGATACTGGCTAAACTACAAAGTTCTCTCCTGGGGAATATATTTCTCTCTATCTTTGAGCTACATCCTTATTAAGTGCAGGTGCTACAATTTAAATGTGTCCTGTGTCTATCATGAGACACCTCATTTTCCAGGAAAAAAGTTTTACTTAATCAAAATGATACTACTCAGTTGAAACTAGAATATTCTCAGTGGCTTTGAGTCCAAAAGGTTGACTAATATTTTCTTTCCAGGATAAGGGATGATGATGATGGAAGCTGAAAGATGATGTTAAAACAAGGACATGTATTTTGAAGCAATTTGTTAGGGAATTTGAATGCTGAAAGAGTGCAGAGCTGTTTTTGCTGGAGCTCATAAAAGTGATGCTCTCTCCATTTGCCTTTGTCTAAATATCTCACAGCAGAAAGGCTATTGTCAGCCAAATATGTGCTGACTGTTTTGAAGAGCTACTATGGTACTTCAGTATGTCATCTTCCCTATGGATCAGAGTCTTCCAGGGTGGTAAGTCTGGCTAATCAGATGTTTGTATGCTGGTCAGTTAATTGAACTATCACTGAACCACTTTTGATGATTTGCGATTCACAGTCTGAACTACATCTATTCTTGTATTTTTTCCCCTTCACTGTTTTATTTGTGCCAAGTTGGTTTTGGCCTTAATCCCATCTATGCAAAATGAGAAGAGGTTTGTACACCACATGTGCAAATCTCCTGACAGGTCTGTCTCAGAAACCTCAGAAAACCTGAGATTTGTTAACCTCAGATAAATCTATGGAGACAGCAGTTACTGCATTTACATTGGTGGTTTAGTTCAGAGGAGTCATCCAGTTTTGAAGCATTTTCCTTGCTGGTCCTCTGCTATGTGTTGGCTTGGTTCACAGAGAGGTTTTGTTGTGCATGAACAATGTTCTTTCTGAGAAAAACTATACCAGAGCTTCACTCCAGGTGAGGACACAAATGTTCTCCAGCCTCTCCTGGATGTGTATAGGTACATATGTCCCTTGGATGTCCATAAACTACAGAATGAGAAAGGACAGTACAAGATATCAAACTGAAAACAGTTTGAAGAAAAAATTCTGAATACTGTATAAGGTAGGAGTTTGTGCAAGACATTTGTTAATGAAGGCGTTATTGTATGTTTTTTGCCTTCAGTTCTCTGAGGAGTAAAATCCAAAATGTAGGTGTGTGTTGTAGATGGTATGGGGCATGGTAGCCAAAAGTGGCCATGCCATAGCTACCAGGTCGCTGCAATGTCATATAATTTTCATTTGGAATTCAACCTTTCAATACAAATTTCTCCTTGCCCTCCAACAAATTCTCATCTATGTATAGTGAGATATAAAGCTGTTCAGGATAAGATGGTTTTATCTATCGATGGCCTTATTTTTTTTCCTATCCCAGAGCCATTCCTGTTCCATAATCTACAACATTTTCCCTGGATGGGGGTGACTTTAATTCTAAGCATGCTGAGCATCATGTACAATTCACTTCTGTGCCTAGTTTAAGTGTCCAAACTGGTATGCTAATCTGGAAAATTTCCTTCTTGCTCTCAACTACCAGAATAGTAATCTTGAATGTGAGCAGCGCTTTCAATTAGAGGACACTTTCTTGTGAGAATTTAGACTCTGAAAGGCTGGTTCTTTCCCAAGAGGCAATTCCCACCTGCCTCTGCTCAAGGCAGACCACCTCTTAGTACACCACTCAAACACAGCCTCCATCTCCAGTGACTGAAGTGCCAAAATAAAACTTGCTAGACTAGTATTTGCCAGATACTACATATTATCTTTTAAAGGACATATTATGTCCTATTTCCACTGTTTTATGTGTTCTAAGGGGCAATTAAATGTAACTTTGTAGCTTTTATTTATTATTATTTTTTAAAATTTCTGTTTAATACCAAGCCATCATCATTATAGCCCTTCCTTGGATTTAGGATAATTTTACCTTCAAGAAACTTCAAAGGTATTTTATGATTTTCAACATTGTTTTTCATAAAGTATTCACTTTATACTTGCTTGCTTTCTTAATTAACAATACTGTAAAGCTGGATGTGTGTCTTTCTGTTTCTGCTCTTTTCTGTACTAAACAAACCAGAACACTTCTGGCAGCAATATATTTATTTTTTCTGTGCCTATAAGCTGTCATCAAATCTTTACCTTTTGGTTAATATATGGGACCCTGTTGAATAATTTCAGCTGAAAGGGAAACTGCTGATCTGTATCATGTTATTTTCCTGTACAATTGTTTTATTTTTAAAATAATATCTTAAAAGAATATGCACGTATTTCTGAATGCAATTAAAGCTGTTTACTCTTTTCTTGTGCGCATTTTCCAAGGCTTCATTTTATGCATTCTGCTTCGGCTTCTTGCTGGACTGCAATTATCAGGAAGCTAAACAGGTGATAACCCCCTCATTTTCTAGACTACTGCAGGGAGAGTGCTCCCATCCTGTGATGCTGTTATAACTCCCTTACTACCTTGCTTCCACATTCCCAGTAAAGATGCATCTGCACTTGTCATGTCAGGGTCACTTTCAAGACTGCTCTTTCATTCTCTCTCTACTACTGCCTTTTTTTTTTTTTTTTTTTTTTTTTTTTTTTTTTTTCTGCCAAACCTAAAAGCGCACAGCTGTAACCAAGCAATCCCTTAATCCCTGTGTTGATAGCCACTTTTAGGTCAGGGTTGTTGATATCAGATCAGTGGGCTGCTGAATCATTTGGCATAGAGATTAGAAACAGTTCAGGTGGTGCATTGCTATATTTCATGTGGGTTTTACTAAATTATTGAGACCAATTCCTGGCTCACTTCAGCTAGTGTGGTTTAGTTTTGGATGGAGTTTGCTGAGTGGTTATTGCCTTGAGTGATTTCTTCTCATTGCTTTTATTTACTGCTATATAAAGGGACTTCCCACCCCAGTATTTAGTGATACCTGTCAAGCTGATACCTGTCAAGCTGAAGAAAACTTGTGTTTGTTTAAAATAAGGGTTCACTTCCTGGCAGCCATTAATGCCTCTCAAAAAAAAAAAAAAAGAAAAAAATCTCTGACGATGTTTTTTACAAATAGAAAGTTATACGAGTATTCTGTGCATATTCTGCCTACCTCTATAATCATTTAGAGATATCCTGTTCCAGCTAGAGGGAAGAGAGATGCACGCATTTTGTGTGTGAAGTTATGTTTCTTGATGTGTAAGTTTGAAGGCTTGTGCAGGAGCTGTGTGAATGTAACAGGAAGTTCTGAACCTTTAAACTTATCCTGAGGCCCATGTTAGCCTATAATATACAAGCTAGACTTGACAATAAAGTTTTAATTAACAGCTATCATTTCTGAGACTGTTACTGACAATGACTGGCTTGTTAAAATGGAACATTTTTTGCAAAACTAATGAAAGTACTTTGGTGTCAGAAAGAAGTTCTGTGTTCCCACTTGCCCATTTCTGAACACAACCCACACTGCCTTCCCAGTCCATGCTGTTTTCTCCTTGAACACCCACACACGGTCTTGAACACCATTGCTTTTTGTTATGTGACAGCTACAAACTCATGTCACTTCACTCTCAATCTTTACAGTAGATTAAGTGTTTATTTTTATTTATTTATTTATTTTGAGAAATGGGGAAAGGTAATCAGGTATTTAGCAATGTAATACTTAGAAAGCCCTTTGTATCACCTTAGCATGGCTGGAGACTGAAGCGGAGATAAACTAGCTCTGAGACTGTGCCAAATAAATATTAAATAGTTTGGACAAATTGAGTATAGGTGATTACTGTGGCTCTGACATAGAATCAAAGGACTTGGAAGTACAATCACAGACCGTAACATATAGAAATAAAAATAGACTACCGAGGTAAACAAAGTTTGGGCGTGTTTAGCCAACAGATTAAGCACACCTTGATGAACATTCTACTGCCAGGAAATTGGCTACTGTGAGTTGTCTCTTTTTTGGTGTGTTAGTCTATAGCACCTTGTCAAACTTCAAAGTTATCCAGTTCAGCCTGATGTTGAATAGCAACATGCAGGTGAGCTTGGCTGGGAGACAGGAAAAAACACTTTCTAGTATTGTACAGTCTGTCTCATTTTGCCTATTGCAGGTACCTTCCTGGCTATTTATTTTTCTTACCAAGGTGTCACACTTGAAAGAGACCTAGGAGATAAGAAAGAAAAAAAAAAAAAGAAAGAAAGAAAGATAAGTTTCTTCCTCATGTCATATCTGAATTGTATAAACAAATTACTGCTAGGCCACTATATCTGCACAGTGAAAGGGAAGGAAAGGAATGGGTAGAGGACAATCTGTTTTTAGGGTACATTAATTAATAAGAGATGGTTTTATACATGTGTTTAGAGTGCTTCAGAATATTTCATACGATGTTGCACTGATCATTAATAAAGCTTGTTAAAAAACATTGCAAAGTGTGTTCAATTGTATCCTGACATTTGTGTGCTACTTTAAAAAATCATCCTGTCACAGAAGGTTGTTAATAACTTAACAACCTAAAGCTTGCCAGTTTGTGAAACCTTGTTGTTTAATCAAGATATTTTTTCTTGTTAATACAGATGTGTAATCAATGTACGCAGGAGAGATATGGTCTTATGAAACTATTAACTCTACTTAAATATTACAGTTTTTCAGTGGACAGATACATTCTTTTATACAGCAAGGTCTTACAGACAGAAATTTAGAATTTTAATAAGAACATTCAGCTGTATTTTTTTATGGCATATTATATGTTCATAGGATATAGTATAATTTTTCATAAAGCTTCATGAGTCATTCTAGTATATCATTGATTTCATACCAATCAAAAATTACTTACTTTGGGAAATTTTAACTTTTTCAGCTGTTACTAGCTTGTGTACTTTGAGGAAAACTGTTTATTACTGGTCATTTCTCAAAAGAGTAGATCTGTTCTATAAATGTCACTTGTGAACTTATGCAATAAACAGAAGAACAGTTGATGTGGAGTGTTGAAAGTATATGTTTCTATGAACTTGATCAAAATAATATATAATTACGCACAAGACCATCAATGGAAAGATCCAGCAGTGAAAGAGTTTTGTCTTAAAGTATAAATTGTTAATTTTATTGAGAATTGTATCTGTATTTCTTTGATTGTAATATAGAATACAAAAGACATGCTCAACAAATCTTCACTATTGCATAAAATATCTGTAGACATATTTATATACTTGAAGACACAGAAGAGAATATTATTATTTGTGAGATAATAGTCTGGGAAGAGAAAAAATTGCTAGACATGAATGAACTGCTTTTACAGATAGTAAATTTATTTGCTTTCAGACAAAGTTGGTGAACAGGTGAACTTCAAATAAATGAAGTAGAAGAAGAAACTAAAAAAAAAAGGGAAAAATCTTTTGCTTGCATATTTTCTAAATTAAATGATTTTACTTGATTTAACTTTTTTTTTAACAGTTTAGAGAGTTTAGATATGAAAATTACTATATTTTTAGGAATCAAATTTTTAAAAAGAAATGAAAAGAAACTATGAAACAAATTATTTGAGAATGAGACAAAGTAGAACTTCTTTTTCCTTTTCTTTGTGAAGGAGAAGAGATGGAGACTGTTGATGGACTGCAGGCAGGAAATATTCATGACTCACAACTTTACTTATAAGATGTTCTCAGTTATGCATGCAGCCATAGTGAAACATCCTGTGGTTGAAATTCTGGTTGTGTTACATCTGTGGGAGTTCTGTCATGAGTTTGAAAGGAACCATGATTTCTCTCTCAATCTTTATTTCCTTAAGAAGCATTTCTGCACTTATTAAATGTAGAAAGAAAAACTGTGAGCAAGGCAGAGGTGTGAGAATAGGTAGGATTTTTTTTGAGATGGATGGAAGTGGAGGATATTCTTCAAAAACAATAAGATTTGTGCATAAACCATTTCTGTTTCTCCTGTGTCCCTCCCTAGCACTTGAATGAAACTCTTGTTTCATTCTCTTTCCTTTGTATTTTCCAGAAGGAGAGAACAATCAGTTAGTGCTGCATGGGAAAGTGCCAAAAATATTCATAAAGTGCTGTATTTCTGCTGCTGTATCAAACACATCATAAAGAAGCAGCCCAGAAAATGTTCTCTCCTTTTACTTACTACATACACTCCAATACTTGAGCAGGTATTGAAAGGCAGCAATGTCAAAGTTACAAAGCAAACCATCCCAATATGCTCTGGAAGTAATGTGTTCCTTGGAAGACACAAATTAAACTCTATCCTTAGGAATGTCCTAAAATTTCTACTGGGATTAATTTATTATTTTGTTTTCAGAGAAAAACAGGTACTGAGTGAGCTTGAAATAAACTTTCAGTCATGAACTCAGCAGAACTTCATCAAACTTCTGGAACAGCTAGTTATTAAAAATACTGAATATTAAACTTCAAATGTTCACTAATGTATCCTTTTCTTCATAGCTATTCCTGGGGCAGATATTTGCACAATTATGACTTGGTACTATGTGTGAAAATGGGATACCAAGCCATCTGTACACACTTCACACACAAATCTGTGTTTTTTTTTCATACAGAAATGTAAATATGAATATACTGATGAAAAAAAGGACAAAAATCAACCAAAAAATGAAGTCATTTAAAAATGTTTATGTATTTAGAATCAAATTTACATTTATTTCTCCCTCTTTGCAAGCACTTTTTTTTTTTTTTTCCTGCAGCTTTCTCCAACTGTAAGTAGAATGCAGTTTCAACACTGATTGTTTCTAAGTGGTTTAAAACATTTAAACAAAAACTATTTGCATTCAAAGCCTTGATCTTTGTTCTCAAGACCTCAGAAATGCCAAGAAAGGCAGAACTTCTTGTCATTTATTTTCACCCACATGCATTAGTAATAATCAATTTCTAGAAAGTAATTCTGATTCAACAACTCTGCACTGGTGCGACCTCACCTCGAGTACTGTGTGCAGTTCTGGGCACCACAGTATAAAAAGGATGTGAAACTGTTGGAGAGTGTCCAGAGGAGGGCTACGAAGATGGTGAAAGGCCTGGAGGGGAAGACGTACGAGGAAGGGCTGAGGGCACTGGGCCTGTTCAGCCTGGAGAAGAGGAGGCTGAGGGGAGACCTCATCGCAGTCTACAACTTCCTCGTAAGGGGGTGTCGAGAGGCACGAGACCTTTTCTCCATTAACACCAGCGACAGGACCCGCGGGAACGGGGTTAAGCTGAGGCAGGGGAAGTTTAGGCTTGACATCAGGAGGGGGTTCTTCACTGAGAGAGTGGTTGCACACTGGAACAGACTCCCCAGGGAAGTGGTCACTGCACCGAGCCTGACTGAGTTTAAGAAGCGATTGGACTGTGCACTTAGTCACATGGTCTGAACTTCTGGGTAGACCTGTGCGGTGTCAAGAGTTGGACTTGATGATCCTTAAGGGTCCCTTCCAACTCGGGATATTCTATGATTCTATGATCTTTTACCTGAAGAAACAGGCAATTTCTTCTGTAATTTTCTTCACTTGTTATTTTTGAATTAAGGGATTTGACAACCCACTATAATGGCTGGACTAATGACTTATTCTTAAAATGTCTCAGTTTTGCATTTTATAATTTCAACATGATGATAGATGTTGGTGATAGAAATTAAGCTAATAAATTACCATACACACTATGGAGCTTTAAAGTGATCCATAGCATGAATGACTCCATGATGCCTACGTAGGAAGAGACTTCACTTCTCAAAGAGAAACTTGCATCAGAAATGAACATTTAATCAAGAAAGCAAGCCTTGGAAAAAAAAAAAAAAAAAAAAAACTATTTGTTCATATGGCCTAGTCATCTACATCCAGCTTCCTCTGGAACTAATTATGATACAATACTGGAATTCCTAGCATTTTTCTCCACAGCATGTTGCAAAAACAAAACAAAATTTATTGCTTTTCAAGTATAGAAAGATTCAGGTGATTTTCATTTTTTTTTTTTAATTTTCTTTAAAAATTTTAAAATAAAATTTGGGTATATTCACAATCTGCAAGGACTTTATGCTCCTATTATATATTCTTGTGATTTTGTAATGACTGGAAAAGATATAATCTAGTCAGGTGCAAAAAGTTTGACATTGCTGAGCATCTGGCTACTGCTGTTAAAGATAACAAAAAATGTTTTTATAAATACATCAACACAAAAAGGAGGACTAAGGAGAATCTCCATCCTTTACTGAATGCGGGGGGAAATTTAATTACAAGAGATGAGGAAAAGGTGGAGGTGCTTAATGCCGTCTTCACCTCAGTCTTTAGTGACAATACCGGTTGTTCTCGGGATACCCAGTACCCTGAACTGGTGGAAGGGGATGGGGAGCAGGATGTGGCCCTCACTATCCATGAAGAAATGGTTGGTGACCTGGTATGGCACTTGGATGTGCACAAGTCAATGGGGCCGGATAGGATCCAGCCAAGGGTACTGAGAGAACTGGCAGAGGAGCTGGCCAAACTGCTTACCATCATTTATCAACAGTCCTGGCTATCGGGGGAGATCCCAGTTGACTGGTGGCTAGCAAACGTGATGCCCATCTACAAGAAGGGCCGGAGGACTGACCCGGGAAACTACAGGCCTGTCAGTTTGACCTCAGTGCCAGGGAAGCTCATGGAGCAGATTATCTTGAGAGTCATCACACAGCACTTGCAGGGCAAGCAGGCGATCAGGCCCAGTCAGCATGCGTTTATGAAGGGCAGGTCCTGCTTGACAAAACTGATCTCCTTCTATGACAAAGTGACGCGCTGGGTGGGTGAGGGAAAGGCTGTGGATGTGGTCTACCTTGACTTCAGCAAGGCTTTTGACACCATTTCCCACAGCATTCTCCTTGAGAAACTGGCTGCTCTTGGCTTGGACTGGCGCACGCTTCGTTGGGTTAGAAACTGGCTGGATAGCCGGGCCCAAAGAGTCGTGGTAAATGGAGTCAAATCCAGTTGGAGGCCAGTCACTAGTGACATTCCCCAGGGCTCAGTGCTGGGGCCGGTCATCTTTAATATCTTCACTGATGATCTGGACAAGTGCATTGAGTGCACCTTCAGTAAATTTGCAGATGACACCAAGTTAGGTGCGTGTGTCGATCTGCTCGAGGGTAGGAAGGCTCTGCAGGAGGATCTGCATAGGCTGCACCGATGGGCTGAGGTCAACTGCATGAAGTTCAACAAGGCCAAGTGCCGGGTCCTGCATCTGGGGTGCAATAACCCCAAGCAGAGCTACAGGCTGGGAGATGAGTGGTTGGAGAGCTGCCAGGCAGAGAAGGACCTGGGAGTGATGGTTGATAGTTGGCTGAATATGAGCCAGCAGTGTGCTCAGGCAGCCAGGATGGCCAACAGCATCCTGGCTTGCATAAGAAACAGTGTGACCAGCAGGTCTAGGGAGGTGATCGTCCCCCTGTACTTGGCTCTGGTGAGGCCGCACCTCGAATACTGTGTTCAGTTTTGGGCCCCTCGCTACAAGAAGGACATCGAGGTGCTTGAGCGAGTTCAGAGAAGGGCGACAAAGCTGGTGAGGGGTCTGGAGAACAAGTCGTACGAGGAGCAGCTGAGGGAGCTGGGCTTGTTCAGCCTGGAGAAAAGGAGGCTCAGGAGCGACCCTATACGCTCTCTACAAAGGAGGCTGTAGCGAGGTGGGGGTTGGTCTGTTCTCCCATTTGCCTGGTGACAGGACGAGGGGGAATGGGCTTAAGTTGCACCAGGGGAGTTTTAGGTTGGATGTTAGGAAGAACTTCTATACTGAAAGGGTTGTTAGACATTGGAACAGGCTGCCCAGAGAAGTGGTGGAGTCACCATCCCTGGAGGTCTTTAAAAGACGTTTAGATGTAGAGCTTAGGGATATGGTTTAGTGGAGGACTGTTAGTGTTAGGTCAGAGGTTGGACTCAATGATCTTGAGGTCTCTTCCAACCTAGAAATTCTGTGATTCTGTGACCTTCTGAGTCTGGTGATTTATTTAAGAATTGGGTGCACAAAGTGCAGGATTATGATTTATTCTTGGTTAATGTTACATATGAATTACAAAAATCCATTTGCTGCCTTCTGAGAAAATGTCATGCAGTTCTCTGATTTTTCTCCTTCAGCTTGGTGAAGTGATCTTTCTTGTTCTTACCAAGGCTGTGCACGCTGCTGCACGCAGTTGTGTGACATAAGTCTGTTAACCTCTGTTAACCTGAAGCCTCCCACTGTTTTTCCTTCCATCTTCTGTCCACCTTCCAGTGTCCAGAAAAGTCATTGCACTGTCAGTCTGAGTCCAGGTAAACAATAGTTAAAAATATGTTTTCTAAGGCCTGAATGTCGAGTAAAAGGTTTCATGATTTATGATAGGAGAGGCATCCAAAAGGATGCCAAAAAAGGCATCCAAAGACAAGGAGAAACATAAATCAGGCATTCAGTGTTACTTGTAATACCAAACTGACCTCTTACCATTAACAACACTGGAATTTCCAATTGCTGGAAATTCTTGTACCTGAATATGCTTGAACAACTCACAACAACCATTAAAAGCCTCGGGGCTCAGCTGTGTCCTGCAGCACAAAGGAGGAAGCTAGTAGGAAACAGCATAAGAATATAAAGAAATGGTTTCCATTGATGAAGCTTGGGGCCTGTTACATGAGGTGAGTTTGGAGTAGGGTTGGGAGGAACTTAGGTTCTGCCTATACAGCCAATAAACTAAAAGCCTAGAGCCATCAATAACCTCTAGGTTATTAGTGAAGTTTTATTTTTTGTTGTTTTTGTCTCAGTCAGTTCATCCTAATTGTTTTCATTGGACTTAGGTAGCAAGGTATTGGTAGAGCTGCAGGAGAAGCTTCTGTGGGAAGAGGTTAGGGACTAACTGTTGCAGGACAGTGCTGAGTCCATGAGCCAAGGTGGTTGCACCCCTCTGAAAACATTTAAGAAAAAGCAGAAAACACTAAATGGAGAGGATAAGGGAACAGAAAGTAGTGAGAAACAGCAGAGGGAACACCAAGGTGAGTAGAATGCTCCATGGTAGAGCAGATATTTCCAAAGGGACTGCAGCCTTTGGGGGACCCATGCTGGATCAGAAGAAAAGAGAACAAAGGAGCAGAGGTGATCCTGACCACAACCAGCCCTGTGCAACTTGTTGCATCACTGAATGGATTGAATGTAATCTTCAGTAATAACAAGGGGGAGGAGCCTGGAGCATGGGAAAAAAAAGAGAGGTGTGTTTTCCCTAAATGCTTTAATTGTTTTAATTTTTATTTATTTATTTATCTTTACCCAATACCCAAATCAGACTGCAGTATTTAAATTACTTAGAAATAAATTAAACTAAGTTCCTAAATTGTGTCTTTTTTGCCTGTGACAGTAACCAGGAAGTGCTCTCTATTTTTATTTCATCCTACGAGTCATCTTGTTCTCTCATTAATCCTGTTATTACCCTTTCACTCCCATTGGGTATAGAAGGAGTGAGTGAGTGGCTGGGTGGGTGCTTAGCTGTTGGCTGAGGCTAACCCACCACACCAGCTCACCTGTCTCCTTGAGCAATCTACCAGTACCAAACTGCCAATAGCAACTGGTAGTGACACACTTCAAAATGAGCATGGCCACATGTTAATGAATAAATAGAGGATCTGTCATGCCACTATATCAGTGTCCCTGGGCCAAGCTGAACTGATGATCTTCCAGTGACCAAGTTTTGTTATTCAGAAATTCCACAGAAATTGCTAGCTTTTCTGTTTGCACCTGTTACCCCCATAAGAAAATAGATTTAAGCCAAATCAAGTTCTCCCTGAAACCACCTTTCAGTCTTGCTTTTAGTCCATATCTTCTGCTCCTTAGGCTGCCCAATTGCTGTTTTCCTCTCCTCTTTTAACAGGTTCTACATTATCTGTGTTGTGTATTCCTTAAAGGACACATAAACCAACTGTCCTCCTTCCAACATCAGCAAAAAGCCATGACTGTTTCACAAAATTCATATCAGAGCTGAAGCCACTAAAATCATTCTGGTTAAGATTTCTCTTTGTCTTAGTGGTTATATTAGACATGAAAACCTGACTTTTCTTTTCAAACAATCTCATTTAATTAAAATTTGTATGATATGTGGTTTAAGATTTTGGATTCCTTTAGTAGATAAACACTAAAAGAAGATTTTTTTTTTTTTTAATTTTATTTTTTTTTCCCTGGAAATAAATGTATGGCGATTATTGCATTATTTGCCTTAGGGAACATGCCTGTGGGAGAACCTATAGAATGTGTTTTATGATTCCTGATGTCTACTAGTTGAGGGCATTAGCCCTTTAATATTTTTTCAAAAGCTATCGCTGAAGATCATTAGTTGCTGAGAAAGTCATGGCAAAATAAGAAATGCAACAGTTCAGGAAAGGAAGGTCTAATTTCTCTTTCTCTCATTTCTTGTGATCTGATTTTCCTCATTTCCTAGTTTTCTAGCCTTTAATATTCCAGCTCAGTTGTGATCTGAATTTCTAAAGTAAAACAAGATTAAAATACTTCTGAAGTTCATATAAACTTTATTTAGAAATCTAACAAAATTTAAGGGTAATAGACTGCACAAATCTCACTTATTTTTCTTTGTCATTCTTTATGTCAGCTCTTGTGATTGACAATTGCATGTATACAAAATGAATGAGGAGGAATCAGAATTATTTACACTTCCTCACACAGTTCCTGGAAGATTTTAATCCCAGCATAGAGTACACTGCCACAAATCAGCATGAACAAAGTTCTGATCAGAGCCAGGCTAAATTCTAAACCAATTCTGAAGTATCTCCTTAACTACTTTTCTTTTGGATGTCACAGGAGGACATGATCTTAAAACTCTAAAAGAAGGTCTCATTTGAGCTAGGCACAGTTCTCTGGTCTCTAATAGAGGAAAAGGAAAATGGAGAGATGTCTGATTATGCACAATGTATCAGAATCATATATTTTGCAATGGATGTCCATTGAAAAATCATAGATTTCTTTCCTGTTACTTATGGATAGTCTTTCTCTACTTCTCTTTACAGTGTTCACAGTGACACTGCAGTTTCACGTAATAAGAAACCACACTGAAATCACTGAAACGGGATGATCTAATTAGCTATTTTCATTGAATCACATTCTGGAAATTGAATAAAATTATTTTTCTTCACTTCACCCACATTCCTTGCTCACTTACTCCTTTTCTTCTTATTTCTTCCTTTTATTTTCTTTTTTTCTTTTTCTTTCTCTCTCTCTCTCTCTCTTTTTTTTTTTTTTTTTTTTTAAATAGGCAGCATCACACCAAATAGAACATGCTTTTGAAAAGATTATTCTAGAAGTGCTGAAATTGCTCTATCCTGCCATTTTTATTCAATTTCAAACTTTAGGTTTAAAAGGTTTCACAGTACAAAATGTAATTACATCTGAAGATGTCTTCTAACCTAAAGAACGTCCATTTGTGAACAATATATTCTATTCACAACCAATCTCTTGCAATCACAATAAATAGCTCTTATGTTCTGTTCATCTATTATTATTTAATTTTGAATTAATGGTTTGAAACCTTTCAAGGAACTACATTATGAATATTTTCCTGAAATGATATATTCACAAGTCTTAGAGAATCTGGTGTTTCATTATGCATTCTTGAAGTAGAATCTGTTGCTTGGAAAGTTTCTTCTCTCTTCCTTTTCTTTCATTGTGGTTGAAACATTTAAGGCATTTAATTATTTTAAATATGGTGAGAACAGATAATGGAGACAGAGCTCGTGAATTTCACTTATATATACCAATATTTTACAATGTATAAGGCCCAAAAATTCAGTGTGAGTGGAGATGTCATCCAACATACAAATACACCCTAAAATAATTGTATCTTTTGCTAGTGGATTTACCTCTAAGACTTTTATAATGCTTGTAAATCTTGATAATGACAACCTGAGAGACATTATTAGTAGATCCCAGATCATTAATTTTACAAAGCTACCCATCAAGTAGATGCTCTGCTGTATAGCTTTAGGATTTGAGAAAGGAGGAATGAACTGAATGATGTGAATGAAGACAGATAATTAAAAGATAATCAAGCTCTCTAAAACATGTAAAAAAAATCATTATAAGCAAGGCAGTTGGAAGTTTTAATTTCTCATAAATTTTCTTTATACGATGTAGGAGTCAATCATATAGTCTGGGAAAAAAAAAAAAAAGGAAAAAAAATGCTTGCAACAGTGCTTGAAGTTTTTGATGAATTTAATACTGCTGGGAATCAACTTTACTGTATCTGTAGATTCCTGTATCCAGCTTATCTGGTGATTGTCAGTCATATTGATGAAAAGATTTCATGACTCATGCATGATTGATAGCCATCTATCAGGAGAAAATAAAGCACAACTTCTTTTGAGTCACACAACAAAAGAAAAATCTGTCCCATTGCCATTAATTTCAGTCAGTGATGTTTTTTATTTCCCATTTAGAAAGACAGAATCTGAAAGCCAAAATCTGAAAGCCCATGTGAAATGACCCACAGGCAAAGTTTCTTATTCCCTGGATATACTTTCTTATTTGCATGTATAACAGTGACAATTCATAACAAACTAGAATAGGAGTGAATAAGACAGAAAAAGCTCAAGCTGCTAAGCATTTAAAGGATGTATGTAACAGAGCAGACTGTTTGCACTTAATCAGGCACACATGTGTACATCGGACTGAATTAACAGTGACGGAAAACTGATACCACCTGTGACTCTAATGTCAAGTTCAGCTACGTTTCTAATGTACAGCCTGGGAAAAGAAAAAGTAAAAAGCAAATGTTCTTCACTGACCATTAAGACTGGAATGCTTTTGGATGCATGTGTTCCCTGCAGAACCCACCAAAGAGTGACTCTTCAATATTTTGCTGTACTTTGCTATTCTCCTTTTCAATTGCATCAGTTACATGGATAAAGAACTGTCAGTGCATTAACTTTAATATTCAGTAATGGCAAAGAAAGCCTGGGGGGAGAGGGAGAAAGGAGAAGAAAATAGTCCCTAAAATTTGATGCATTTTTTATTTTACTTGAGCAATTTATTGCCAATGTGAATGAGATTTTTAATGAAAATTAACAGGATGTTTTTCTCTTTGCTGGGCTTATTTTCTCTAGATGAATAATTTGGAATGCCTGTTTTGAATTTAATGTGAAAGTCATAGAACTAAGTATTAATCAGGCAGCTAGATTAAATAGACCTTGAATTATAGTGCTTTAATCTGTTCTGGATAAGTCTTGAATGGTGTGATTGAGAAATTCAATTCAAAAAAGTTTGGATAAAATGCCTTGATCTCTGAAGCCACAAAACTCGTGAATTTCTAGGAATCTGCTCTGGAAAACAGACACAGATGTCTGGTTTAACAGTATTCATGGTGTGTCACAGGATTCAGGTCCCTTACCTTGACTTGAAAAGAAAAAGTGTATATTTGCATGCATTTTTTTGTTGTTTCAGACATTAAGCTATCATCTTTACTTCCTTTGTTGCCATTTTAAGGAATGTCCTATACATAAGCATTGTGGGGAATTAAATGTATATTTGTACACATGAACTGATAAATGAAATGAAAAACTCTGTCTATAGTTCTGTCTGTGTTTGCCCTTCTCTGTGCATGCTTATTTATCTCAGTGCAAAAGTGAGCACCATATGGATGCAGGGCATAAAAAATATTACGGTGCTGATGAAAATAAAAACATATCTTAACTCAAAGGGCTTTAACTTTAATCTTATTTTGTTGTTGTTGTTGTTGTTTGTTTGCTTGTTTGTTTGTTTCTGTATGGTAGAGGATGTAATCAGAGGCATATTTTCCTCTGTGGCACTTATTTACTCTGTTTACTTTCAGAGTCAATGACTGTTTTCCTCCTCTCATCTGGGAACGGTCAACTAGTATTTCAAATAAATCTTTCATCTTTTTGACTCCATTCCACTCTGTCTTGATAGTCTTCCATCCATTATTTATAGGTATAGCAAGCAGTAAATTAAGAGAACATATTGTGATTTTGTCCTATAAACAAGAAAAGAAGAAAAAAAAAAAAAAAGGAGAAAACCATATGTGTGTATGTCCATGAGTCTGGGAGGAAAACTTTGGATTTCATTTTTAACAGGAAAAATATCCAGACAAAAACAAGTTTTATGGAAGTGGTGTGTACACAGATAACAAAATTTATGCAAAGAAATTTCAGAAAAGCATAACAAATAGATTCTTCTGAGTTTTCAGCCCTCTTCCCTCATACAGAAAAGAACAGGATACTTCTTATTTATAGACTTTAAAGAAGAACATAAATCTCTAAAACATAGAGTTGTGAAAGAAGGGGGTGGAAAAACAGTCCCAAAATTGTATTCATGAACACAAAAAAGGTAAAAATGAGTTTGTAATTTACTGCAGCTCAGAGGCAGCAATAACTAATACAGTGGAAATTTACCCATTTTATGCATCTATTTTGCTTGCTTTACTACTCTGCTGTTCATAAAAAGAGCATTTATTTCAGCAACTGTCATGTCACTTGACATTTATGTGATCTCTGAGCTATGTGTGAAAATGCACTTTTTTTCCAGTTCCAATTTTTATTGAAAAGTTATTTATTTTACAAATTGATATCGAGGTGATTTGTTCTCTTGTCTAACTAGTTTTACTATTCTATTTTTATTATGTTCATTCTTATCACTTGGGAATCAGAATCATAAATCATTTGGTTTTGTTTTTCACATCTTGATTCCTACCATTATATTTGCATTTCATCCTCTGTGCACTGCTATTTTAAAAGCACTTAGCTATTAACTGGGAGATTAAAAAGCATACTTTTCCATTGTTATACATTTTCTTAGCCTTGCAACAAACTTAATGAGGTGCTTTGTATTGTCCACCATGTTATGAACTCAGTGGTGTCTTTTGATAGTTTAATCCATTGTTTCTCTTTGCACTTATTATAATCTCTTGCCTGTGTACTGCTGACATCCACACAGGGATCAGAGATGCTCTGTGACTGGCACTGCTCACATGTACAACCAATAGGGACATCACCTGTCTTGCACTACCTGCAGTGTCAAATGTGGGATGAAAGATATCAGATGCATAGAAGTAGAGAGGGGAAGTGCAAGGTTAAGCTCTGCATGAAAAAACATGGCGGGAGCTAAAGGCAAATGAGCAGTGGCATTGCAGGTGCCTGTGGGAAGTCCAAGAGGTAAAATTTCCAATCAATGTAATTCAGCTGCAGTGTCCTACTGTTTGGTATGGCTCTCCTCAGAGTTTCACTTCAGTCCCTTTTTCCTCACACTATGTGTGACTTCACTCACACTGAGAGTGACTGAAACAACCTCAATTTTCCACTATACTACTTTCTCATCTTTTCTCTTGAAAAATATTTAAGGGGAGGTAGTTGAAAAGATTTCAGGAAAATGTGCTTTTCAACACACTTTTATGAAACAAATATTCTCTAGGACTATACATACTTGGGGCTCAATACCAAGAGCAAACAACATAGCCCTGGGACAAATCACTTCTGCTATCTTGCAAGGTGGCTTGTCTGGGAGGTAGAGCATGGAGACCTAGGATGCTTGAACTTGTCATCCCCATCCTCCAGGAATCCTTTTTTTTTCTCACCAGTTAGATGACCTTGAAGCTGGGGAGAAGTGTGGAGAATGGTATGTTGGAGGTGCTTTTGCATTTTGGGTCTTAGCAAACCAGAATAAAGTTAAAAACTGAAAATTCAAAATTCTTAATGAAATGGAAGTACTGATCTACTATCTCTGTTCAGTGCTGTGCAAGAACTACTGAAATAATTGCTAAATACTTACAAACTTCTTTCCTGGGCAGTATGAACAAATAGGATATATTTTCAGCTAACTAATTCTGTGTGAGAGGATGTGTGTGTCCTTGTGTATCAGGATACATGCACAAGTGTAAGTTTGACATGTTGAAATATGAAAGTGCTTATTATATTTCCGGCATGTTGGCACCAGTTTCATAGTTCTCTTGATTAACACAGGATAGCTGCTGAAGTTCATTGATTATACAAGGTATGGGGAATAAGATAGCGTGCTGTTTCCCAGAAGTTTTCACCAAAAAAAAGAAAAAAACCACACACACAAAAAAACCATTATTTCTGAGCTGTGCAGATTGTTTAGATAAAGTTCCCATCTGACGTTTTTTTGTGAAAATGACACCAAAACTTAGAGGCTGACTTTGGGGTGAAGTGCTTATTTTTCTGCATCTGCAGTAATAGTTCTTCAGAGAGTTCTCCTCTTCATCCACTTGTAGCATGGAAATTACAAGAAGAATGACAGCAAAAGAGTCTTGAAGTGATGTAGATATCACCTACTGTGGAATTTGTCCTCTCTTCTGTTCTGGAGTGCACACTCTCAGCTAAGGTCCCTGGTGTCTGTTCTGGCTGTTGCCGAGATGTGCTATGGTGCCATATAACACCTTTGAAATATCACAGTTCTGGAGGTTCTCCAGGAATCACCTAGAGGGAGCAAAGACTGTTAGATAATCTCCTGAAAGGCTCTGTTGCTTCCAGGAGGCATTCTTTTCCTAGTTCCGCCTCCAAACATGCCAGAGGGGAACTTGAAGACTATAAAACCACACCAAACATTTAAAATGAAAAATGAGAATATATATACATATATATATATATAAACCTGTTTCTAGCAAAGAAACACCGTGTATTTATTCAACTATTAAATTAACCTGCAGGTCAAATTGTTTATCTTCTCTTTTGTTGTAGCTGTTGGAGCTAATGGCCTTGTTTCTTTAAGAAGATTGGCATAAAATGGTGGATGTTTATTTCTAATCATAAACTTAAACTGTTACAAGGCTATATTTATTATTCCTTCTTGGTCTAAAATGGATCACAGAATAAGTGTCTGCTCAATGGCTATTGATGGGAAAATCTCATCAGTTGCCTTAGAAGTTTCAGTATATTTAGAAGCTGAGAACCCAGATGTGAGTTTGCGTTGTGCTTGTTTATGACTAACACAATATGCAGGGCCACACAATCCTGTAAAATATTCAAAGTTTCTCCTTTGCATGAGATAATTGAGCTGCAGTGTCTTTACTGGGCTCCAAATTTTGTCCTGTCACTCTAGAATTCATAGTGAAAATGTAATGGTGGCATGCAATCTAATTTTGTGAAAATGAGTCATAATTATTATCTTCTGAGCATCAACTGTGAGACAAAGTGTGGTGGCTGCCTCCATGAGGAGAGCCTACATCTGCCATTGGTATTTTTACAACAGCATTTCTGCTCCTATGCAAAAGCCTTTTGTATTTACTTGATGTACTATGTCAGATGCCTACAAACCAAACAGCAACTATATTATGTTCTTTTTTTTTTTTTTTTGATATAAAGACAGCCTGGTCACTGGCCCATAAAGCAATAATCAGAGAGCTATAGCAAATCCTCTGAGAGATATGCTCATTTAAGAAGCACTCATAAAAGCTGTGTTTCTATTTACATGCAGCAGACCTCCTGATCCCCTAAGCATTGGGTGTGATCCCCAGATAATCAGTCATATTTGCTCTAGAGATAATGTCATTTTCAGTGCACCTGTTTTCAGACACACCATTGCAAACAGTGCTACCAATTAATATTGCTCTCTTGCTTCAAAATTTGGAGGGAAAAAAAAAAAAAGAGCATTGCTGACAAAAACATAAAAACAGTCTTCTCTAGATCTGAGGCTGGTATTCTGTATCCAGCAGTAGTTAATGACTTAATCTTCAGAGGAAAGTCAAACCCCACAATTTGTACAAAGCCATAAAATAGGGGAAGTATTCCTTGCAGAGCCTGCAGCCATCAGCTTATTCCCTGAAGCATGAGATTTGATTATGTGTTTGTTTCTTAGGGAGAAGAGCTGTGAGTATTTAAGCTTTTCAGGCTGGAGATCATGCATTAGATTAACCTGGAGGAATCCAAGGCCTGTGTAGAACAGATTGTGGAATTCCCTTGGCAGAAATGAGCAAAGCAGCCATTACTAACATGCTGTCATATTGCTAACTGGAGCCGAATGACAAATTCATAGGAAATCTTGCTTCTATTTCTGCTCTTGAGCTATCAGTGAGAAGCTTGTGATTTCTTCTGGGTGTAAGTAGCAACCTTATTTCCCACATCGTTTCTAAGTTTGCATTGTGTTTGCAAACAGCGTAGTCTGGTATGAGTAGTAGCTGGGACTGAAGGGCTGGGTCACATAGAGCTATTGACATCTCTACCCATGGACTTCATGCAAGGGCTGGAAAGCAACTGTTTTGACTCTATTCACTCTTTCCTACCTCTCTCTGATTCATCTTCATTCTTTCTGTTCTAGGCAGTACAAAGGAAAACTTTCATTTTTGATTCAGCTTTGTTTTAAATTGCTTTTCTCTGTTTGTTTGCACTGTTTCTACTAATTTATTTATTTAGTTAGTTAGTTTTGGCCAAGGAAACCAAAGCAGACTGTACCTATGTCACACGTAGTTTAGGGCTGGTCCAAGTTTTGTTAACAAGATTCATTTAGAGAAAACATGGAAAAAAAAAAAAGAAAAAAAGAAAAAAAGTCATGATTTGAAGAGCTACCCTGTGAGTTGTGAGCAACCTCAATAAACTCCAAGGAACTACAAAGAGATTTGGGTTTCTACTAAAGATGAATTTATGTATCATCAGGCCTAGTTGCAAGAAGAGGTCTTTTGAAACTGCTGCCTCTACCACCTTTCACTCTAGGGCTGTGGCACTAATGGGCTGCTAACAGAGCACTTTCTTCAGTCACCCTGCAGTATGCAGCTGGCCTTATTTTTGGACTATCAAAAGCCAGGTATACTTACATTCAGTGCTGACTCACAGTCTGCTCCCTCCAGTCACCTATCAAATCCCCTGTGGTTTGACAGGGAATGCACTCAACAAGATGCTCAGTGAATAATGCCAGTTTTATCATGGTTAATTCACTCAGTGCTTCAGAGATCAGAAAATCAAACTCCAACTGGTGAAAGGCCTTTTAGTTTTAAAGGGAGCTAAGGCCAACGAATGGTTCCTGCTACCTCCCAGGATCAGATTTCATGCCAACACTTACATTGCCCCCCTGCGTTGACAATTACAGCTTTGTAATTGAATAATAAAGAACTGGCAGCACCAACTGACACTGGCACGTGAGTTAAGTCTCAGAGCTTGGCTTGTGCAGAGTAGCCGTGTTGTCTTGTAGGTGTAGTTTAGACTTCATTTTGATCTACAATAACCTTCAGACTGTGAATCCCAACCCTTCCTCAGCTTGGAAGGTGGTCTTATGCTTCAGCTGCTGTCTCCAGACTATGTTAAGCCATCAACAAAGTCCCTGCCTTTTTCTCCTACCAGTGCAGGAAGTGGGGTGGGCTGCTTGGCATTGAGGTGGTGGGGTAGGACTGAGGAACATCTTATTCTAGAGATGCAGTCACAGAGCCCTGCCTACAGCAATGGTAGGTGGACCTGGTTTGTTGCCCGGGCTTGCTGGTTTTTCATTTGCACCTTACGTTTCTCTGGTGGCCACTCGACTGTTGATGGAATTTGTCACTGTCACCTGACCCATCCTGCTCACCTTATTCAGGCAGTGTGTCCTGGCCAGAGAGATTGTATGCTTTTAGGACATCCACTTTGGATTTCAATCTTATGTTATGAACCGATAATAGCTGTGAACAATTTAGCAAGAAATCTAACTTTCAGTCTTACTTGCAAGATGAAATAAATATTTGTGATTTGAGGGGTATTGGACATTGTGAGAGAAAATAATAAATAAAAATATATTTTTTCCAAGTAATAAATCCTGATAGATGTCTTCCATTTACTCTAGCTTTTGACATCACATGACTGACTTGCTCATCAGCTCGCAGTTTGTGTTCTCCCAAACACTGAAAGAGTGTGCATTGATTTGGATCACATACAAAAATAGTGCAAGAAATTTGAGCTAATAATAAAAGTATTCTGCATAAAATGTTTTGTTGTTGTTGTTGTTTGTTTTGTGCAGTAGCAAAATTTAATATCAAAGACATCCATAACAAGTTGATTGTGGCAAAATGCCAAGCTGTTTACAGGTATTTATTCCTTCTTCCTAAAAACATGTCATCTCCTATTTCTTAAAGACTAAACCCTGTATGTTGATGCTAAGTATGAACCTATATCAAGTAATTAGATGCAGAATGGTTCTTTCATGCCCATTTTCAGCCATTAATTGAGTTCCTTGTGAAGACTGTCTTCTGTATTGTTTCCTTTCTTGGTTTCAGATATTTTGTCCCCCAAATTTATGTTTTAGGATAAAAGATAAAAACTGATTGCAGTAGAATAATTTTCATGTTAACATAAAACATAATCCAGCCCAAACAAAGCCTGCTATAGACACTGCAGCAATAGTTGCCCAAATGTCATAGAAGGTCAAATACAATAGGACAGATTAACCATAGTGAGATTTTATTTTGTTGCTACTGTTTAACATTTTAAGGGACTCAAGAATAATTTTAGGAGACGTGATACAAAAATGCTGTCAGACCATCAGCTCACCTGAATTCAATTTCTAAATGCTGAAGCTCTCTGTTACATTGGAGCCAAATGGGAGAGAGGTGCTAGTCTCCTTATGGGTTAACATTTTTCTACCACTTTCCTGTGGGAATATTGCTTGCCAGCTTGTGGCGTAAAATTGATATGTATACATATATATATATAGCCCTGTGCAGATGGATAGATGAACCTTCTTACCTTTATTTATATTTGTAACAATGGGAGGGATGTGTCTGATCACAAATGCCATCTTCTAGATCACCTTTTTGCCATCGGTCTCTCTTGTTACTCCAGCTGCTCATCAGAAAGTACCCTAGACACTCAACTTGGATCACGTTTTCAAGCTGTTTTAACACATCTTTATATATATACATATTTAATTTCTAAGTAAAGGTTTTAAACTTTAATTCCTCTTCTGCTTTTTCTTTGCCAAAGCTATTCTCTTTATTCACACTGTGATCTGCACTGAATTTAAACCAACAAATCAAGTCAGCAATTTAACAGAAAGGATATTGATAGATTTTTCAAAAGTGATATTCTTGGGATTCATGTATGTCTTTCACATAACATTGTTTAGTCCTGTGTTCCCTGAAGTTATATAGAACAGGTGTATTGTTCAATTTGAAAAATATAAAAATCACTACAGTGCCTTGATTCTTGCTTAGAGTTTCCGCCTTGCAATACTTTATATTATGACAATATTGGTATTGCCATGGCTTATTCTTCTCATGGTTTCTATGTTATAAAGCATTTACTATGAAAAGCATAATAAAAATATAAAGCATTAAAATAGAGAAGAATAGAACATTCCCACATTTTTGTGTACTGTTGGAAAATAATTCCTAATGTGTAATGTAAATTTTTATTTTCATGAAGCTTTTGTATCTTGGGATATGATGCAAATACAAATTAACACTGAGCTTTGCAGTCAGTATACTTGTTAACCACTTACTAAGACAATACATCGAGGCATTTCATGAATTTCATTCTATTCTGAACAAATTAATATGGGATAAGGAATCTGCCTTCACAGGAAACCAATTGGTTTTGCACAGGAGTGGAGATATCTGAGAGAGGACAGAACTGTCTGTTTTGCTTTGTTTTGAACTTAGTTTTAGCCATATCTGTTTTCAAATCAAGTTCATAGTGCCAAAATAGATGAAAGGGGGTACTAATGGCAGAAACACTTTAAGCTAGTATTGCCATAAAAGCTTAATCTTGTAAAACTACAGCCTTGCAGGTAGTTTCCTATCTACTGTACTCATAGGAATAGGAATCAGTAGATTCCTATCTACTGTACTCATACCTAATTTACTGTGTATTCTGGCATAACTGCTAAATATTAGATGGAGAGGGTGCTTCTTACTTTCAGAGCTGATTTCTGTACAACTCCTTCT
Source organism: Heteronetta atricapilla (assembly GCA_011075105.1). Taxonomy (NCBI): domain Eukaryota; kingdom Metazoa; phylum Chordata; class Aves; order Anseriformes; family Anatidae; genus Heteronetta; species Heteronetta atricapilla. The sequence continues at coordinate 23,516,764 of CM021732.1, read as the reverse complement.
CTTCAAGAAGTCTGTTTTTCTTTGTGTATTACTATACTTCAGCATATAAAGATAAATCATCAAAATGTCTCTTCAATTTGATGAATGTTAATTTTGAAACTGTGAAGAAACAGAACCTAGTAAGCATTTTAAAAATATATTTTATTAGCGTGCTGTTTCCTCTGACCTGAGTAGCTAGTCACTAGCTGGGATCTTGCCAGCCTGGGAAGAGAAAGTGATAATATAAACTGGGCAGTTTTGCTGGTGCTGATTACTTACAAAGATTACACACCTGGCTTTCCTGAGGCAGGAGGAAAACTGTAGGTGGCTTCCCTCCTCACAGTTTCCAAGCCTTTTTCCAGCTATCTAGCACCACAAAGGAGCCTAATTGCTTCTTCCATTTAGCCTGAATGTAAGGTGCAGAACACACTCCAGAGCTCTGATTTTCTGCAGATGAAAGCCAAGTTTGAAGGCAGCCTTTAGCACCTTCCCACGCAGACACCCAACAGGGCATGGTCAGATTGGGTAGGAAGAAAATCTGCCCAGAGGAGAGCAGCTACCTCACCGTGAGCTTTTATAAATATTCTTAGCTGGTCCCATTTAAGGAACTGATACAGTTTTTTTTCTGGCAGGTGGAAAACAATGAAACATAATCACATTCATAATTGTTAAATGCTAATATAAGCTGCATTTTCTTTGGAAAGAAAAAAATAACTTATATTAAATTCTATTTATTTATTTTTCAATTTTGTTTATACAGGCTCTAGTGAAAAACAAAAAAACAAAAAAAAACACAACAAAACAATCAACCAACCAAAAAAACAAACAACAACCACCACCACACATACAAAAAAAAAAAAAAAAAAAAGTGACAAACAAACCCTAAACCACCATCACCATCAAAAAAAATCCTCCCCAAACCTACCAACTAAACAGAAAAATCTACCTAAAACACAGATGAATTTAAAACAGTGAAAAAGGGTACTGATGTCCCTAACTGCAGTCATACTAGAGAAAAAAACGGCTAGTTGATTTGTTGGGTTTAGATAAGTAAAAGTTAAACCATAAATCCTATATTTGGACGAATGACTCTTAAAAGGAAATTAGGTCACAGGATTTGAACACTTTATCCTGGATGGATATTAACATAAATATTTTTTCTTAACATATTTTTTAAATAAACATAATTATTCACTTTTCCAATTATTACTTGTCAACACTGATTTTTTTTAATAGTCATTTATGAACCAGATGCTTATTCATCTTGAGTAATATCATATAGGAAATTTGGAAATTTAATTATTTTCCAGAAAGTATGTGGCATATACTCACTTCCTACTGATTTGTGAATTTTTGCTGTTTATTTATTCTTATGCATATGACCATTAGTTTTCCAGAATGAACATGTATTTAGAATCACACATATGATTTGTTGCTTTAGAGTTCATGTGAAAAATCAACTGAGTTTTATTAACATCAAATTAACTGTTGAAATGACCTCATGATACCTTATAAATGTATTTTGATATAGTAAAACAAATTATAGGGAGAGCTTACAAAACAAGAGCATCTCAAACTTTTCTAAAGAAATATGTAAAAAGTGGTCTTGGTCCTCTTCTGTGATAAATGTTATATTTTAAATAGCATCACCCACTGCAAAATTAGTGATTGCATCATGTGATTCATGTTGACTGCTATCACACCTTTCAAAAAATCTGCTTTCAGTCTCCAATATTGACCCTTCCTGGTTCTAGCTGTGGAGCTCTTGTGTAACTGAGAAATACTTTCTCATAAACCTCTCCTCGATCTGTCAATATCAATTCCATTTTCTTTGAGTTTCTAGTCAAGTGACAAAATTAATTGTGAATTGATTGTGTCCTTAGTACAAAGTGAATACAAGATAAAGTTAACTCTGACTTATGTATATTTGATACTTATGATCAGACTGGAATATTTGATCCAATTTAGGAATATTTGATATTGTAGTTTTCTGAAACATTTAGAGAAAAACTAAGACATAGACTAAATAGGAGGATTACTTTTTTTCTTAATTTTTCTTAATGCACATTGAGGTAGTACAATATTTTGTAAAACAGAAAAACAGAGTACCCACAAAACTGAGGGGATGAATATTATTAAGTATATTATGAATATACTGAATATTATGAATATTATTAAGTATATGAGTCATATACAAGCAACAGAACAGAACATAATTTTGGCTACATAAATTCTGTTGCCAACAGCTTCCTTTACAGTTATGAGTAGTTAAGTCTGCTAGGCCAACCTCCAATCTCCACAAAATGTAGATTGTTAAGATGACAGTTTGTGACTCATGCTATTTATTGTTCACTGTAACAATCTTGGCAATTTTCTGCTCTTTCTAGTATGTATACACAGGGTCTATCAAAGCCCTGTGAAGTTAGAGACAAGGGGAAGTGACATGGCAGTTTAGTAGCATAGTTGTGAATCAAACCCTGGAAAAAACAGAGTAAGAATAAGTTTTGAGGTACTACTGGCATCTGATTTTTTTCCTTGTTTATTATAGAGATATGTAATCAAACAGCCAAAGGGTGAAATGTTATGCTAAGACATAAGCTGCAGAACACCTGATCATGAGACTTGGATCTAAAGAAAATACAGTAAAATATAGATGGTATGGTTAGGCACCGTTGTAGCAGCCTAAAGTGCTATCTTTAGGCTTTAGGTGCTATCTATCTTTATCTTTAGGTGCTATCCTAAAACCATGCTTTACTTTTGTGTTTAGAATTAATCAGACGTATAGAAAGTAAATAATTTATTTTGATAAATAGCTCATTAAATGTTAGCAAGCTAATTCTATGTAACAGAAGGTTGTAATTTCTGCTGGAAGTCATATTTACATTCTCCAGATAAGCTCTAATCCTAAACTCTGTCCACTGCAGTTCCTTGTTTTATCTGTCTGGTTGTTTTAAACCTTTTGATCAAATGAAATAAATCCTATTGGTATAAGTGGTATTATACATTAAATGTAGACATATTCCCTTAGACTAAGGGAAATAAAGTTGAATAACATAATGAGAACTACAGAATCCTTACAGACTTAATTGCCAGGACTGAATTTCCAGACATAAGGAGAATTAATATAATATTAGTTCATGGTATGTTTGTGTTATGTCAACTAATAATAATGACAATAGATATACTAAAAGCAATCTGAGTGCTTATGAGAGCAGAAAATCCAATAATAGTAGGAAAATTCATTTATGCCATGTGGAGGTGGTACCACAATGGACTGAGAATAATAGAGAATAATTTGAGGCACCATGAACAACATTTTCTTGAAGCAACTATTTCAAAAAGTTACATAAAAAAATCTATCTTTAAAACTTTATTAAATCCTGAGCGATAGGTAGAATGAAGTTCAAGGGATATTCAAATTCAACAGCCTTATAGGAAGAGAAAAAAAGTACATTTGGTTAAAAGAATCTTAATGAAAGTGTGGAAAATATTGAAATTCTTATAGGTGGCTTGAAGACTTTTTAAGTCATCATAGTGGAAATGTTGAGTAAATATGTACTGTTTATTAAAAGAATATGCTGTAAGGAACACATAAAATAAAAATGATAAGCAACATTCTAACATCACTAAACACAGAGGCTTTTAGAAATACAACATGTTTATGGAAAAATGGAATACTTTTCTGAATAAGAAGCTTAGAAAGTAGCATAAATACTGTCTGGTTAAACATGAAATCATAACAGGACATGCCAGAAATGATTTTGATGTAGAACTTGCTAAAAGTATTAACAAATAATAAAATCTGTCTCAAAGACAGGAATTTTACCAATTTGCATGGCTGATTCCAAGTAGAGGTATAAAGAAACAAAAATAAGACCATAGCAAAAAGCTAATTGAATCCCTTTATGTCAGTTTTTACTACAAAAGAATTTCTGGGAGTTTCCTACAATGAAACCTATTTTCACAGGGTTTGAATATAAGGAATTGTTTCAAAGTGAAGCTTCAGTAGAAGATTCTTAAGTGCAAACTGATATAATGAATGATAAAATGAAGGGTCAGGTTTTTTTTTGGTTTTTTTTTTTTTTGTTTTTTTTTGAAGAGTTCTAAGGAAACTGAAATAAGATTTTTTCAAAAATATATATTTATAACTTGATGCCAGAGAGAGTAGAGTCAGCAAATGTAAGATGTTTCTAAAATTAAAACAAACAAACAAACTTCTGACTCTATGTAATCTCTGCTTCCATACTGGCAATTTGTTTTTGAACCTATAATATAAACTATAGCAGAAAACATAGAGAATAGGTAACACAGACAGAAATTAAATAATTTAGAATTCTTTTTTCTTCTCTAAAGAGAAGTCACTTACTCATGAATTTCAGCATATCTGAAGTAGGAAATTTATTAAAAGAGGAATTCAAGAGATCTGGATTAAAAATAAAAATAAAATAAAAATTTCAAAGGTTCACTCACCAAAGACTTTTAAGGAAATTAAGCTGTAAGCTTAAAAAAAGAGAAGGTCTCCAGCTGGATTAAAAATTAAATGAAGAGCAAGGAAAAACAGTGAAAATGGTGAGCTTCACAAGTGCTTTAAGAATACATTTCTGGAGCCTTCATTGTTTTCTATATTCACAAATTAGCTGGCAATAGGATTTAACATTGAGGTGGGAAATGAATGGGAACGAGGAACCAAGAAAACTGTTAAATTACTTCCAGCAGACTACTTCGTATAACAGATTGTGGTTTTTATCACAGCACTTGACAATAGATACTGTTGACCCAGAAAGATGAAAAGGTTGGAAAGTGTGATCAGAAGTATGGAACAAGGTGAAACTAAGACTAAGTTGTGGAGTAGGAGTAGGGAGTCATGGAGTAGGGGCAAGTATTCAGAAGATGGCACTATATGAAATGATCAGACAGTAGGCTTATAAGAGACAAAGGGAAAAGGAGTTTTTGCACAGAAAACATTGTTAAGCTGAAGAATTGAAAGGTTTGGATAATGAAAATTTACAAGAGCTCAGAAAGTAATGAAAAATTCACAAAGAGCAATCTATCAAGCTGCATTAAAAGTAAATGTCTAGACTGCATCTGGATTCAATCTTGGAGTCATGGAGATCTGAAACCATACACTTCTGGACAGTGGGATGACATACCAGAGAATTTCAAGCATGTGGTTGGCCAGTGCTTCTACTATTTGGTAAACCTATGTCTCTGGTCAGTGAAAGTTATATCAGGCATGTACAGATGTTTTTATATTTTTAGTCTGCTGTTTCGCAGTGAATAATTTTTTGCCTAGTGAGGTTGTACAATGGTAATACATTCTGTCTTGACAAAAGATGAAATATATTTTTAAGAAATCACTTTCTTGGCATTATGAATAATTGTGATATTCCTATCTCTAACAATTACCCATAATGAATATATATTAGAGATGCCTTTTAAGTTATGACCCAGTTTGTATACATTTTTATGGGATATTCTATCTGTCTTTGAGTCAAGGTCTTCCTTAATTATTGACATTTAATGTGTGGAGTCTTCATCAATTTTTTTTTTTTTCCCTCCTGGTCACTGCCAGCTCAATTTCATCATTCACAAGATGAATTTGTGGGACCTTAGATTATATCAAATGGTAGTAGTGTGTGAAATTGAAGCAGGTATATCACATGACTTTCATTCTTTTCACATCACATTCTTTCATTCTTTTACCTTCTGTTCTTTTAATGAATCTCAAATGTCTGATTTACTTTTGATTTACTTTTTTTTTTTTTTTTTTTTTTTTTTTTCTTCAAATCTTTCTGTATTACATTTGACTTTCCAACACTGCTTGCTCCTTCACAAGGATTACTCATCTGGGCAGTGAGAGGTATGGAATTTTTATTTTTGCATTTTCAAAGTGTATAATCTGATATGAAATTTGGGGAATTAAAGCAGGTGATGTGGATTTTGCAGGACCTTAAATACAAAATAATCTATTCAGATCTCAGTTATTTAGGTACATAGCCTTATTGTATGTGATATACTAATATGGCTCTGGTTCCTATGTAGTTTGTAGGAAATGAAACCTAAATTCCATGCTAAAATTTTTAGGCCTTTGGTCCGGTAATAAGATCATTTGCCACTATCTTGGATGGAAAATAATAAAAATTAAAAAATAGCAAATAGCTAAATAAATATAATAATAATAATTAATAAATTAATTTGCAGACCAACTTAAATAATAAAATAATTTTAAAAATATATATATATTCATTATGACATATTTGAACAATTTGTGGTAATTAGCTTTTTTGAGTAAGAATAAGTTAACAAATACCTTACCGAACAGAGAAGTTCCTCACATGCAGCAGTTAAGCTACTCCCCATGGACAGATTTCTCAGGTCTACTTTACACGCATTATTGTATCGTGTCTAAAACCATTATTGATTCTACTCACATTCAGGGTGATTATTTTAACCGTCAGTCCTGAGTATGAGAAGTAAGTAAGTTATAAACAAAGGCAAATTAGTACAGGGAAGATGTACAGGAAAATCTACCTGGGGAGATATGGAGAAGATGATACAATTACTATTATGGATGATGGGAGGTGGCTGTATCCGTAATATTTCTGTCACCTTAATGAGACTAGAAAAACAAATTAAACAGCTCTTCAGTCCTGGTAAATATAAAAACTAACAATCCCATAGGGACAAACAGCAGCAAACCTTGCAGTAATCATGTATAGGAATTTGCAAAATTTAGGTTCCTTTCAGAACTGTTCATAAATAATGAGCATATGACAAATTACAGCCTAAAATTTGAGGTCTGCAACTTAGAGAAGAGAATGGATTTGTTTTAGATGTGATGGGAGCAGTAAAGTCTTCCTACTATGCCCATCACTAGGCTTCTTGCCACTTTTGCAAATGCTCCTCACCCATTTGCAATGTAGCCGACCATGTTAAATTAGTATACTGATAAAGTTTTCTGTTAATGCAATTAGCTTTAAACTGTGGTAGCAAAGATGTTTGTACATGAATACCCTTTCCATTGAGGCTGGGAAACCCTGAGAGAAGGATGGGAAGAACCAAGCCATTACCCAATGCTAAATCATGCTGATCACTCATCCTGAGTGTTCTAAATTGTGTAATTTGAACTTTGTGCCATGGCAAATGGGGGTTGCATTTCCAGCATGAAATCTAGACTTGTAAACTTTGAAATACATCAGACTAAATCCTAATAATTTTTTTCCCTTTGACCAGGATCTTTTCATGCATCCTGTTTTAACTTCTATGTAAACCTACTGGCCTAATTTGGTGCATTGGATTTTATGAGATAGTAGTGAGAGCAATTTTTTTTTTTTTAAAAAATATGTGTGTCTATAAGTCTAGGCTCTGAACAGAGTGACCTGATGGAGAAAATACAGGAAAGCAAATATGCAGAAGAATTTGTAAGTAGGATCTCGTCTAATAGAAAAAGTTACAAGTTTCTACCCAGCAAGGTGTCTGCTGAGAGTCACTCTGGAAGATGAAAAATATCAGGAGAAAAGCTTGTTCTGTAACTCAGTCTCTTAAATCAAACTGACACCTTTAGAAAAGTGTTGCAAGCAATGAACAAGTGATAAGCCATGCATTGTCATCCTTTTGTTTAACTCTGATGAACGTAGGAATGTCCTTCCACATAAGAACATGACATAAGAACATGACTTCATCTTTTTCAGTTAGCTTATCTTGTATACAATTATGTGTTCAAGGCTTACTGTAAATAAGTACAATTTTAAGTTTTTCTTATCCTTTTGTGAGGAAAAGTCACAGTTGAAAGTGACTTTTTTGTTTAACAAATGCCATGATGCTGAGTGGTGAGAGCTGGCCTTCGAGGAATGTAAGAAAAAGATTCAAAAAAAGAAAGATCTGTAATCTGTCTGCTTCCTGATAATAGGTGAATTATTAGCAGAATGGTAAAACAGAAAATAATAAAGTACAAACTAAATTCAGCATTGTAACTTGTTCATTTCAGTAATTTAATACATTTATGAAATACATGAAATAATTTATTTTGAAGAATAAAGATGTTTGAAGTGTAGACATGGAGGGAACTTAACTAGCCACTGTAAAAGGAAATGTTGGAGCCTACCTGTAGACTACAGGAAGACGCCTTTGGTAACATTTTCTGTGATGCAAACTTAAGTATCAGAATAATAGAGCTGAATTTCAGTCATGTTTTTAAACTGTTTCCAAATCTTTTGCAATGTTCAGTCACATGAAAGTGTGTGTTATTTACTCTGTCTGATCATCTTGTCAAATAAATTGGTACAATATACATCCCAAAGAAAACTGGACCAGAGACTCCCTTCAGAGCTCAATTTTGTGTGAAAAAAGTTTTTAAATATATGTAAGAACCCAAGAGAGGGGAAGCTCGGGTGAGAGAAGTCAGATATGATGATATGACACTATATTTCCTGGGCCAAGGTGTTAGAATGAATATTTGCATATTAAGAACTCATTTTTCAACAGTACTCTAGTGTGTTTTTCAACCACCATTGCTGTTTGAGTCCTAGCCATTATGATTAGATGAAATTAGTAAAAATTAAATAAAGTTAAAACAGCAGTGCATAATCTGATATAAAATGCAACAAATAATAATAATAAAAAATGTTATCTGGGTAAAGGTATAAGATGAGATTCAGAAATTGTGCTTTCTAAAGGCACAAACTTAAAAGAAATGGAGATAGGAGTGATAAATAAGATTTTGTTTATCTTAGCTAGCAGCTGAGAAATCAGTCCACATACAATGCACTGTTTACATGTATTTATGGTGCCTTCTGTGCTATGTGACACATTTACTCTGTGGTTGCTACTAAAGGTTAACAACTTAGTCACAATCTTTATGTTAAATATGGTGCAAACACTAACTTTTTATTCATAGGTCATGAGAGAGTCTCAGGGACACATTTTTATAGGCTTCTAAATATTGTCTTTATATTTATGCCTGTTAGGTTACAGGTACACCGCTCAATCTGGTTGAACACTTAAGCAAAGAATAGAGGCCATGAATCAAAAGGAAATTGCACATCTTTTGAAAAATTCGGCCCTCCAAACAAAGATCAAAAGCTAAAAATAATTTATTTTGAAAACACTCTGGAGGTATCAGAGTCTGGGGAACTTCTGTCAACCTTCTTGCCATCTTTCTTATTATTACAAGGCAACTGCCTGAAGACAAGATCTAGGCTTTCAAATCAGATTCTTTTTCTATACTTACTAACACTGGCTAATATCCGACATTCTCCAAGCTCAAACAGTGGTCTGCCAATGAAAATACAAGCTGAAAATAATAAACAACTACAAAATGTATGTCCAGTCATGAGTGATTCATCAGACTGTAAAATGTTGGCTTCACAATGTTTCTCAGCATAGGCAGGGACAAAGAAACATTTCTGGTCCAGCTGTACTGCTTGGGACATACACATTCCAATGAGGCTACACAGAGCAGCCATGGGCTGCTTCTTGTTTTCCAAGCCCAGTCATTCTGTCAGAGTTCTTTTTACAGCTCCACTCTACAATTAATAGAGGATAAGATAATGTGATTGGAAATCTTAAACTTCTGTTCACATGGTATGCGAATTCCCCTGGGTTTGTGCTGCAAGTCCTCTGCCTGTTTTCCTTTGCCTTCCTTCCAGTTCTCCTAGATTCTTCCATGTGCTCCATGTGTTTGATCCTGCAAGCAGCAGATGGCTGCTGGTTCTTGAAAGAGACCTTCTCAACTGTCTGCCTCTCAGTGGTGGTGCTCACGCAGGTCTTCAGTTCCCCTGCCAGCTTTCACAAAATGTAAAATATTCAGTACATTTCTAATCTCCACTTTAAAATATTTTTGACCAAAATTGTTTTGGAGGTTCAGAAATTATTAAGAGCACTTGGCAAAGAGGAACCTATTGTTTCTTCTCACATGGAGATCTTGTTTTCCAAGCCCAGTCATTCTGTCAGAGTTCTTTTTACAGCTTCACTCTACAATTAATAGATTCAGGCAAGAATTATTATAAAAGGGTAAAAAGAGTTTGACTTCAGAGGGTAAAGGGGATTCAAAGGATTCAGAGTAGCATAAAGCTGTTCTGATAAAACCCAAACATCTTCATCATCATAAATCCCTAAGAATTTCTAAGTGATTTCAGATTTATAAGGAGAAACCTAATCATTTATTAGATTACAGCTGGTAGAATAATAATAATAATAATAATAATAATAATAATAATAATAATAATAA
>CM021732.1:23375074-23498317 GCA_011075105.1 Heteronetta atricapilla | reverse complement strand
TATATATATATATATATATATATATATATATATATATATATATATATCTCCAAGCCTCCATCCTGAAATTTTGGAGAAAGTATACAGAGTAATCACACGGGAAGTTATACCAACAGACATGAGCCTTGGACATTGCTGTTGGCACTGTAGTAAACAGTTGGTAGGTGGAGAGAGAAATAGGGATTGCAAGTGTTATTATGTCTAACATGGATCTTTTGCAGTTAGCATAGTTGATTAGCTGTGTACTCAGGAAATCTCTCTCTCAGCAGTGCCTCTAGAGGAATTACCATAAATTAGCATGTTCCTTTCGATATTCTCCTGTCTCAAAAGTGAATTTAACACTTGCAGAAGGACACAGATTGACAGTTCTTGGACCAAAACTTATTCATTTCTGAAATAAATACAAGATCCGTGAACTGAAGATGTCAACTTAATGTTCTCTGAAGAAACCATTCTGCAGAAGGAGTCAGCACTGCATGTGGGAAGGAACATCTCTTCTTACTGAGATCTTGTCTTATACCTTCATCAATAAAAATGAAGTACTGCCCACTGTTCCATGGCTGCAGCTATCAATATATAGATATATTGATATATTTTTCCTGCCACTGAATAAATAATAATAAAAAAGATTTTGATGGTTCACCAAGGTTTACCATTCCTTATGCAGTAGTAGTAGCATGCTTTTTTGAGTTATTATGTAAGAACACAGATTAATCCAGTTTAGGTAAGGCCAGTGTACTGCCAACACCTGCTCTACTAATTCAGAGGAGAGAAAGAGAAAGGATGAATAATTTCTGCTTTCATCTTTCCTTTCAACATCTCCAACTCTTGACCTTGTTATGGTCATAAGAAACTGTTAGTATCTGGCTCTAGCTTGCCTGCAAAGAAGGTTTCCTTGTCCATAGTATCTATGCTGTGCTGTTCAAACAGTTGTTGCTTCACAGCTTAGCCATTTTTTTTTTTTTCCTTCTAAGAGTAACTTTATTCTTCTTGTCTAACCATTTGCACCAGAGCTTTATAGTCTCAACAAAAACTTTGGGAAACACACTTTCTGCTTGCAGCAGTGTGTAGCTTTGAACATGTTTACATGGCAAACCATGTTATATATGCTAACCTTATATACGTTCAAAATTTCATTAAGCAGTCAGGTTTGAAGCTTGTTCTACAGCAGATTTTTATTGCCTGGCTTTGGGATTTTCTCATCAGCCATTATTAAAATGGGATTTAAAATTTCCCATAGAAATGTCTGTCAGGTAATTGTCAGGTTGCCATACCACCTGAGCATCTGAGCACTTCACAGGTTTCCATACAACACCCCTGCAAGAAAGAAGTGTTTCAATGCCATTTTTGAGGTGGAGAATGAGGAAGATGAATGCTGCTTCTGCTGAGAGGGGACATTGCTCTACAGAGCGTGGTCTGCAGCCTCAGTCACCCACCTGGTAGCCTGACTGGAGTGCATGGCACCTCCCAGCCAGCCATTGCAATGGGGTTTTCTTCCCACAAAACCCAAGTGTGAGGAGCTGATCTGTGTTTGTTCTTACCTAGAATATGGCCAGAGTCTGGGAGCTCTGCAGAGATCCCACGTCAGCCAATTTACATGTAGCTAAAGTGACTTGCTGAAGATAATAGAGGAAATCTGAAGTAGAGCAGAAAATGGGCTCTGGGCATGTGATTCATGCTGAGATGTACTGCAGTGTCCCAGATACCTGTGTGGAGCTGACAGCTACAACACCAGGACTGTAAGAAACCTTCTCCCTTCTGGTGCAGCAGCTGGAGGCAAGTGTCAAAAATGAGAGTAGATATTGCGCAATGGCATCCCACCCTAGGATTCATTCAGGTACAGTTGGAGAGCTTTGCAAAGCTTGCATTTCTTCTACTCTATACCACCAAATAGCAAATGAACAGTTATGAATATTTTTATAACTACTTAGATAGCATTCAAACTTGAAATATTCTTGCTAATTGCACACTGGAACAGGCTCCCCAGGGAGCTGCACCAAGCCTGACTGAATTTAAGAGATTGGACTGTGCACTTAGTCACATGGTCTGAACTTTTGGGTAGACCTGTGTGGTGTCAAGAGTTGGACTTGATGATCCTTAAGGGTCCCTTCCAACTCAGGATATTCTATGATTCTATGATTCTAATTTTGTTACTTTAAATAATGTTCCAGTGGAGAGAAAAAAAAAAAACTTGTGGAATTTAAAAATATTAATAACACCTCCTTTATTAGGGCAAATAATTTGGAGGAAGGTATGAACCCTGACTGGCATCTCCCAGTGTCTGGCACATTACCATGTTTGGCATATACAGCAATAAATTTCTTATTCACCTGATTGTCAGTGAGTTGCTTATACAAAAGCATTTGCATGTTCTGTGAAGGCAGAAAAATGCACCCCATTATCTACTGCTTGAATCTTTCCATTTATCTTTGTTACACTTTCAGAGCTCCAGGGCATGTTTTTGATAAATAATCCTGGAAATGTGTGTGGAGCTGCCATTAAAATCAATGTGAGTTCTGAGCATGACAAACTTGCCTCAGTGGGCCCTTAATCTTACAGTAAACCAGAGAGGCATATATATATATATAAATATATATATATTTAAGCTGAATCCTTGGTGGAATAATGAGAGCATGTGTATTGATATTTTATTTTTCATCACTCATTGCAATGAGGAAGGACAGTGTTGCATTTATACTCAATACTAATGCAAGGAAACAATGGTAGATTTCTGGGGATGTTATCCTCCTTAGCTTATAAACCAGTCATTGTTGACTATCGATCATTATCAATTTTTATAAGCTAGTACATGAAAGACATGTCTCAACAGTCATTAAAATATTTACAATCATAATTGCATTATCCTATGATTCTATGAGACTACTTACATATATGTATAACCAATCAGAGTAGCTTTGATTTTCGCTCCCAGTAAAAGTGCCAGAGATAAAACTGCAAACAATTCAAGGTTAGTTGTTAAGTATAAATGACTAAGGTAACTTATGAAAAACAAACATGATGGATGGCATAATAACATATAAGATAAAGCTTATTGAGAAATGCTGCTGTTCTGAAAATTCTATCTGAAAAAAGTGCTTTGCATTGGCAAAGTCTGAATAATTTATTTGAAATTGCTACCTATTTTATCATCATTGTTATAAGATTTTTAATATAAAATAGTAGCTGAGCTTAAAGGTCAGGAACCATAAACAGATGAGACTTTTTTTTTTTTTTTTTTTTTTTTTTTTTTTTTTTACATATACTCTCTGCATTTAAAACAAAGAATTTAGTTCCTTTCGCAATGGAAGTTTGAGTTCATCTCTTCTTTGTTTATGCTGTCTATTTACAAAGCAAAATCTTCTGTGTGTTTCAGTGGACTGAAAAGCAAATTATTATAAAGCCAGATATACTACCCTAAATTGAAGTGCTGCCTTTACTTGCCATTTTTAAAAGATGTGATGTGGAGAGTTTTCCAGATTTTATTTCTCTCGAAGCTTCAATAATTATGTGCAGCCCAGGCCCAGTGGAGAGAACCCCTTCTGCTGCACCAAGCACAGCAGCCCACCCTAGGAGATGACCGTGGCTGTGGTCCCTTTAGGCATGCCAGGATCCTTCAGTGAATTGGCGACTGCTTCTGAGCTGTGTGAAACAATGTGTTAGAAGCTAGTATATGTTTTTGCTATTGTTGTTTGAGACTATGTGGCCTGCTTTAAACACTGTTATGCCCTGTGTTGAGTCCCAGTGATGTGTCCTGACCTCATGTCCAACACCTCGGCAGGACAGCAGCAAAGTCACTGCAGTTCCTATCTCTCTCTTCAGTGTGAGACATGGCATAGCTACATGAGCATTTCAACTCTGATGTATAAGCTGGTTCATTAACAGTCTTTCTAAAACTCAGTCTTTTTATTTTATCTTCTTTTCCCCCTCACTTTTCAATTAGGGCTGGGAAAAGCTTGGCAGAGCATGAAATGTTGGAGAATTAAATGCTATGATAAAAACATGAAATCTCATATAAATCCCTCCTTTTTAAATAATTGAAACCACACAGCTATAAAAATGTTTCTGGTTTGCAAATATGGAAAAAACTGTATTTATAATATGTGAATGGAATTTCAGTTGGATAAATTAAATAAAACGTCCCTGTGTATCAAATTTCTTTTCAAAGAACACAGCATTTAATGTTCATGTAGCAGCCTTTTGAAAACCTTTTACATTAAAGGAGAGCCACACAGCAGCCGACATCAAATTTAGAATACATTTTTCCTCTGTAAACTATAAGGATGCTGTCCAGATTACATTCATCAAACACTGTGCATGACTGTGTGGCTTAATTTTCTCATTATCTTACAGATCTGTGCATGGTTGTGATCTGATCTTTGCTAACTTATGGACATTGCACTTCCAGTCAATTGGTTAAGGGGATCAGGCTTGGTCCTTGGCAGAGAGCTTGCCATAGCTCAGCAGAATTGAGAGGAGAGGTATGAGGATGCTTACTATGTGACTTTAGTCATTTCGTCCCATTGACACGCACAGGTCAAATACCTCAAGGTTGTTTTAAGCTGGGACAGCCACTGAGTGGTAAGGAAGGATTTTCTGGGGGAAACTTTTCACAAGACTGGAGGTGAGAGAACAACAGAAGTAAGACCAGATCTTTGCTGTGCAAACAACCTTCCTCACCTGAAAACATTATCAATTGCTAGCCAGATCCACAAGATGTAAAATTAGGATGACTAGATGTGTTGGCACAACACAGTCAGAGTGCAATTCCAGAAAAAGGGAATATGGATATGCCAATGTGCTCTTTGTTTTCTTGTCTTAGTTTCTTTCCCTGTGATTTTTCTAACAAAGCAAGTTTTTTGACTGAAAATGTATTGAAAAGATTTGGAAATGCTGGTACTCAGAAGGCTGTGGGACTCCTTTTTCCCCAGCCATCTTTCTCTTCCCTCCCTTACCCTCTCAAAGATTTTAGTTTGTATGTATATTGTTCAGGATGGAGAATGTGCTAGAAAATAAGCAAAGCAAAATATAACTGGGCAGAGCTTGTAACTGGAGAATAAGAAGGTGTGAGAAAATGATAAGGTCCATGAAAATCATGTAAATATTGAAATTTTAAATAAACACTAACAAAATATTTTAGCAAACAGGGAAAGGGGATAACACCACTGCTGCCCAAGGTAAAATAGGATAAACAGTTCTCTTTGCAGTATACTAATGCCACTTCTGAATCATCAAGAAGCTTAAGGTCAGGATTTTGTCCTGAAAAGGATGAATAGATAGAGTGAGAGAATATCAGTTGCAGCCTGATGTAAGTGGAATAACTCTGTGCTACACACAATAAGTTACTGGAGAGAAGCAATCCATGTGGAGTAAGCATCAGTGCTTCAGGTTTTAGCTTGATAAAGAACTCTAATCTATCTGCTGAATGAAAAATCTTCTGACTGTTAAGGCCCTGAACAATTGTTGTGTTTTAGACTTTTGGGAAACTTACTTTAAAAATGGAAATTGTCTTTCAGTTTTACTAGATTATGCTGAGATAAGAATCCTAAAAAATAAAACAGAGAATGCATTATACCTCCTCAGAACTGACGGAGGAGAAATTGTATTTTTCTTTTTAAAACATGCAAGTACCAGGGGACTATATTCCTGTTGATATAACTTAATTATTATTTGGTATATTAAAGAACATCTTTTTTTAAAAAAAAAATATAATGCTATATTAGCAAAAAGAATAATGTATGGGATTATCAGTCAGACCATTAAGCATAGTGATGAAGGGATTCTAGTTCTGGTCAGACAGTTTTATATCAGGGATATCTGGGAACAGACTGACAATCCCATCAGTTGTTTTAATGGTAGAAGCCTCATCTAGTGCATACATGTTCTGCTCAGGATGCTCTTTAGATTACAGAATGAAAACCGAAACATTATGCACATGCAAATAAATTGACAGCTTCATACTTGACATGGGGTTTATAGTGTCTATTTTATAAGGAAGAATCTGCTTGAACGTTGCTTATGTCTGTTATATAGAGTCATATAAATAAATGTTATGTAGTAATCTGGGTGTACTCAGAAGTGTCACCTCTATGGTTTTAAGGAATGGTAGGCTTGCAGTTGCTGTATGTTTGTGTTGGAGAGGCAGGTGTATGGGGGCAGCCTGCTCTTGGCAATACACAAATAAATGGGTTCTGTCCAGATATTAAAAACAAATAATAAAGGAAAGAGAAAGAGACAAAACTAGATGTGGATTCATTAGTCTTGTTGAAGACATAAGCTCTTGCTGGATTTAAGCAGTAGTGGAAATATTATGCAGTCAGTAGTGCTTTAATGCAAATAACATTGTCAATCAATTACACCATGTGGCTAAACTTTACCTTAATGAACAACTACAGCTTTTCTGTCCAGTAAGTTTGGACACCTCGAAGTACTTACTTCATCTCCAGTCAAATTCTTCTGGAGAGAGGGAGTGGAGCATATTGAGAAAAATAAAAATAAAAAGGCAGTTGATATGCACTCATTCTATTATCTCTTTCTGCCACATATGTTTGTTCTTCTGGAAAAACATCAAATGGCAAATTCCTGGATAACTTTGTTTTGCGAGCTCTCTGGTTGCTAGTCTAACTCTCCCATTAAACAAAAAAATTTCAAGTTACAGGTAATTTAAAAAAAATATTTAAGTGGACTAGTGATATTGCAGGCTTACTTGTACACACTACTGTATCATTGACACATCCTAATATAGATTTTATTACTTGTGTTCCTACAAAATTCCCTGGCAACTAGTATTAGTCATGCTTTAATACATGCTTCAAATGCTCTCTTTGGTCCTTTTCTACTCTACTCTTCAAACTCTGGTGTGACAGGTGTAAAGAAGTTCATGTCACTAGTGTGGCATTGGGCATTGCTTTCACAGATGCTAACTCTCTTTACACTTTTAATTCACATTTTTGGAATGAATTTAATAGCCTTGAAATACTTTTTTTCCTTTTAATTATTATTATTATTATTACCAACGTATTACATTGGTACATTGTGCTTAAAACATTGGCATTAAAATTCAGCATTTAAAAATTTCAGAACAGAAATTTTACTTGTAGCTGAAAAACATCAGTGAAAAGAGATTCTGCCTTACCTGTGGGAAAGAAAGAAATATCAGCTAGGAACTTCAGATAACAGTATCACATGTACATCTATTTCCTTCAACAATAGAATATTTCTAGGATCTTATAAATTAATATCTTTTTGCAGAACATCATTTATCAGCTTTCTTCAGTGTTTATTTCTGCCTGAAATAATGGTACACTGCATTATATTGCATAGCAAAAGGAACAGATTGCAAAAGCTTGAAAGAACTGGTATTTTATGATTAAAATGGTATGCTGGCTTGACATTTCAAGTTCAATGAAATCCTTTGTATCCCTCTCTGTCTCTGTCTCTCTCTTATTTTTTTTTTATTCCTTTGTGTGGAAAGTTTTTATAAGTAACATAAGTTGCCTGTATTGTGGGGTGAGTGGGAGGTGGAAGAAACTCTTCCTTAAAAAAAAAAAAAACAAACATATGTTTTGAGTCTGGCTTTCAATAATGAAACTACTCAACAACTTTACATGACAAATAAAGTCCATTAATGAAGAATTTTCTTAGGATAGCTTCTATCTGCTAGCTTCCAGGGAAAGGAATGAACACGTGAATGAATTTATGGTCTGGACTTAATGGTTTGAGTTCAAATCATGAATGTTTTGGTTTTAACACACATTTATTTTCTTTTTCTCTGATACCTTCAACACTATCTTTGAGATAGCTCTCAAGAGCTCCCAGGAGTGCCAATTCCTTGGTAAGAGCAAACTCAGGGAATGAGTTAGAGGAGATGAAATCCCGGGAGTTATTTATAATTAGTCTCACCTCATTTCTCACTCCTATATTGATATGAAGCTTTATCCAAGGCTTTGGATTAAAATTCCTACACCCTAGACATAAATAAATGTTTTTATATAATTTATTTATTTATTCTAAACAAAAGAGCAATGTAGGGCACAGAAACAATGTGCTGTGATTTGACCTGCTGCCTGGTCTTTAGCTTGCTTTAGCACTGATGCAGTTGCATGCTCCTATGCCAGCCCTAATCCCATGCTTTTGACAGAAGAGCAGCAACATAATGGTTCAGTTCTTGCTGCTGCTTGCTGTTGTTGGCAATACCTGGCACCTGCTTTTAAGTGCCAGATCTACACTAAACCACTATTCAGACCGTGATTATTCTCTTTTGAAAATCAGTACAAAAAGAGAAAGAAATTCATTGTATCAGTCTATTTCAAACCTTCTATCTCTAGGACAAGCTATCACCCAACCTTAAGAATTTGCTGGTAGTTAGTTAGTAGCTGTAAAACTAGAAACACCAGGATCCCAGAGCTCTGGTGTTTCTCTCACTTCATATCACAAATTCTCCTCTAGCTTCCCTCATCTATGCCCATGTTCTATGTCTCAGGTCAGCCTAGACCAAAACACTGCATTGCAGAATTGACTGGGGTTTTAGCATGCTCCTCAAAAAGAAGATTGCCAAATATTTTCAGCACCCTTCAAAAACTCTCCGAACCTTCCAGTCTGAAGCCTTGCTGAAGTAATCTAGAATCTATAAAAAGTAATTGTTTTCCATACTCTCTATCCTTTAATACCTCTGAGACAGTGGCAGAAGTTTCTTTCCTCCTTGTCCTTATATGATACTCCTTCCATAATAGTTTCAGACACTGATTTCTGGTCTCCCTTACTGCCCCCTCACAGTCATCTGGTATGTGCTCAGCTGATGCTACTCTTCCCATGCTGCTCAGCATCCTTGTGGATGGAGAGGCAAGTGACAATTACACAGAAAGAGCAGTGCTCTCATTGAACACCACATTAAAAAAAAAAAAAAGAAAATAAATAAAAAACACTACAAAACCAACCAACCAAAAAAAAACCCTACAAAACCACCACAATCAACCAACCAAAACAAACAACCAAACAAAAAAAAAAACATTTCCAAAGCTACTGAAGATAGGCCATTTGTCTCTCTTTTGTGCTAGTTGGCAGCTTATAAATGTGTACTAGATCAGTGCAGGAGGCTGTGTTTCAGGAGCCCTTTATTATACTAGTCTCTGACCAGCTGTGTTATGTGCATATTCTTTAGCTACTATGCTGCTTCCCAGCATGAGATGCAAATTCATTTTTCTAGAAGTTGGCAAGCAAAGGAGAAGCCATCTGGCATGGAGGGAGGAAGGGAAACCCAACGAATGCCATCTTAGCCTGTGAGAGGACACTAGGAATGGAAGGGAACTAAGTAAATGTTACAAAAATGGTGGAATGGAGACAATATTGCAGAGAAGAGAAAAAGACAGAATAGGAACATAGGATGTAAAGGGGCTTTCTGTAGTATTAAAAATACAGAAATGGCAAAGAAGAAAAACTACAGATTAAAGAAATATATTAGGAAATGTAAAAAGAGAAAATTGGGAAATAGGGAAACTGAGAAAGTGAGTCTTGAATTACTCAGTTCTCTTTAGTCATGGTTAAATGTATTGTTTTCCCTGTTGTCCTGTTGAAATTGTGATTTGTTCTTGGGTTTAGCGTCTTCCACTGCAGTAACAATTATTAGGTTTGGGAAGAATTAACTAGGCAAGAATAAAAGATGCTGTTAATTATCTCCATCCAGCAGAATTGAAGAACAGCTTTCCCCAGAACAATACTGTTCTACTGAAATCTACTGTTTCATGGGACTGCTGTGATGGGAGAATGGGAATGTCTCAAGTTTAGCTTTGACAGTGTTGAAACATTTATATCAATTTGATTTGATTTACGTATTAAAGACAAGACTTAAAGATATTATCTTCGACATTTTAATACAAGAGTTTAAGTGAAATGAATCCGAATGTGGAAGTCTAATATGTTTAGATGATATTAAAATATTTGGTATTGAAAGGTTTGTTAATTAATCAAATTCTTGAGATGGTTATTTCCTTTCACTTTCTTACTGAACAATATGAAATTTCAGAATACCTTGTGGAATGAAAGAACTCATTCCAAAACAGGAACAGAAATAATGTTTAATGCCTACTTAGTTGATTTAAAAATTAATAAGATCTCATTTTCTTAAACACTGGAGAAATTGATTATAAATCTGAAAGAGTTTGCTACAGTCTTCCAGCTGAGCCTTTTATATAGTAAAATGTCACTCAATCAATTCCTGTTTTATCAGAAGCCTAGTACTTCAAATATGATTTAATTGAGACTTCTCTCAGTCTCAGTCTTGGTCACACACTGGAACAGACTCCGCAGTTTAGTAGTCACTGTGCCAAGCCTGTCTGAATTTAGGAAGCGATTGGACTGTGCACTTAGTCACATGGTCTAAAATTTTGGGTAGACCTGTGCAGTCCCAGGAGTTGGACTTGATGATGCTTATGGGTCCCTTCCAACTCAGGATATTCTATGATTCTATGATTTCAGCCACTGTGTTTTGTTGTGCTTTTGTCTGCTAGACTGAAAAACAACGACAACAAAACAAACAAACAAAAAATCCACAAACTGTTCTTCATGTCAATATTATGCAGTGGGATTATGTTATTGTTTTACATTGCCTTTGTGAAACTAAATAGATTATCAATAATTTCATCTCTCTCTTAGTATCTGTTCTTGGAATTCTTTCTATTTTGTCCACACCTTTTCTGAATTATGGAGACCAAAAGTCAGCAAAACACTTGCTGTCTTGGTAGTATATAGTTTGTAATCAATATTCTTCTATTTACAACTGTATGAAGAAGATCAGCCTGTCAGGCTAATCTTGCCCTGAGAGCATTTAGAGCAGTTCAGCTGTTGCTTCCACAGCAGCTTCAGATCCTGTCTAGATATTTACCTTTTGTTAATTAATCAAATTCTTCTGACAGGTTTATTTATTTTCATTTTTCTACTGAGCAATAGGAAATTTCAGAATTCCTTGTGGAATAAAAACCTGATTCCAAATCATCTACAAAAATAGGTTGATTTAAACATGAATAAGAAGTTGATTTCTTAAGTACTGCTGTAATACATTGCAAATCTGGAAGAACTGATTACAATTTTCTAGCTGAATCTTTTATAAAGTGTTTTTACTGTATACCAGCACATATTTTACTGTATATCAGCACAGAATCTTCCATTGAATGTCTGCTCATCCAGACTGACTTAATGTTTAATAATATAAAACTCTGCTTGTTTTATCTTCCATTTAGACAGAGATATTTAAATAGGTCTAAATAATTTGTTCACCACCCCATTCTTTACATCTTCAATTTCTGCATAATTGTTCATTTTTCATTAGTAGCATTATTTCTGACTCCAGAGCTGGTCTTGCTTTGAGCAGAAGATTGGAGGGATCAAGTACAGACCCTTCTAACATGCATGATTCTATGATATTATAGTTTTCTTCCTAGTAATAGAAGCAAAGAACAAACTACTGAAGTTCTCTCCTACAACCATCATGCTTGATAAAAATTTATATATGTATAGCTTGCAACTCTACTTTGAGACAATTCATCAGTTTTTAATCTGTTTAATATTTGGTCTGTTGATTTTGTGTTCTCCTAATTTCTTGATCAAAATATTTGCATGGCACCAAACCACATGCCCTAGAGAACCCTTAGATAAGATTACTATTAATTTTACCAGGCAAATTTATAATCTCACAAAAACCTCTCAAGATGCACTAGCCTTCCTAACAGTGAGCTTTTAAACAGAGTCATAGATGACAAAAATTTAATGTTTTAGCAGGGCCAGCAGAGAACTCAAGAGACTTGTCTTGGCTTTATTGAGTGGATAATGCTTCTTTCTCATTCCACCCTGTAACATCCTCAAATTATGGTTTAAGTCTTTGTTGTGAGAAGAGCAGTTTGAAGGATGATGCCAAAATGTCCCAGCTTATTTTTTAAAAGTCTTTTTCTCTCTCTTGCTGCCATCTAGTTTTTAGGTTCAAAAGCAGCAGAAAAGGTGTTGTTCTTTATATTAATATTTGAAAAATATTATTTGTCCTCTACTGAACTCTGGCTGCTTGATGGGAGGACTGCCTCTCACATTCTAAAAAAGAGCAGAGCATGAGATAGTTTTTATTTAAATAATTTGTCTCATGTATGAAATCTGCTAACGGCAGTTATATAAGTGCTTGAAACTGATTTTACACATTGATGTGCTATTTTAGTATTGATATAAAACTTATATCTTAAATAAGTCAGGTACCTTTATTACTTAAGCAGGCTCACTAAGTGTGTTTTAAGCAGAATATCCAGTCTGCTAAATTGAGCTGATGTGATATACAGTTCAAAATGTGATATACAGTGGAAGAACATCAGGAAAAGACCACAAGGAAAACAATTAAGAAAGAAATGTAAGATGAGAGCTTTAAAATGATAACACAACTTATATCAGGGTGAGAGAAAATATTTATAAAACCATAGCTAACATTTGCTCAAAGGCTGGTTAAATGAAGAAGAGTTTTGGAGGCATTTGTTCCAGGAGACGCAGCAGTCCAGGGGAAAGCTGGAAAAGCAACAGGAAACTTCAAAGAAAAGCTATGGGAGTTAAATGCAGCAGCAGAAATAAAATTGTCAGAACTAAATTACTGATCCTTACCTGCCATATTCCAGACAGATGCTTGTTCCTTAATAAATATCCATGTATGGAGTCCATCAAACTACCATTAGTTTCCTTAAAGACTGCCTGCTGTCTTTTAATGTGTTCCCTCCATACTCTAAAGACAAATTCACAAGCATATATGAAACCAATTTTCCACCCATTTCAGACAGTTTTGGAGGTGTCTAGGGAGTCTAGACTTTTAGATTAGGTGCTTGACGCTTTGGGCTTAACCTATGTAATTATATCTATTGTGAATCTGGCTGTTCTGGCAAATGTGGACTTACAAAAAGTTAGACCCACGCAGGAAATGGTTCTTGGCCATCTATGACAATTATAGGTATATTTTTCTGCCATGAATTGATCCTGTAGTCATGAAACCTCAAGCAGTATGGAATAAATGAAATACTTGTGCATGAAGACGTGTTTTGTGGAAGTAAATTAAATGTGCACTTTTTTTTTTTTTTTTAATGTGTTTTCCTCAAAGTTTGAATAAGGATGTGCACCACAGAACATCAAGCACGCTCCTTTTCGTTGTGCAGTTGTTGAGATGAAATACTAGACAAAGAGCAGGCTAAACTGGTCTGATACAAATAATAATAATAATAATAATAAAAAAACATTGCACATTAAGTGATTGTGCTAACTTTCTCTGTCTGATTGTCTAAGGAAAATAACTCAGCATGGGTCAGATCCTCAGCTGCCACAATGGTGTAGATTCACTGAAACAAAAGAGAAGCTGTAACTATAATAAATGGCCACTTCAAAGTAACTCTGTGTTGAAAAATCATACAACATAGGCTCTCCTGTTCTAAGTCATTCTTCTGGATTTTAGAAAAAATAAAAAAGAAGTAAAGTAGAGGGGGAAAAGTAGGTCTGATTAAAATATGTTTACAGGCCTTGTATTTTTTTGTAATCCTGACCCAGTAGAACTGGTACTGTGACACTTAAAGTAGTCCCCTCACCTGCATATAATATCTGTGTAAGTGTGGTTGAACAGAATCCCCAAACCTTAAAACAAGCCACACAATGAGTGCTACGTGCTCTGACCTTCCTCTGCAGAAGTTTACATGCTTTGAGTGATTGGTTAAGTGTTTCAGAAACTAATTTTCTTTCAGTTCAATGATCACTGGTTGAAGGGGCAAAAAAACAAACAAACAAAAAGTATTATTTGTGATTAAATAAATAAATAGATGTGTAGGAATACATACATCTATAGACAAATTTGGCAATATTTCTGTTTAATTGCTGGTATTTTAGGTAATGTGGAGTATGCTTAATTGGCAGAAGTAGCAGAAAGTAGCCCTTTTCTCCAAAGTGGGGATAATGTTGTTCCTAATGCCTGATTATAGTAGCTGCAGTAAAGATAATATATATTTTATTTAAAATTCCAGTGGAAATTTATGATACATTCTATTGTTTTGAATTGAACAGAAGATGTACAGGTCCCTCTAATTAGAAAAAAGTATCCAGTTCTTTTATCAATAAAAAAGAAAATTTATTTTGGAAGGAATAGCAAATAAGATTTTTCTCTCACTTCTTTTAGATCTGAGAGATTTTGCTTATTTCTAATGTTTCTTCACATTGCAGTGTCAGTGGAGACTGTGTGGAGACTGTCAGTGGAGACTTCTTTCACTTTTTCTGAGTTCACATGATGCCAGTCCTTTTACTAACGTCACAGTGTCAGATTCACTCTATAAATAGCCATTGTGCATTAAACCACTTTGCCACCTGGCATCTTTCTTACACAGCATCCATTGCTTGCAACAAAGCAGTCAGCTAATTTTTCTCTGTGCGTGGCACAGCAGAAGATTCTGTAGGAGCTGGTCTGACAGAACAATGATTGATGACCATAATCGTCCCTGTCTGGATAGAAAGTGTATCACCTACCAATTTGTTCTGTTCCAGCCATCTAGAAAAGCAAAGGTCCTGACTCCACTAACAAAATAACTGAAGGTCTCTGGCATGGCAGCAAACCTCTGCACCAACTATTACAATCAGTTGACACCTATTTGCTATGTGAATAAAGAAATCTAAACCTCCTCACCCCCTAGCTGTGGAGCTATGTTTAAATGAGAAGGGGCATGATTTAATTACAAGTGCGCAACTCAGGCCTTGAAGTACTGTGAAGATAGTGTAGGCCCAGGGCTGATAACCTTGAGTCATGTTATAGCTAAAATATGTGGAACTATGTTCGGGAGGAGCGACGACACCATTGTACCAATTATATTAGTGCTAGAGATGTGTGCATAGAAGTTAGACCAATTATAAGTTGTTGTCTGCGCATGCTGTAATGGTAGCATATATATACCTTGCTAGAACACTCATTAAAGGAGAACGATTATACTCGCATCGAGGTTGCGTCGTTACTATGGGTCACTCCCATTCTGACACCTAGCTATAAACTAGCCAGGGTGTAGGTTAATATTTCTCTGCAGAGAGGCTAAGCAGGCAGACCAAAGGAGCTGATTCTGAAGGACTGGAACAACATGTGCCTTGCAGCTCCAAGTTGGTTTTCAAAGTATGGAGACGATACAGCTTTAAAGAATCACAGAATCATGGAATGGTTTGGATTGGAAGGTACCTTAAGGACCATCCTGTTCCAACCCTCCTGCCATAGGCAGGGACACCTGCCACCAGACCAAGTTGCTTAGAGCCCCATCCAACTTGGCCTTAAATACTTCCAGGGATACAGCATCCATAGCTTCTCTGGGCAACCTTTTCCAGTGTCTCACCACCCTCAGGGTAAAGAATTTCTTCTGAATATTTATGCTAAATCTACCTCTTTTAGTTGAAAACCATTACTCCTTGTAATGGAGCACTATCACTACACTACTAGTTACTACTAGTGATATTAACTACTATCACTTCAGTGCCTGACAAAGAGTCCCTCCCCAGCTTTCCTGTAGACTCCTTCAGGTAGTGGAAGCCTTCTCCTCCAGGCTGAACAACCTCAACTCCCTTAGCCTGTCTTCACAGGAGAGGTGCTCCAGCCCATTGATCATCTTCATGGCCCTCCTCTGGACTTTGTTATCATACAGTGAATTCATTGCAAAATCAAATTTTAGAAGGAAATTCTAGATAGAAGAAATCTTTTACATTGATCTTTGGCTTCATTCCTAAAGCAGTGTAATCAACACATGAAATAGGAGGACATTCAACAAAAGTAAATGTCACAATGATATTCTCTAAATAAATGTGAAGGTACTTGAAGCCATTCAACATAGATACATTCTGTGTCCAGGAAAACTCTTCAGTGATAATCTGTTTTCTCTGATGTCAGAGGCATTTTCAAGATCTGTATTTCTTTGTGCAATTGATCCTTTTAAATGTTACTAATTTCTATTTTGAGAAGTTTCTTCCTGTTATGGACTGATTTCAGTTATTCAGGCTGTTAATCATATGGGATTGTACTACAATTTAAATTTCATGCTTAATTTTGTTGTTGTTATTTGTTGTTGAAGATTTTGTGATGCTGGCAGAAGCAATTTGCTACTTTGAGATATTTTTATATTTCACCGAGTCATAGAATCATTAATGTTGGAAAAGACCTCCAAAATCATCTGGTCCAACCATCCCCCTAACATCACTATCACCCACTGAACAATGTCCCTAAGTGCCAGGTCCAACTTTTTCTTAAACACACCCAGGGACAGTGATGCCACCACCTCCCTGGGTAACCCATTCTAATGCCGGACTACTCTTTCTGAGAAGAAATTTTCCTTAAGTTCCAACCTAAATCTCCCGGGTGCAACTTGAGGCCATTCCCTCTAGTCCTATCACTAGTTACCTGTGAGAAGAGGCTGATCCCTAGCTCCCCACACCTTCCTTTCAGGTAGCTGTAGAGAGCAGTAAGGTATCCCCTGAGCCTTCTCTTCTCCAGACTAAACAACCCCAGTTCCCTCAGCCGCTCCTCACAGGACTTGTGTTCCAGGCCCTTCACCAACTTCATAGCCCTTCTCTGGACATGCTCTAGGGCCTCGATGTCCTTCTTGTAGTGAGGGGCCCAAAGCTGAACACAGCTATCAAGGTGCGGCCTCACCAGAGCCAAGTACAGGGGGACAATCACCTACCTGGTCCCGCTGGCTGCACTATTGTACAAGCCAGGATACCATCGGCCTTCTTGGCCACTGCTGGCTCATGTTCAGGCAAGCACTGACCAACCAACACCTCCCTTTTCCTCTGAAAAGCTTTCCATCCACTTTCCCCCAAGCCTGTAATGTTACATGGGGTTGTTGTGACCAAAGTGCAGGATACGATGAATCTCATCCTACTGATCTCTGACCATTCCAAACCACAGTATCTGTTTCCCACAATTCCTGCTGACTGGGAGAAGCTATTAATTTTCCTGATGCTTTTTTTTTTTTTTTTTTTTTTTTGGTAGAGGAGCCATTACCTTAATGCAGATTCTAGTAAAGCATGTAAGTCTAACAGAAAATTCTTGCAGGAAAAAGTGCAAAGTTGTACAGAAATTGTTTTTCTCACTTTTATTCTCTGTGTTTGTTTTCCTGTTTTTGTTTTCCAGTCTGTCTATTGGCCATGGCCTTGAGACCATCTTGTTTCTTTTCAGTGATGGATGTTGCTTCACCTTTGGCTTTTGTTCCAGAATCCTTTCATGACTTCTTTTACTTTAAAAAATTTAGAGAATATCATTATGACATGTACTTTTGTTGAATGTCCTCCTATTTCATGTGTTGATTACACTGCTTTAGGAATGAAGCCAAAGATCAATGTAAAAGATTTCTTCTATCTAGAATTTCCTTCTAAAATTTGATTTTGCAAGGAATTCACTGTATGATAACAAAGCTGACCCCAAACTGTAAAGGATATGGAACAAATGGAATCTCAGGGCACATAACAATGCCTGTAGCCTGTGCCTATGTGGCTGTTAGCAACCAGTGTTCATAATTACAAAGCTCCCTCTGCTTAGGGAGCTTTTGTGGCAGCATGGTTCCCCCAAGCTGTTCAGTATAACTGCCTTGCAGAACATTTGGAGATGTATGGAAGAAGTGCAAAAGTAAAGAGTATACACACTAGTACTGCATGAATTAAAGCTTTTAAAATCAAACAAAAGAAGGGGTTGAGGCTTGCCCAAACCCATGGATAGATGTTTTTGTGTCCCATCATCATGCAGATTTTTCCCTGCTCTTGCAATGGGCAATACAGTCTTTTGTTTGTTTGTTTGGTTGGTTTTGTTTTTGTTTTCCAACCCAACTAACCAATTAGCCTGAGGCAACCTAGAATTGGTCAGTTAAATACATAACACTTCATAAAATAGCAGGCAGCAGAGACAGGCTTTTGCAATGGGAAATACCTGACAAGGTGGAAAGAAGCCCTATCTTTCCTCCTGCAGGGACTGGTAGCTGAAGGAGGCTCCTGTAACTGATACATCTGGTATTTGTACCCTGATGAGCTCCCCCCATGTGAGGGAATCTGTTTGCCTCGTCTGACTTTGATTGCCTTAAATGTCAATGTCTGTTCAAAGTTACTTAGGCTTCCTCTCCAGTAACCAGTGAGAAGCAGGCATTCCATGCCACATTGAGTGTTTGAGAGATGGGATGAATGGCACTCAGATATGTAGCTGTCTTTCTCTGATAACTCTGTGGGGAGCAGTTATAATGACTCATTGTCCAACTTAGACTAGGCAATTAGCTTTTAGCCAGCTATAATGTTGTAACCCTGTACAGGATGGTTAGTCTATCTGAGCAGTTTTCTAGCAGAGCAGAAACTCATGAGGAGGACCACTGATATATTCATGCTTTATTTTCTTTACATCACTGTTCTATTTACATTATGTAAAGAGAAATGTAAAAGAATTGAAGGAATTATATTTCCCCCCCCTTTATTAGTGAATAACTTCTGTGATTGTAGACAAAAACAAGAGAAGACTGCTTTTTTTTTTTTTTTTCTTCCTTCCTGGTTGAATGGTTTTCTTTTACAAACTCATATCTCTAGCAAATCACATCAGCAACGCTCTTATCTTCATAAAACTAAATATTTGCTTGGATGTATGTAAATATTTGCTTACAAAAACAACTAAGAACCCCCAATATCTGGGGACACTTGACATGATATAATGCACTTGTTTCCAGTAAGTAAAAAAACGGATTTTCTTGAAGTTACTCTACATGCAATTAGCAGCTGACACAAAGCTTATCTGCACTGTGTACTGATTGTTACTAGAATAATGTTAAAGCACAACACTTTGTAGTATTTACTTTATGTTCAATACCACTATGCATAGTATGTTACTGATTACATGTATAATTCAGCATAACACATACAATTTGTGAGGAAAACATGGGGAAAATATCCTATTTATTTTTGCAAAAATAAAAACCAAACAACAACAACAAAAAACAACTTTTATTGTCATGAAAAGAGCAGAACTGCAAATGACTTGTGTTCTTTATCTTCATGAGAAAGAACAACCGTTGTCCAAGGAATTGGCATATAGGGAAATAAGCCTGCTCTGTGGTTCATGTTACTGCACAGAGGCAGCTTCAAGGTTGCCAGCTATAGTATTTGACAACTCTGCCAGTGAGTCAGATCCTGCTGCTAGAGAAATATCTTTCAAGGCCTAGCATCTGGGTCCTTTATTGCAATCCAAGAAGAATGGAAATGATGTTTTAGTTTGACTGTAGCTTGCATGGGCAATGGTAACTGTCAGAGTTACCATTGCCTTTATCTCCTTTCAGATATCTTGTTTTCTATCAGTTTCTTATTTAAGTAGATCTAGGATGTTTTATTTTGTTGTTTTGTTT
Source organism: Heteronetta atricapilla (assembly GCA_011075105.1). Lineage (NCBI taxonomy): Eukaryota > Metazoa > Chordata > Aves > Anseriformes > Anatidae > Heteronetta > Heteronetta atricapilla. The sequence continues at coordinate 23,478,929 of CM021732.1, read as the reverse complement.
TGTTTTATTACCTTTCCCATCCTGCCAATATTGCTCTCTATTTTATTCTGAATGTCACTAGTTGAAAGAGGTGGGTTCTGCTCTACAGTGAATTAGATGCAGACCTTCCCTTTTTGTACACATGCTGAAACAGGTTTTATATCTGAAGGCTCAAGAGAGGGATAGTCACATGTTCCTATATGTTGGATGTAGCTTTTCAGTTGAAAGGGCAAACAAATCCATCTAATGTTGTGTTACAGCCAGGTCCTGAGGGAACTGGCTGCTGTAGTTGCCAAGGCTCTCCCCATCATAATTGAAAGTATGCCAAAGTCCCCAGTGACTGGAAAAAGGGAAACATCATTTCCATTTTTAAACAGGGTAGAAAGGAAGACCCCAAGATCACAGACTGGTGAGCTTCACCCCTGTGTCTGGGAAGATCATGGCATAGATCTTCTTGTAGGTCTTGCAACACAAAGTTGCCAGATGCATTCCCAGAAATATGCTCAGCCAGCAAACCAGATAGCAAGCTATAGCACCTTCTCTAGTTCTTTTGTGCCTTCACTTGAGCTTGTGTGGGACACAACCATTTCCTGCAAGCCCCATGGGTGGGTGGTGTTTTCTTGAAAAGATGACCATTATTCAGTGTTGTAACTTGGGACAGGATGCAACATAACCCAACCTTTTGCAATCCTGTGCAAAATCTATTTTAAACCAAATGGGACATTTTTAAATGAAGGTCATGGGTTTTGCTATATTCTGTTTTTGAAACTAAACAAAAATCTTTGTGAGACCGAGATACTATAAATTTTTAATTAGAGGCTTAGAAATGGATTCAGGTTTTCCATAAGGAAATAGCAAATTTGAGGAATGATTTGATTAAAATTTTAGTCCAGTAAAACCAGAATAATTTCAAAAACATCCACAATATTCCAGGGAAGATGTAGATTTTTATATATTTTTAAAAAAGAATTGTACAGATTATATATATGTGTATATGTTACATTTTCTCCATAAGTTCTGTTTGGTTCTGTAGTCATTCACAGGAACAGATTAAATATTCAGGACAGAAGATATTTCACCATCCAATAACTAGTCTAATTTGCATTATCTCTTACTAATCTGATTTTGGAAAAGTGACTAGGTCCCATGCATTTAGATTCCCGTCTGTCCCAGTCTTTAGACTGTGGAAATTAAATTCATCAAGAAATATTTTTAAATAGAGACAGATCTTATTGTCTATTTTGATAGAACAACTTGACAGGAATAATTTTGGGAACATCTTTTCTTGTTTTTAGAAATCCCATTCTGGGAGGATCTGTGGAGTTCCCAGAAGGCTTGTCATGTTCATTTGATACTGATTCAGTTAAGTGAAGACTAATACTTCTTGTGATATTTTATAAGTGTAAGGATCCTTCCACTTATATTCATTCAATGTATTTATTCTTCTGTTCTTTTCTTCTTCTTTTCATTAATTTTTTCATCTTTCCTTTTCTTTCTTTCTTTCTTTTTTCTTTCTTTCTTTCTTTCTTTCTTTCTTTCTTTCTTTCTTTCTTTCTTTCTTTTTTCTTTCTTTTTTCTTTTTTCTTTTTTCTTTTTTTCTTTCTCTCTTTCTTTCTCTCTTCCTCTCTTTCTCTCTTTCTCTTTTTCTCTCTTCCCTGGATAAATATCTCATTGATGATATTTATCCTTGATGAACTTACAGATGAATACCATATCAGAACCTCTACTCATAGCCTGAGGTTTTTCTGAAATCTCTCTCTGGCAAGGAGTTTTGCCTGCTACTACACCCTTGCAGGGGTAGCTTATTGGTTTTGGATAGGCTTCTTCTTCTAACCTACTTTGGCCTAAAGCTAATGAAGTTTAGTTCAACCTACCTGCAAATGTGGAAGTCCATGCTTCACACCTACAGATTCACTTTTTCCTCTCCTACATGCTCAGATCACTGATTTCCTCAGAATATAGAAAGGAAAGGTTAATATGGAGTTATGATATCACAGGGTAGGGACAGCTTCATGTAGCACAAATCAAACCTGAAGGACAATTTAGATTAAAAGACATTGCAGGAGGTGAAGAAATTCCCTTTTCTTAGCACTGAGGATAAGCCTATCTAAAATAAAATTTCTAACAATCTTAAATTCTTGGACAGTTTTTTATGTCATAGAATAATTGATTTTAGTTTCTACTCAGATATACATGTGGTGAACATAGTGGTAAAACATTCATCCTTGCTCAAATGTAAGTAAATCTGATCTTTCCTGAACTGATACAGTCCAGCTCTTAAAGGCTGTCCTGCACAAAGTGTATTTTTAAGGTTTCTGCAATTATTTAAACTCTATCATCAAAAATATAATCAGTGTCTGAGCAAATAGTCATTTCTTAAAATAGTCTAGCTATTGACTCTCTTGATTAAGTGAAGAATTGCTCTTCTGCTTTTCACATTATTGCACTCTTCATTTGACTACTCGTGGGTGGATATTTCAAACAAAATCTTTTTGATTAGGAGAGTGTAGGTGATATATTATTTTCTCATTTCCAAATAATCTCCACATTAGAAGAAGTGTGAGAGATAAATGAGGAGTTTCTCCTTTGGGTGTCCGTTGTGTGCATACAGCAAGTTTCTAAGGAAATGCTCATTGCTATTTGTAAAAGATCTGTTCTCCATCTGAGAGCTTTAAGTATGGGATGCAGCTGCTCATGCTTTGCCCCATTTGTAAATAGTTTTAAATATGCATGATCATTTCTGGCAGATTGCTTTACTTGCAGGATTTATGATTTTTTTTTTTTTTTTTTTACTTCTCTTTTATAGCATAATTCCCCATAGTATTCCTGCACCTTTTTATTTATTTTTATTTTTTTTTCCAAATAAACAGAAAAGAAGCACATTCTGAGAGTCAGGATTTTAAGAAGAACAGTGAGAAAATGTAAAATGGAATGCCAGTAATTTTCATGTTTAGATTGCTAATTACTTACCCCCCCCAGGAGTACTTTTCCCTCCCCTTCTTATTCAATATGCCATATGTCAGCAATTATCAGTGAGTTAAATTATAGCTCAACACCGGTTTGCTCATACAGTTAGTGGAAAAGGCAAGAACCAAACTTAATCCAGCAAGTATTTGTAAGTGCAATGCAAAGGACACATGGAAATTGGTTAGAAAATTATGGATGGTGAAATGTCAAAGTTATAAATTATTTCAGTTGCAGTGTTCTAGGAGACAAGGAGGAGCTTAGTAAATAAGGGAGATTTCTAAAGTTTCTTATGTTTTGATAAAAGCATACAAGTCCTTTTACTCCAAGACCCAAAAAGCTAACTGGAATTGGAAACCCATAGTGCCAATGAGATCTGTATGATGCATTTTGACCTGCAAACTACCACTTTCTAGGCATGAAAGTGGTAGTGACATTGACTGTGGCATACAGATGAGTGGCATTGGATAGCTGGGTCTTATATATGCCTGTTTCTAAAATAAAGGATACGTGTACATTACAGCTGCCACAGGGAAGCAACTCAAATCACACAAGTACTCTGCTGGGCTTCATCTGAGGTGTGAGCCCCACCTCACTCCAATTCAGGATTTCCTTGTGGTTCATTTTACAAAAAGCAAAGTAAAAGAATGTTAGAAGTAATTATTATTCTCCTATTCTAACTTCTGAAATCCTAATTTTTACATAGTACATATTTATTACCAAAACCATCAAATCAAAATGTGACTCATGACCATTGCAGTCTAGATTTTAATTTAGATGCCTCTTAAAGAATCTCTTCATACTGAGACTTTCCCTTTTATTTGAGTTATTTTATAATTGACATTCATAAGAAAAAATCTGACAAGCCATGACATACTGTAAATGTATTTAAAACTTCTATGCTTGGCCCATCTATAATCTTTTAGAGAAGATAGTATTTTACTGCTCTAGTGATTTTACCTTCATGAACCAGAACCAACATTATATTTTCTTATATGAACTTGTTTCCAGGTCTTCAGCTTTGCTTGTCACATTCCTAACTATCACATAGATATGTCACATGTTACTATGTTGTTTGAACATTTGCTGACATACGATTTGTATTGATTCAAAGGATTCATATGGATGAGACTCAAATTGCAGACAAGACCATATGGCTGAAGAATTTCATATCACCTTAAACTACTATTTTACACATCAAGAAAGAGTTTCTAAGAGGCTGGTGTCAGAATATCTTTATCTTCTGAGAGAATTGTTGTGCCCATATGTAAACATCCATCTTCCGTGCCTCAGGTTGCCAGCATGCTGACTGTCTTACAGTTAGTAATCTTCATGGGGCTTTTTTCTCCTCGGTCAGGAAGATGAGCTTTTGTATCATTGAAGCTATATCATTATTAATTCACATATTTTTTTTTTTTTTTCATAAAATTGGAAGTGTTACACTTACCAAAATGTTAGTATTACCTATAGAGTTGAAGGAATAAAATAGTAACAAAGATTGTGGTTAAAAAATGCTGAAAGTTTTTGGAATATATTATTTTCACCAGCAGACATTTGACCTACATTTTGACAACAAGACCCTCTGTGTCCAGGTTCTGTCAGGTTTTCATAGAGCAACTCAGATTATTGACAGAACACGTATACCGTGCTTCTATATGCAGTGATATCCCATGTACAGTAAGTCCTCTGATAGCATCTAGGATTTCCTGTTATGTCAAAGTTCAACTTCCATTAGTTACTGCAGTAACCAAAAGCCAGAAGTTAAGAGCCTTTCCTAAAGTCATCTAAATTATGGTGTGAGGCGTGGGTGGATGTAAAAAGCATCTGGGAGGTGCAATGAGCAGATAATATAGAAAGGATAGGAAGTAACAGTATCTGTTTACCGGACACCTAACTGTGGCCAGGTTTGTTTCTTGTAAATGTCATTGCGAAGGAGAGTTTCAAGAAATGATTTGAAAGACAGCAATAAGGTCATTTTGTGGACACCTGTGAGCAGGTCAAGGGCGTTTGCCTAAAAACTTTGTAAGTGTAGGATTGAGCTAGCTGACCAGCAACAGGAGCTGATGAATTTAGTACTTGTTTAGAAATGAATCAGGTGAGATGCACAGTTAGACTCAAAAGGGTAAAACATCCTTACCTCTTTCCCCTTTCTCTTGAAATTCCATTTTTTGCCCAACCTTAAAGTGATTCAATGAAAATACTGCCCCTACAACATATAATCTGAGACTGGAAGAACTAGTCTAGTGTGAGTGACTCATGGAGCATTTCAAGACAGATGAATTACAGTCCTATAGAAGAAGTTTTAAGTGGAGTTATAACTTTATACATCAAAGGAATTTAAGGTAAAAAGCTGTATTTGTATGAGAACTGCCAACAGTAATTTTCTTTCTTATTTCTTCAAATTAAGAACAAATACAAAACATTTTAAAATATAAAATGAGCCTTTTGTTGGTGAGAGAATTGCAATTACATCTCATCAAGACACCTTAACAGAAAATCTTTCCTCTACTTCTTTCTCCCCTTGAGACTGAAGACTGGGATATGTCTTTTCATATTGGTATTTTTGATGAAAATCATTTGCATCCTTGGACTCTTTGCACACCACCTGTTTAGGCTAAAATAAATAAATAAATAAATAAATAAATAAATAATAGGATTATTAGATTAGTATTCTGTTGTGCTTTCTTTTAAAACAGGGAAGTTGAAAAGTTTAACTGACAAGGTATTTGATCATTATATATTCATAAACATCTTTCAAACTTCACAGCTGCCATAATCAAAAAATGATAACTCAAGGCCCACCAAGGGAATTTATATTCACTCTACAATCCTTTTGATCATTCTTTTTTTTTTTTTTTTTTTTTTGTCCCACCCTCTTCACACCCTCCCTACTGATCTTGATGACCTCAAATAAAAATCAACAGAAAATTGCTCTTAAATTTGCTATCATCTTGTTAACCATAGGGTTATATAACAGAAGATAAACAGAAGAGTAGTTTCTGTGAATGGTGAATAACTGTTTTGTTAAATTACCTCTTCTCAATCTGAACTTCATGAGTTTCATGAAATTCAACAAAGAGAAATGCCAAATCCTGCACATGGGGGTCATAATCCCCCACTCCAGTACAGGCTGTGGAGAACCAGCATAAAAGCAGCTCTGCAAAACAGGCTTTAGGTGCCCTGGTGAACATGGGCAAGGAATGTTTCTTTGCAGCAAAGAAAGCCAACAGCCTCCAGGGCTGCATTAGGAAGAACATCACAAAAAAAAATAAAATTAAATTAAAAAATGATCCTTCGCCCCTGTTCCACATTGGTGAGCCAGATTTGGGCTTCTCAGTACCAGAAAGGCAGGAATATACATATTGGAACAAGTCCAGTGAAGGTCTGCAAGGTGCTTAAAGGGAATGGAGCATCTCACATATGAGGAAAGACTGGTAGAGCTTGGACACTTCAACATGGAGAAGAGAAGGCTCAGGCATCAATCTAAATATCTGCTAGGGGGGAGTAAAGAAGACAGAGCCAGACTTTTCTCAGTGGTGTCCACTGGCACAAGGGGCTTTGGGCACAAAATGAAAAAAAGGATATTCCATTTAAATAAAGTTTTTATTTTTATTTATTTTTTAATTGTGAGGGTGATCAAGTAGTGGCACAGGTTTCTGAGAGAGGCTGTAGTGTCTCCATGCTTGGAGATATTCAAAAATCAGCTCAACAAAGTCCTTGGCAAGCAGCTCTATTTGATCTTGCTTAAACAGGAGATTTTACTAGACAATCTCCAGAGATGCCTTCTATCCTCAGTCCCTCTGTGATTCTATTATTCTGTTTTGTCTTTTCTCTTAATAAAGTGCACAAAGCTTTCTTCCAATAAACATTTAATTTTCTGGCTGACCATGTGTTTAAATAGTATTTCAGGATGCTGTATCATGTTTTGGGGAAGTTGTCTTTCCATTATGTAAAAATGAATACCAGCTAGTAACCTGGTATATGAATGATGGATGGCAAGATTTTAAGGACTAGATCTTATTGAGATAAAGGGGGGAAAATCCAGTGATGAGGAAGCTGGCACTAATGGCTGTTGCTCTATTTAACATTCCTGTAAAGAAACTGTGAAGTGTGAAGTCTGCACTAAAAAAAAAAAAAAAAAAAACAAACAAAAAAAAAAACCATATATGTTTTGCTTTTCCATTACAGTTAAAAATAGAGACATGTCTAAGACTATCACCCTTTTCTGTTTTTTTTTTTTTTTATATATAGATTTCTTTTAAAATAAAATCTGTTCTTTCAACCCCAATACTAATATGACCTCTGATATGACTGGGACAGATAAAATGAGTGTGTGAGGAGGAATAGTAAATAAAATACGATTCAGCAGAAGGCCTGTCTCCATTTTGCATTTTAAAGTTCTTCATGGAATTGTGTATGTTCAGAGGTAACTCATTCCTGTGAATCAGTGATTGAAACGTACATAAGATCAACAAAATAAACACTTTTAAAACATGTATCAGATCAGAAAACTCTGATAATGATGAGGTGACCTTTACATATTTTAAGAATGTATTTATAGCTATCAGCAGTTAAAGGCCTTCTTGAGCCTGAGCATTCAATTAAAGCATTGTTTTCAAAAGTTGCTAATGATTTTAACTTCTGTGAATTTGTTTTATGTATGTTGAAACCATTTATCCTACTGGCCTCAGAAATTCTACAGAAGTTCTGTGGAAATGAATTTCCAGTTTAAATAGGTTCATATGAGAAAATGTAGCTTTTATTGTGAATATGCTACCCAGTAATTTTGCAAGGGGTAATTTCTGTTTCTTCCATGTTCTCAGGTTCTCAGGGAAACAATAAATGTCCTCGATAGAATTCCTAATTTTGTTAAGCAGTATTGTATTCTTTTCACTGTCTTTTTTTTTTTTTTTTTTTTTTAAGCCATGAAGTCCTCTTCTTTATCGTGTAATCTAATATGGAAGATATTCCATATATTTCACAATATTTGTTGCTTTCCCCATTCCTTTTCTAACATTGCTATAAAGATTTTAGAAGTACTGAGAATTTCACATTTAAGATATGGGCACAGTGTGGATTTATGCAGTAATACAGGCAGTAATGATGTTATTTTTTTCAATCTCTATGCATGTCTTAGTCATTTCTACTCTTTTATTTACTAACTACTGAACATGTAGTTAATGAGGGTAGATTTCAGAAAACAATAATTATATAATTTCTTTTCTGTCCATGAGTAGCTAATTCAGAGGCCAGTCTGATGCAGACAGTGACATTTTCTGTTAGAGATATCAGTTCATAAATCTGTTGACAACCTCAGACAGCTCTTTCTAGATTTAGACGATGACAAGAACAAAGCCCAGGTTTCATATTAGACCTGTGTTCTAATTTATCTTTATATAATTTACACTTATTTTCTCTTGTGGAAAATAATCTATGAAATATCACTCCCAGTTTGTCCATGGAAGTCTAGTCTATTTAGACTTCCCTGTAGTATTGAGAATGCAACATATGATCAATTTCCTTCTTGTCAATGGAAGGTCAAACCCAGATGCCTCTTTCTGTTCCTAATCTATCCACTTAAATGAGTCTCATTTTGTGTGAAATTGCTAAAGGTTTTTCAGTTCCAAAGATAGTTTCAGAGCAACAATCAGGGTGGACATGAATCTGAGACATGGAGGCAAGACGCTGAGGTTTTATAAGTGAAATATACAAATTAAAGTTTACATTTCAATTTTAAACAATTACTTTGTAAAAATCAACAATGATAAAAAAAGATTGTGTCCTGTCTTCAGTTAGGATACAGTTATTTTTCCTCTTAGCAACTGATATGGCACTGTGTTTTGTATTTAGGATGAGAATAATGTTTATAAAACACCAATGTTTTAATTTTTGAAGAGCAGTGTTTACATTAATTCAAAGACTTTTCAGCTTCTACTGTTGCCCTGCCAGCAAGGATTCTGGGGGTGCACAAGGAGCTGGGAGATGACAGAACCAGGACAGCTGACCCAAACTGTCCAAAGAGATGTCCCTCACCATGTGGTGCCATGCTGAACAATTAATATGAATTGACTGGCTGAGGTGGGAGGGACTGCTGTTGGAGATGTTCTGAGTGTTGTTCAGCATTGTGCATCACTTGCTTTGTACATTCTATTATTATTAATATTAATAATTTCTCTTTCTTTTCTGTCCTATTAAACTGTCTTTATGTCAACCTACAAGATTTTATTATTTTCCTGTGGGATTTTCTCCCTTGTCCCATGGGGGGGGGGGGGGGGGGGGGGGGGGAGGAGGAGTGAGCAAACGGCTGTGTGGTGCTTAGCTGCTGGCTGGGTTAAACCCCAACAATTGACTGGAAAATAAAGTTGTATTTAACAGGGGAAGCAGTTCCCCTTTCCACTCTCCATTCTTTTTTGATTTCTTATCTCAGTCTCACATAGCATATAGAAAGGAGTTTCTATATGCTATGTGGAACTCCTTTTTTTTATTTTTTATTTTTTATTTTTTAAATTTTCCCTCAGAGTTTCTTTGAATAATATTCACTTTTTTGTCCTTACTTGGTTCATTCTTCCTAGCACTTTCATTAACAAAAACAAACAAGAAAAAAAAAAAGTTAAAAAAATATGGCAATATTTTAGAAATTGAGAGTCTTTAGAAGCATCCATTTTACAGAATTTCATCAACCTTCCAGCTTTTATTCTGCCATTTAATTTTCTGGAAGACCATCCTCACAAATACACATGGGACAAACCTGGAAGATGGATGTTTCTTCTAAGCTGCCTTCCTCAACTCAGCTTGTTTTGCTAGCTGTGACAGTACTTGCAGTCACACTGGCACAGAACTGTGTGTGCCCTAGTTCCAATCACTACTTTTAGGGCAGTTTTTTGCAATATAAGATTAAATTATGTATAAAGTGTTGATTCATTTGATGGATCACATGAAGTTATGCTGACACTATAACAAAACTTCTCACTTTTCCTCCTATATTATAAAAGATGTCAAAAAGCCTTGCTAATAAAAATTGCTGTGAAGTTTTAATGTCCCTAGAGAACAAAAAATCACAAAATATTTGAAGGTACATAAGGACTGAACTACAGATGAAAGCATAGAACCTCTACACTGGCATTCTGTCTCCAATAACGATTAATACCAGATGCTTCACAGCAGACAAATGAATATGTTGGACAATCAAAGAAGAGAAATGTTTCCACTGAATAGATTTCTCCTTATAAATAACCTCATAAATTTTTTAGTGGTTTTGTCTCACAGTGATGAATTTATATATCTATTCAGTTGTTGTTGTTGTTGTTGTTATTTTGGTCATAGTAACTGAATTTTCTTTCTATCTATACAAACATCCCAGTCTTGGAAACCCTAAAGTCTTAATGATATTTACAGGAAGAAGTCAGGCAAATTGTTTGCATTGGTCACGGAGTTGTGTTATATACAGAGAAAAAAAAAAAGAAGCATTCTGCCTAATAGTGTTTCTAATTCTGTTGGCTCCATCTCTGATAACTTCAGATTGAATGGGATATAGGTTTGAAAAATTCCTTAGAATTTGAAACAAGTATTTTGGTAACATAGGCTCTAGGCTCTCTCTCCCAACCCTCCGCTCCGCCGGCCCCCCCCCCCCCCCGATTTATTTATTTATTTTCCTCCAGGAAAGATTCAATATCTTTTCAGCATTTTCCAGTCTAGAAAATCAAGTGTTTTATTGTTTTGCAAACTTCTTTCATAATTACTCAGGTCCATTTCTTCAATGGTTAAGGACAAAATGAATTCTTTTTCCTGGTAATCTTGCCTGACAAGTTCTGCTGGTGTTAACTGGGTTGAAGAAACCTTTATGTGGAAGACCCTTGGGTATAAGTATCTTCCAATACAATTTCCCTCTCTTTAGAGTCTGGTAGATCACAGTATAAACCTAGTTTCAAGTCTTTTAGACTGTGCACACTTAGTGTTCATTCTCTTCTGCAGCAAAACACTAAGAATAAGATCTGGCAGATGCATAGGTTTCAGTTTATGATCACCCTAATCCATGAGCTGCCTAGTTTTATATGGACATATGATTTGAAATGCCCATTCTACAGGGAGAGAGGACTAGTTGAGAAAGGAATTTGTACAGCTTCACTTGGATAAATTATTGACAGAACATCTTGAAGGACACTCAGAGCTTTGGCTACAAAACCTCACCTGTTTTTCCAAAGTGCAGAAGAAATCCCTTAATAAAAAAAAAAATCATAAAATTATGGAACTTTACATGCTATAAGGAGCTAGGAGCTTACTCTGTCCTTAGTAATTCAGAAACTATATATATATTGTCCTACTAGCTGCTAATGAAATTCAGTCAGTTCTGTCTTTGTTCTTAGTCTGATTCCACATTTCGTTCTTCATACAATCTTTGATTACACCTTCAATATATTTTTTTGCCATAGTGCAGTATTTTAGGGAAAGAGAAAATAGCAAAAAGCATCTGCAAAGTATTCATGACACTACTCAGTTGAGCACAGAACAGGCCAGACTTCTGGGAAAAAAAATTGCCCTGCACATGATCACTTTTGGCTGTCAAGGGCTTTGTGTCAGTGACTCTCAGAAATTACTGTGATTGGAAGAATAACTATTTTGGACTGTTTTACATCAGATTTTAAAAAAGTCTGTAGGGCTACTGGGCATGATAAGATGAGTATTTTGGCAAATGAAGGACTCAGCAGGTGTAAATCAACATACAGCTCACTCCAGCTGACAATGTAGTATAACTACTCTAGCACTATATGGATAAGCTAATTTCCCTTGAAGTGATGATTGTGTTTCCATGCATAAAACCCACAACTCTGAAACCTTTAAAAGTATCATTCCTTCTGACTAAATTCTCAGATAACAAAATCAGATGAAGACACAGGAGGAAGGGATTTCTACTTAAATGGAGTTCTTGTTTATAGTGGAATCAAATCCAAAGATCTGTTGGATGAGAGTCAGCTTTCTGTTAAATTTACTCATGCACACTTCTGAATTATGGGGATTCTTACACATACCCCAGGAGTCATTCATGTAGTAATTCAGAAAAATTCTTTTACACAAGCAAGGGAGTGTTTAGAAATATTATACTGTCATAAAGTAGAGGCTGAATTTCCACGGGGGCTTCAAGTGCACATTTATTACCCTATGTACAGTTTAAAGCAATATTGATACAGATTTTTTTTTTTTTTATGAAAGACGCTGACTATTTGACTTTTTTTCTCATTTGTCATTCCACCACTGCTTAGGTTGACAAAGTCTATTAATTTCTTCAAAGCCATTCAAATTCATGATTTTACAACATACTGTACTTCATAAGACTTTTTTTTTTTTTTTTTTTTTACTGTTTTCTAATACAATCCTGATGAAATCAGAGAGATGAAAAACTTATTGAATATAATTTTCAAAGATGTAATTTTGCTGGTTTATCAAACTGAAATAAAAGTATAAGTTTCTGTGAAATAATATCAAATAGAAGTTTACATAACAAACTAACAAAACGCCAAACTATCAGTGTGGGATAACTGGAAGGAGTTAATCGCAATGGACAGTGAAGTTACTTTGCTTATATTTTTTATTATTTCTGCTCAAATTCTTACAAGCAATATGCTGTCAATCATCCCAGAAGGAGATGAGAGATACTTGTCATGGTTTCCATTCTTTCTTGGCCATTCTACAGTTCTTATGACTCTTTTGCTATCAGTTCACATAGTTCATGTAGTTCATGTAGTTCATGTAGTTCAGGTTCAATGTGGCTGATCTCTGAAATAGAGCTCCTGTAGGAAGAATGCCTGGGGCAAATGCAAGAATATTTTGTACTGCTTTCTTTAAACCTCCAGGAAAATAAGGACTGGAAGCATTGAGGGTTCCTTAGAAGTCAAGACTGAGACTTGATTGGTCAGGTTCAGCAAGAGCTCTACAGGTCCCTCTCACATCTCTGTATTGGGTGAGGCTGCTAAAAGTGCCAGCTGGTGTCATCATGAAGATCCTCCCAATCATCATTGAGAAGTCCTAGAGTTTGAAGGTGTGGAGACCCTGAAAACTGGAAAAAAATAGAAAAAAAAAAAAAAAAAAAGTTATTCCCAACTTGAAAATAGGCCAAAAAGGCAATCCAAGGACCAATCCAAATTGGTCACCTTCATTTTGATCCTTGGGAAAATTTTGGAATGAATCATCTTGGAGGATGTATCTGCGTGCATAAAAGTAGTTATTCTTGGAAACAGTCAGCACAAATTTACTTAGTGACTAGATGTGTGAATGAGGGGAGAACAGTGAATGTAATTTGCCTTGACTTTAGCCAGACTTTTGACACAGTCTCTTGCAGTATATTTTTATACAAACTAGGACTTTACAGTCTGAATGAGTGCAAAACCTGGTGAAAATCTGTTTGGACAATTGCACTAAGTGGTTAATGGGTTGTGCTCTATCTGGAGGTTGGTTAGAAAGGAAGTAGTGCAGGTCCCGGGACCTGTCCTGTTCAACACCTTTATCGGCAACCTGAAGGGGGAATGAATGGCACATGGAGGAATGACCTGCATGGAAACTCCTTGAAATTCAGCACAGACAAGTGCAAAGTCCAGCACCTGTGAAGGAAGCCCTCCAACCCCACATCAATGATACATTGTCTGCAGCTTTGCAGACACAGCCCTGTGAGATGTGGAAGAGAGAAGTTGCACAAGAGCTCCCATGAGCCCTGGCAGCTGCAAGATCCAACAGCACCCTAGGATGCACAAACAGAAGCACAGGCACCGCATCTAGGGAAATGATGACTCCCCTCATCTCAACACCCATTAGACAATATCTGAAGCCCATTTTGGGGCCCATCAGAACAAACAAGACATTGACAAATTGTCAAGGGAGTTCAGCAGAGTGTACCCAAGAAGGCTGGGGGCTTGATTATTTGTCGTGTGAGAAGAGGCTGAGAGAAGGGACTGGGGTCTGCTTAGTCTTTGAAAGGCGCATCTTCAGGGGAACAGAGTAGCAGCTCATCATTAACTACTCAGAGGTTTCTCTGAAGATAAAGAGCGGCTGTTCACAGAGGGTACAAGAATGAGAGAAGGTGTTATACTCAAAACCTTATTTACAGGCAAAGATGAAGCATACCATACACCTTTAAAGCAAAGAATTAATTCTTAGTATAATTGAAATCTTAATCATTGCTGGTCCAGATCTATTACTACAGAAAAATAAAGAATACACTAAAAAGATTTCAATAATCATAACAAGGCAGTTAAAATTGTTGTATACACACTTCCTTGTTTCTATCATTTTTTCTTGTGTTATGCATACTCTTCCCTTTCTCCTCTGGGTCTCAAGGCTGGTAGTTTCACTTCAATGGTGGTTGTGGAAGGTGTTACTGGAAGTTGTCAACATGTGGAGTCCTTCCCTAGGATGAATCGAATGTACATGTCCACAGTTTTTTCTCCCTTGCTCTAGGAACCACCAGGGGTTCTTCTTATACGTTTGCTGATAAGCTATTACACTTTACCCATTCTTCATTGCTTTACAGCTATGTTACATTCAACTTTATTATATATAGTACTTTTAATATGTGTTATATACCATTTGTTTATTTTCTTTTTTTGCCTAAAGCTAGTTCTGTCCAGCTCGAGGTCTACTTTTTTTTTTTAAACTGTGAGTTATTAATAGCTGAACCATGGCAGTTCCACATGGTACCTGGAAAGCAAAGACTCTCAGGTACACATATTGTCATGTGGCATTGTTTTGTTCTTGTTTATTTGCTTAGTACAAGACTTCTCTATACTTATTTGAGAACCTTCATCTGCCTTGTCTGAGTTGTTTGACAGACTATAGTGAAGAGATAGTTTTATTGAACTCTTAAGAGAACTTGATGCCTAAAGTTGAGGGCAGAAGGCTATTAAACTTAATTCATGTTTACTGTAGCAATAACTTTCCCAGCTTTTTATTTTTTTTCTTTAATGATTTTATCTGAGCCATCAGCCCCTGGACACCCCAAGAAAAGGTCTTTAAAAATACTTTTATTCTGAATGGACTCTGACAGACTTTATATAGACTTGTCAGCTCTCTCTCTGCCTTGTTACAGTATAACATTTATCCTGGAAAAAATGGGTGGCTTCTTTGAAGATAATGCCTCACTATGGACTTTACATATTCTGACTTCATACCAGGAGGAAGGCTGGCTTCTTATATATTTCAGTTAAAATGTCAGAGGTGCACAGAAAGGGGCTATCCCATTACTTTGGCCAAATGTAAAGAGTGAATCAAGGAAACAAGAGCATTATTATTATTATTATTATTATTATTATTATTTTCAAATAATTCATACTTATGATAAAAGGTGACAGGACACTCTGGCTTTTGGTAATGGCTAGCAAAGCACTTTAGCTGTAAGGCCAGAGGACAAAATATAGAAGACATGGAGACATGTCTTCTATATGGAAGACATGGAGAAGAAATATGACCTTGGAAAGAGGGTAAAGAGACAGGATTTGAGTGCCTTAGGGGAGCCAGAAGCAGAGATTTAAATAACCAAACTATTTGGCAATCTTGCCAAAGCAGACACAGATGGCCTCATTCTTAGCCATCCTTCCCTGTGATCTCTGGATGTGGGCTGGGCATTTTTAGCCATTATACACCATTGGTGTGATACCACATTCTAGCATGTGGTGGGTTTTCTCTTTTGTGGATCTGCCCAAGACAAGAGAATTGGAAAATGAAGCAATACAGCCTTTAAAACATCAAGTGCAGGAGACAGAATCAAGCAGAAGTAAAATGGTTATCTGCTCCTCATAAGACTTGTTCTCTAGACAACTTACCAGCTTCATTGCCCTTCTTTGGACACAAAGATTGATTTACCATCTATATGGTAAAATGCAGTAAATTGTAGAAGCTGTTAATGAAACCAGTGTAGTCCCATAGGTGGGGCAGTCCACCTAGCTAATTTTCCAAGCTTACTTATACACTGAGGGCAAGACTGAGAGCTTCATATGCACTGTGTGTAGAGAGCTCCTGAGTGACTCTAACTGACAGCACTTTCTAAGATTTTAGCTGAGGGAGGAGAGTGGATGAGACTGAAAGAACAACTCAATCACAGGACATCACAGATAACCAAGACACAATTTTTTTTTTTTTTTTTTTTTTCCCCAAGAATTTCAATGGCTTCCCAGGACAGGATTAGGAAACATACTTGTGGAACTTCTTATACCACGTTATGTTAGTTTGGAAGAAGCAGGAATTGGGCAAAAATGATGTTTGTTTTCTTCTCCATCACTTTCAGCTTGTCATCCTGCAGCTGTGAAGTTCTCATTTCTGACCTTTCACCTAAACACTTTTAACCAACTGACATAGTTAGCTGCTGTGGCTTAAGCAAGCACAGCTTTACATGTTATACTGCAGGATAGCTTTGTATTGACATGGGAAAGAGCGGAGACCTGGCTATCGAGGACTGCTGTGTCCAATTTCTTATTCCAGAGTATTTAAAAAAATGAGGCTCAGGGAATTAGCCTAAACTCTCACTGTAATATTGCAATAAAGCTATGGAAAATCCTGACATTTGAGAACAATTCCAAGATTAAAACTACACCAATTTATAGTGCGCATAATAGCAGGAGCACCACAGAGCCCTTCACAGGGATACCTGCATAAGAAGATGCTGACAGTAAATGTGTCAGCATCTTCCAGGAAGATGTTCCTGTTTATAACAGGTGCCATTGATAGCAAAATTCCTATCTTTTTTTTTTTTTTTTTTTTTTTTTTTTTCTCAGCAAATGCAAACCAGAGTGCATATAAGCTATAGTTTGACAGAAGCAAGTTACTTCTATTAGCAGACTACCCAGGTTAGCTAACTCCCACATCTGATATTGTTCTGTAAGGCTTACATTTCTGACAGCCTTTGTGACTTAATGGATCTGGTTACTGCAATTGAAGTAAAGATAATGCCAGTTTGCTTATGAGCAGTAGTAGAAGATAAAGGTCAGCAAAACATGAAGGCTGAAATTGTGTACACTAAAATCAGCAGAATCCTTCACCCATCTCACCTCTGCAGGTCCTCCCACAAACATTTGCACCTGTCAAAATATTGCATTTCTTGCACAAAATATTACTTACAAAATAAATAAGCACTAACAAATCTGGAAGCATATAATTAAAGTTGTGGTCTGTTTCCTTTCCCCTATAATTTTTATTTCTCATTCTTATTCCTAACTAACAAGTAACCACTTGGGTTTAATCTCTTTAGATTTTTCTTTTCACTCCAAAATGGAAATAGTTTCTGTAGCTTCATGCAGCTGGTAAGACATGTTGCCAGATTTGCATTAAGTTTCTTCAGTGAGATATGTATCAAAATACCTAAAAGTTCTATCTGTTTTCACATAATAAGATATATTGTGGGCAGGAAAAAAAAAAAAAATATATATATATATATATATATATTTATAAAGAAAAAAAAATGTGTAACTTTCATTCAAGTGTATATAATCTACTGGAAATCTGGATTTAGATTTACTTGAAAGGAGACCAAACTTGTGTGCTTTGATGAATAAAGTGCTCTGATTCTATGCTTATCTATGATGAAATGATGTATGGTGAAAAAGTGGGATTTTGCTATTGGTGTGTCAAAAAATTCAAAATACATGTTCATATGTGGGATAACAAAGGAGGAGGACTGAGAGAGGAAATCTGAGACTTTGGTGAACAGAAATGAAGGCAGGGAGGAAGCTGATGGCAGGGAAAGAGAGCCTGGATGGTGCATGGTGAAACGGGGAGGGGGCAAAGGGAAGTGCTGGGGTGGGGATGGCTCAGCATAGGCCAGGAAAGAACAGGGAGGAAGGGGCAAGGCAGCAGGGATGAGATTTTCTGGGGAGATGTGTAAGGAAATGTGCCCACCTGAATGAGATAAGGATGTGCCTCACCTTCACACTTTTGTGTTCTGGCATCTCTTTCTAAGGGCTAGCTCTTCTCACCTTCACATTGATTCTGCTGGGCATATCATACAAACACTGGCATTATTTCACTGATTTTGAAGCAGAAAATCTCCCTAAGCTAAAGGCCTTTTTAAAAGGAACTTTTTAAACCAGTGCAGAACTGTTTTTGTTATTTTGGAAAAAAAAAAAAAAAACACCTTTTCTTTTTTTCTGCAAGATATGTACTTTTATTTATTTTTGTCTGACTGATGTTTGAAACATTGAATTTACATGTAGGCAGAAACACTCATGGCAATTCCCTCCTACTGTTAATAGGCACTGGAAATGTTTGGTCCATGGGGAAACTAGTTAGTGAAAGTAGGGATCTGATAAGAAGCTTCTGATATCAAGCTGGCATGAATTATTTCTGCTGCCTGTCTCTTGATAGCAATCTTCCCACTTTTTTCTTTTTTTTTTTTTTCCTTCCGTCCAGAACACATATTTATGACATGTCTCTAATGGGAAGACGGGAAATAAGGAGGCTGGAAAGCAGACTCAGTCACCTTTCCCTGCATGCAGTTTCAGTTCTACTCAGGTTTTTTGTTTGTTTGTTTGTTTGTTTGTTTGTTCCGTTTATGTTTGCTGTTCTTCAAAGAGAATGTATACCTCCCCAGTGACAACTAATGGAGATTCTCCACTTAACCCAGTTGGGAAGATTCAGTACTTCTGGAGCTAATGATTACAGGTTAGCTCTCCTGCATATAGCTTAGAAGGTTATTTTTTCTTTGTCTATGGAGAGCATGGATCATTACAGAAGCATGAATTGCTGTATAATTCTAGCTAATAATTGATTTTTCTGTTCGAGAGGAAAAAATAGACTCAAAGAGACTATAAAACTTTCTGTTTTTCCTTTTTCTGAAACAACACTTCCAACCATTAAATCTGACATCAAATTTTTAACTGATTATGGAGGGAGAAGAAAAGGGCATTCAAAAATAACCAAATTCAAAAATAACCAAAAGGGAAGAACAAGATTCAAAAGGTAGGATGGTTGCTGACAAAGAAAAAGAAAAGCTTATACTGACAAGTGCCCACTGTCAGTGGTCAAGATATCTGTAAGCCACAAAAATGGTAGAAAGGATAGAAGATATATATTCAGAGGCTTAGAAATGAAGTCACAGTGTGCAGAAGTAGAGCATGATTTCCTGACATCTGAGAAGATCTGAATCCTCAACAGCTAACTGCAGCCGCACTGAGAAGGACCCTGCTTGGAGTGTCTTGGGCAGGTCATAGCATGGTGTTGAAAGCTAGGAACCCAGATTTATAAATGTTCTGACTGGCTCAAAGCAAGCATTTAAGCAAAGCATTCATTAGCTTTTAATACTTTTTAAAGGAAATGGTTAAATTAAGAAAACAGCAAACAAAATAAATAAACAAACAAACAAAAGGTGGAAGTACCATCAAAGTCCTACCTTCAAGAGTGAGTTTTTGGGAATCTTCTGAGAGATCTCTAAACCCAAAGCTCTGAGTGATTTAGAGACTTATGATGCAGACAGTTATTGGATATCACTGAATGATTAAACTGTTGAAATGTCATGGAAAGATAGTCTGATAAATTTTAGTTCAAGAATTTGATAGAATATGAGTTAATGAAATCTTTGATTTGGAGAAATAAAACATCATGGACAATGTATGACCTTTCTCTATTTAACTTAGAAAATATCAAACAAAGTCAGAAAGAAATGAAAGAAAAAGTTGGAACACAGCATATTTCATGTTATTTTGATTTACACATTTCATAACATTTGATGTTATCTTGTAAAATTTTTCATTTCCGACTTAAAATCTTATTTTCCAACAAAAAATGAGTCTATTAAAATGTTTGGAAGGATGCTTATTAAATAAGTCTTAAGTGAAGATAATAAGCTTCATTCTCTTCCTTCATAAGAGTAAAATAGAACATAAATTAAGGTGATCATCATTCTCTGTTTATCATATGTAACCAAGAAATATATCTTACTTCAGAGAAAGGTAGGAATAATTAATGTTCACAATAACAATACTGTCCAAAACAATTTAAAATATTTTAATTTTTTACTCAGTCAATCATTTTGCACAACTTCACCTGAGACTAAAGGACAGTTCCAAACTGGCTGCTCATTGCTAATTTGTTCAACAGGGTGGATCTAGATTTGTTGCCTATTTTCTATTTGCACTTGACAAAGCCATGTTTCTGGGTATCTAATTCCACTTACATGACATGACTTGGTTGCATATTGCTAGTTTATCTCAATAAAGCAATGAAGGTTGCTGATCAGGGTGGGTTACAAGGAGTCTCTGCTGACAGAGAGTCATTTTTCATATTGAAGAGCTGTTTGGGGAGAAAAAGGCAAAGAGAAAAAACAACTTTAATACCTTGCAATGTAACTAGAATTCCCTGTTCCTTTGCTCCTTTATGGTTGCTAAATAGCTTCCAGAAACTCATTCCCTTTGGTCTAATTCCTTTGTTTCTCTACCTAATAAAAAAATGTTTGCAGAAACAGCAGGGGTTGTAATATCTTCTCTCCTAGTTCTTTACTTGATGCAGTCTCTTGCAGTTCCTGATACTTGGAATTAAAACAGAACTGTTTGTGTTTCTGTATTTAAGGATCCTTTATTGCTGTTTCAATGACATAATGATATTTTCCAGAGTTTACAGCTTGACTTTCCTCTTGTTGGAATCTTGGCCCCATCATTTTTAACTGGTAAATTAATAGCCCATTTTTCATGTTATATTACTGATTAGAATAATCTGATCATGTGTTATTAGTACAACCTCCTTTGTAGCTTTATATCAGTCTATAAAGCTTTGGGTAATGAATACACTTTACTCTAAGAGCTGATTTATTCATTAGTCTGAAGAGGATGAGGAGTTTGGAGGCACTCCCATCCAGAGGCACTACTTTGGCAACTCAGGTTTGGGCAGAGCATGATTGCCTCAAAGTCCTGATGCTTTGCAGACCACAGATGAAAAATTTACTTGAGCTAATGTTACCCAGGTTAAATATTTACCCATGGTAGTAGGAGTCTCTTCTGTTCACTTGGATAACTTCTTGTAAGTGAATTCCAGACCTATCCATACAGGTATCTTTTCTGACATATTATTGAATTTGAATATGTGTACTATTTTAAACCAACTGTCCTTTCCCACCTTAAGAACATTATTGAAGTAGTCATGATTTCTCCTAAACAGACTGATTATTTTCTCATTACTGTTTCTGTCAGTGTCTTTCAGCCTAAAAGTGGTTGTTCTTCCCTGTTGGAAGAGAAGAATTTGGGTCTGTGACTTCCCTTTCCAACATAGCACAAATTATTGCCCATTTCATAAAGGCTCAGTTGATATTTGCTGCTGTATATTTTATTGGGGTATTTCCCAGCTAAATTTTTCAGCCATTCTTTTATACCTCTGTGTAAAAGTAGTGGTCTAAAATTCCTGACTGGCCTCAACATTTATATATATATATATATACATATATATACATATATCTAGATAGATACATATCTCCCTGTCATCATTTCTCCCTTTTATTTCTGCACATAGAAATAACTTTTCTGACATATGGTAGACTGGTATTTGAAGAGATTGTAAGTGTTCTTAAAAAGCAGTTTGATTTATAGGACTGCGCTTGACAATCCTTATATTCATTGGGATTTTTCATCATTTTCATTTTCTATTTGACTACTTTCATCATTGGATACTCCAAGTAATCATATTACACTAGATTCTCAGAAATCAAAGAAAACAAGCTAAATAAAGTTGCTCCAGTACAACAGGACAGTTGCTGAGGGTGAGATGAGACCTGTTCTAAACTTAAGAACTTAAGAACATAAGTAATATAAGTAATAAGAAAACAGTATTAGAAGATTTAACTTAGTGAAAGTGTGAGAGTCTGACCACTCTTTGTTGTCCATTCCCCTTGTACTCCATCAATAAACAATTTAAGAAAGAAAAAAAGAAAAAAAAAAAAAGAATGGAAAACAAACCAAACAAAAACAACAAAAAACACAACAACAAAAACAGCTCAGAACCTTTCACTTTTCAGGTTTCTGTGAGTGTAGAATTTTACATCATCAGAATTATAAACAGAAAAACCCATCATTATTTCTTCAGCTCTACCCCAGAGTAAGTCTTTTATGTGAAACTACAAAGTTACTACAAGGAAATCACTGAAAGCTAAAGAAAATGCTTCTGAATTCTTTGCATTTTTCTACATATTCTTCAATATTACTCAACATTTCAAAATGTCATTTTGTGACATTCTGGATAATCATGAACATCATTGACCAGAAAGTATTGTTTTCATATTCAGTGACAAGTCCTCAGGGTCTGCACTTAGCCTTCAATATGTAGCAAAAACAATTGGGAGTGGGTGGTGGTGTTTGTGAGTCTTGGTAAACATGGTCTGTTCTCTCCCAGAGTACGTTAATCACTTTCAGAAAATTTAGTTTATGTGTGCTTTTACTGACAGCACCTAGTGACCTTGTGCTGGTTGAGCTCTGCTGTAGTATGTGATTTTGGTTTCATTCTGTATCCGGTGTTCTCAGTGGAGCATCCACATCAGCTTTTCAGGGGTACAAAATTTCTCTTCACATTTCTGTGTTGCATTGACATGTCTCAATCCATGCCCTTTTAAACAATCTCCATACAAAGAAAAAAAAAAAACCAAAAAAAAACAGAACAAAACAAAAACAAGCAAAAAAAAAAGAAAACCACAAACAAACAACAGCAACAACAACAAAAATGTGCTGGAAAACTTGCTTTATAAAAGATGGGTGGTATAGATAGACAGGAACCACAGGTTTGGACATGAAGCAGATGATGTGCTGTGGTTAAAGATCCCTATTTTAAACATGTTACATACTGGGACTGATATCTTGAACAAAATGTTTGTTTCTCCTGCCTGTTCCCTTGTCTGTTGGTAGGAGAAAGCTGCCTGATGTTGATTCAGTTTATGAATTTCAAATAGCTGGTG
This sequence comes from Heteronetta atricapilla, assembly GCA_011075105.1. Taxonomy (NCBI): domain Eukaryota; kingdom Metazoa; phylum Chordata; class Aves; order Anseriformes; family Anatidae; genus Heteronetta; species Heteronetta atricapilla. The sequence goes on along the minus strand of CM021732.1, from coordinate 23,456,083 downwards.
ATTGAAAAGGTAGGCTATTCAAATTTTTGTACCAAGCCTTTTACCCATTTCAATGATAATATCAGTAAACTGAAATGAGTTAGCATATTTATACCATCACAGAAAAACATTTCATATCTTTTTACCCCATTGTCTTTGTAAGAAACATTAGTTGGCTAACATTACTCTTATCTTAAAAGAGCCTATTTTTCAATATTTTATCTGATGAATTTCAAAGGCTGCCTCATAAATTATCTGATGATATTTCTTGATCATATCACAGCTTGATGGAATCCCTCTTTTATAAACAAGAAATGGATGGAGAACTAAAAGGATACTCAAAAAATACAATCCCTTTCCCAAATTTCTAGCCAGAGAAAGAAAAAGTATCTATCATCACATATATGAAATTAAGAACTTGGCTTGTGGAGAAGAGAGAGAAGAGACAACCACAGCACCATTTTGAATCAAAATATTTGATTTTTTAAATTTATTTTTTTTCATATTTTGAAGTTTCCCCATAAAAGCTAAAATTTCCAGAGAAAAAAATGTGGTTTTCTCAAGTTCTAAGCCTAAAATTATTATCCTTATACAACTAAATAATGCAGCAAATAAAACACTCATTGTACATTCTTAGATATTTAACTCTATACAGAGAAAACAAAACATTATGGGAAGAGATTATAAACAAGGTCAGCTGTTATTTTAGAAGCATACTACAATATTTGTGAACAACTTGGAAACTGCTTTTGGGTTCTTAACATTGCATGTAACACAACCTATTAATTAAAACAGAAGATTGGGTAGAAGATGGGTAACTTTGATTCATATTTTCAGCTGCCACTTAGATAACTGTGCCATTAATCTCACTGATTGCAAATGAAAATGAGATTTTCTTTTCTCTCCTGATAGCTGATAAGTGTGTTACACTGGATCTCATTGGAAATTTTACAGAACAATGATCTATTTATTTATTTATTTATTTATGAAGGAGAAAGATCTAATAAAAGCAAAGCATTTCCATTATATACTTTGCCAAATTGAATGGAAACAGTCAAACTTCACAACTTGGAAGGTATGCAGGTTTTCAGTTCTGACTTCACTCGCAATGGGTGTCAGGCCATCTGATTTCCCCATGTGTTAGGTTCCTACAACATGAGACATGGTGCCCAAAGTAGCCCCCCAGATTCTAAGGTTCAGATCAGGTTTTTCAGGGTTAAGTTTCTAGATCTCTGGCAACAAAGTGACACTGAACAGGGGTTGCCTATTTTCCAGGCTCTTTTCCTTAGAGCCAAGAAATTCTCCATCTGACTTGTCTTGAGCATAGCCTGGGAAACTTGTCCCTGAGCCTGAGGAACAAGCTTAGTCTTAAAGCCCTTGTGCCTCCTATCTGGTGCATGCAGCATGTTCATACTGCCAGAATGTCATTTGCTATCACAAAAAGTCTCAGATTAATAGGTCTTGTTAGCATCATTCCTTATGTTTTGGCACCTGGTTCAGTACCTGGTGAGGTCTTAGTAGCAATTCATCAGCTGAATCACACTCTACCATAACTGTAATGGAAGATTAGGCATTTAACTCACAGAGTCCTGCTTTAAGAGTCCTGAATTTGAAGTGGTTTAGTCCCATTAACAGCACGGGTCTTGAAACCAACATACTCCACACATTCACTCACTGTGTTTCGGTGTTTTCTAATGGAAATATTTCAGGGTATCAGTTCTGTAAACTTCCTTTAATTTTGTCGTTTCCTCCTTGAGTCACGACTGAAACATTTCAGCCAGAAATTTCATGACTATGTCCAGGTGAGCCACATGCCTGCTGACTCCACATTATGTGTCCTGTCTGGCTTTCCCAACTGCTCACCACATCTCTACAGCTCCTCCAAGTGGACACTACTGAGATAGGCCTAAACACACCAGACAGTCTTCAAGAGGCCCTGCTAAAAAGAGAAGGATAAAGTCATAACCTTCCTCTTTGTTGTGCTGGCCCTTATCTTATACTGAGTTAGCCATGGATGCATCAAAACATCTTTCTTCACTATTCTTAGGTCTCCTACAACAAATTCCTTTTGTGAGAGGAAATTGCCTTTAAAAAGTATATATATGTAAACACCTGTATGAATCTTTGTTGTATGCCACATTTGATATTTCTTCGGGGAAGCTGATGCTGAGCAGTACTGGCAACTTCCTTGTGTAATTATGAAAGAATATAATGACAAGAAAATGAGAAACAAGGAAATTATCCCAAGGGCCACACTGCAGTAATATGTTGTATGAATTGGTTTTAAAGTCATTTGAAATGGGGAGGGGGATAATTAATCTTGTGTCTCTTTTTATTTCTCTGCAGCATAATCCCAGGGGCTAATTTAGGTTAAAGAATACCCAATTTGCAGTGTCATGCAGCAAAGGATGAAATGGGTGAAAACCATGCTTAAGTCCCAAACGAAGAACAACCTGTTCTTTATCCTTGATCTTCCATGAAGGAGATCAGTAGGGATAAAGTTTTAAAGTAGAGAGCTAGTCAGGAAAGAAAACAGAATAATAGAGCACAGGCAAAGTACTAAATAGATACTTTCCTAGTTACATTACAGGAATGTATTTATCACCTAGTAAAGTAATGCAATTATCACTAATTTTCTAGTGTTCTACCTGTCCTTTAGCAATGTCTAGGATCTTGATAAATGCCATTTAACTGTAATAAATTCATAATTTTATTGCACTGTCTTGAAAGTCTTCACTAACTCTTGGAGATTCTTCTTCAGTTCCCTACAATGGTTATTTGATGAGCTGTCTTCTAATCTGTCCATACTGAATTTTAAAACAAGAAATATCATTCAAGTTGGCAAGTCTTTTAAAAAGGAAACTTTTATTAACTCAAAATACATATTGTCTGTCCTTACTAATTCTCATGTTTACTTAGAAACATGATTCAAAATCATGCTATGGAAGCCAATGGTATGAATTTAAACAACTCTCCATTAATCTGCAGAATAAAGTGCCATAAGCCAATATAGTTGTGTGTACAGTAGATAAAACTAACTGTCTCTGGAGATTTCTTTTCTAGGGAAACAATTATGTATATTGAATAACCCCATAGCTCCACAAGGTCTTTAGAGAAAACTTGCTGTTCATTTGGAGGACAAGCTCTTGAAGGTTGTTGCCATTGAATTTAGCTTGCCACTGTATTGATTAAGGTGAGATTATTTTTGCCCTTGATGCTTGTCATTTTTTTAAAAATATATTTTAAAATCCTTCAGCACAGTACACATTGTCCACAAATTAAAGCAATTTTTATTCCCTGCATCATTTCCACATATTTTATAAAAGGTAATGGTCTGTATTTTTTTATGCTTGTAAATAACATGAACACAAAAAGAAGTAAGCACGTTTAAATATCTCTTAGCTGAAAAGAGAGACTGGGAAGATGACAACTGGTAGCCTGAAGACAATAGGATCACCTAGTCTGTAATTTCTTTTGTAGATTTAGTGATTTGCATAATAATTGCAGATAATATCAAATACTAATTAACATTTGAGCAGATTTGGGGTTAATTTTCATCTCGCATATATCAGTATAGCTCCTCTGACTATAATAATACACTCACTTATATCAGTTGACTATCTGGCAGTCTTCCTTTTCTGAGCTTGCTGTCACTGCCAACAATGTATTTTGGAGTGGAAGAAAGTGATGGAGAAACTGAGACTAAAGGAGTATGTAAAGAGGAAAAAAAAAACTTTAAAACGGTGATGACAACCTGTCCCCTCAACATCAATCAAAGATCTGGGAATTGTTGGAGCTTGATTATCAGCGAGGAAAATACAGACATCCATTTCTGGTCTGCAGGTGTTGCAGTAGATATTCTATTGTCAGACAGCCAGTATTTTGAATCAAGGTAATTATTTCTTATTGTAGAGAAAAAAGTGTAATCTGTGTCATTATAATAGCAATTACCCATCTGTAACAAGCTGGCTACTTGGAGAATACCATTATGTTACTGAATTTCTTACTCTGTGGTCATTAGATTTTCCTCTTTCAATTCCACTTGATGTCAGGTTTCTCCCATGCTGCCCAGTTAATTCCAGCTTCAAATGCTGTATGCTTCAAGTCCTTAAGCTCCTGGGAGTACTATAAGAGGCACCTGGCCTTTATGTAGGCTGTTTTCGTAAAGTGAGTACTGCCCTGGTGGTGTTGAGCATTGAAATGAGAACAGAACAACCAAAACATCAATGCAGTAGCAATGAGGAAGATTTCACAGAGGCTGAAGTGATCTGAAACTGAATGAACAAGCATTAGTCATACATGAAATGTTTTCTACACAGTGACCTCATAACAAACAGCTTGTAAATCTAGAAAGCAATAGCATGAAACAAGTATGCCACTTATGTTCATTTCCAGTTAGAGAACTGTATATATCATTTATTTAGTCTCAAGCTTACTGGCAGACAATGTCTAGGCATTTAGTATAGAAAAGCTCACTCTTTTTGTATACATTCATTCTTTCAGCTCTGAGTAAAATTCATTGGAGGTGTGAGTAACCACCATCCCTAGAAGACCATATGCACCTACTATTTGTTACAGCCATAAACACACATTGAACCAGATTACAAATAAGGTGCTTAATTTCTGTCCAAAATACAATAGAAATGGGTTCTTCAGGAACTGCATACATTGTTTGGATTTCAGAGGACTGCCTGAGCACCCAGACTGTGGATGGATCATCAAGAGACAGAAACAATCTCAGAAAAAAATAATGACTTCAGCATGACACAACATACTACTACTTTGATTCTCCAGTGTTGCTTGGCTTCCAGCCTTCCAGATGTATGCCAAAGGTCAGTGCCTGTTCAGACCCATGTTCAGCAGCAAGTGGGGAACTATAACTTCAAGGATATATATTTTTTTGCCTCTTGCATTCTGGAATTTCTTTCACATTCTTTCTTAGGCCAAATCCCTGTCCCCCTGTGTTTGCCACTGCATTTCTAATGTTGAAAAAGTTTATGCAACAGTTAGGTAGGTGTTAATTAAGTAGTACAGTTTTTGTTTTTTGTTAGTAGTATGAAATCATCTTCCTTGTGTTGCTTCAGTTCTTTCATTTGATTAATACAATAGACAGCCAGTCATATATTCAAATAACATAAAAATAATTATACATCAACAAATTAAATGAATTCATTGATAACATATGATAACATATTCAGTACTTGTACCACTCTGTAATGAGTTATAAGAAAAAAAAATAGCTAGGGGGAGAAACTTTGATTTTATCACCCAAGATTGGACAGAGGGGCTAACTTAGGGGTGAACAGAAGGATAATTATTTGAATAATTATGATATCACCTACCCACATCTCTCACATATTCCATTAAATTAATTTTGTCATGACAGACAGGCCATAGCTGGGTTTCTTCAGGTTGAAAAGACCATATCTAAATTCCTTACTAGGAATAATATTGTGAACCTTCACAAAGGACTTAGATGAGCTGGCTAACCTAAGGCACAGGCAGGTCACAGGTGCCACCATACGTCTTGGTTTCTACAGCTTTACGAATGCTTCATGGAAAGCAATACTTATTTATCTCCTGCCATGTTTCTCCTGTTAGAGGTAGTAGATTTAGAGTGTCTGCAGTGATCAGTGAAATGTGTTCTTTCCTGAATCTAAGGTGTTATCTATCTAGTAATGTGCACAAAGATTCTTGGAGGCTGCTTCAGGAACTCTGCAAAGTGACTTGTCCATGATGACTCCTTTAGGTTGCAAACAGAGCTGATATATTCATTACTTGTTTATTCTTATATGAAAATCTGTGAAAGATGTATGCATTTTTCATATGGGAAAACTGCTTTCTTTCAGAAGGATAATGTGACCAGTTGTATTAGCATACTCTAGAAACGTGCAGAACAGTGAATCCTGATGGATTCACTCCAGGAAGACCAGACTGGTCTCTCTAACCCTGGCTTCCCAGTATGAAAGAAAGTTAAAGGACTGACACAAAGGCATTTGAAGGGAAAATAAAGACGTCAGTTTATGTCGTTTAACATTTTAATATAAGAAATGCTGTGGCTTTGGATGGTGAATTTGTATTTGAAAATAAGCAAGTACTTGCTGCAAGGTAAGTAATGGAAATGCAGCTCTTTCAACTGGTGTCTCTATACCACTGAGTAGCAGTGTGCTTATTGTGCTGAATTACATATAATCTCAGAGTATACCTGAATTTGGAGCGGTGTTCAAATGGCAGAGGCTTGCTTAGCTGCTGCTTTCTGCCCTCCTTATGCTTCTCTTTTTACTAATTTAAAGATGCATGACTTAGCCTTCAGGAAGAGCTAGAAAATAAAATTGGTGACTCCACCTGATGCACTCAGCTTCCTGATGTATCTTCCCGAGGACATTCTCATTAACTTTTCAAAGTCTGTGCATTTGGTGGAAATCTTACAGACACTGTAAGAGTGTCATAAATGATAGATGAAGTAAATAGCACATATCCCACAACTGCATGGAGAATGAGAGAGAAAAAACTCATAGTGTGTTTGACAGTGATTTGTATTTTGAACTATGAGTATCAACAAGAATACCTATTTTGATAATACCAAAAAAAAAAATCACAGATTGTTTCCTGTGTCCTAAAGCCTATGTCCTCTTCTGAGAAGAAGACACAGACAACATTTGGAGTCCAGTCTTGACCTTGCAGACAGCCTACCTCTAGCCTTTTATTGAAAAAATATTCACTGGATATTTACTTTCTGTGCATCCACCCATGTTTGCACTTGAGTGAAATTAGAGGTGTGAGTAGCCCGAGAAGACCAAATGCCTCTAATCTTTCCCAAAGCCAAAAAGTAATGAAAGACTCAATGAAAAGTAGTGGAGTGATAGTGAAATTCAAGAGACAGTCTACATATCATGGAGCTATTTATTTTTGTCTATTTTAATAGGCTACTAACACTTTAGCTGAAAGATGATCATCAAAATACTAAGAATATTTTCAATGCTGAATAAAGCATCAAATAGCAGGAAACTAGTCAGTATTACAAAGATTTGCAAACTTCATTCTATTTTCTTCTAATATAAAAAAAAAGCTTTAGAGGATTACTTTGTTATTGGCCTTGTGTTACATTAATTTGTACCATTCAGATCATCATGATGGTCATTGCTTCTTTGCGGTGTAGTTATTTACACAGCTTTCAACATATCTGTGTTCCTTCTTGAGAGCAAAGTGCTATCTGTGAAGAATAAATACTGTCAAAAAATCAAGAATAGGTATTTTGGAAACTTCTAAGTTGCGACAGATTTTATTGATCCCAGTTTTGACCTCCATCTTGGCTGTGTAATTTGTCTCAAGAGCATAATTATAGCTTTATTTCTAGAAGTCTTCTCCAAAGTGATTTTTTCTTACTTGAATTAATAAAATACAAAGTGATTTGGGTTTTCAGGTAGTCCTTATTTTTTTGTCAGTCACCCTCTTAATTTCCATAGATTCTTCTTTAAAAACAATTGTCCTAAAAGCACATCCTTTGTCATTCTGGCTATGTCTAAACAACTGTTTGTATTTCTTCGTACTGGAAAATAGAAAATGTTTAGTTATAACAAATATTTGCCTCATTAAGATTTTTTTTGGTGTAAAAGTGCATTTTGTAGTTTAATTTCTAATATACTTACACATTATAAGTATTATAAAGTTTATAAGTATAAGTAAGAAGAGTGGTAGTAATTATGTAGCTTATTTAATGGAAGAGAAGAGGTTTTGTTACACAGAACTAACAACCGTCTGCATAGTTGTTTTTAATAAGTTGGTTATCCATATAAAGGGAAAAAAATATATGGATAGGAAATTTTGTTTTCCTCCCTGACATGTAATTTTGTTTTTACATTGTCCCAGACATATTCAGTCTGTTAGAAAATAAGAATTTGGAAGATTGAATGTTAGGAAAAAAAAAAAGCCAACAAAGATAAATTTTCCTTTAAAAAATAATGTGAGCTAGCACCATCTCACGTGCATCTGTTTTTCTTTTTTTTTTTTTTTTTTTTCGGCAATCATGTCTTTTTTTTTTTTTTTTTTTTTTTTTTTCGGCAATCATGTCTTTTCTTCTATTATTTATTTATTTATTTATTTCTCTGTGTGATATTACTGCGTCAGACCCTGGTTTAATGGCCTCTTTATAGTTAGGCTCTCAACAGCCTCAGTCTATGCCTCAGGCCCTGAACAGCCACTACAGAACTGTTCAGAAGCTTGACAGAACTCTACTCCTTTATGCTTCTTGGACAGAAACCAACAGAACATCATGTGCATTGATGCTTCATTCCAACAAGACCACCAGACAATGCCTCCACTGTCAGCTAAGATCAATCTTCTCAAGCTATGTGTACTTCCCTATTCTATCAAAATTGAAATGCATATCATAACCTCCACCATGGTCATCCATGCTATTCTTTGGGATACACCTTCTGGGAATCAGTGAGCAGACTGCTGATTACTGTTCTTCCAGGTTTCTCTCCAGTTACAGGTAACAGGATTACAAAGTGGACCAGAAGGTATAAACAGGGAATTATAGAAGTATCAGTAGAAGAATTCTGTGCCCAAAGTCTACTTTTTGCACAAAGCTCAAGAAGTGAGAAGTTAGATGGGTTAAAGGCTTGGTGCAGCTTTCATGCTTGCATAGAGGCGCTACCCAGGAGCTTCTACTGCAAATGTTCACTGGTTTAGAGTAGTTATAAAGTCAGTTCTTAAACTACCTGTCCAAAATTAAGAAAGTACTGTTGAAAATGAGGAAATAGCATTTCCAGTTTCCTGCAGTATGCCCAGAGGTATTTTAGGAACTGTGCTGCCATTGTCTACCCAAGTAGTTCTGGCCTGTGTGTCATGGCAAAGTACTAAAAAGTCTTGCAGCTTTGGCCAGACTTCTGTGGATTGTCTCTGTGGCATCCTGTGCTGTACAAAGCTATTTTCTAGGAAACTGGAAAGCTATACAAATTCCAATATAAAGAAAGCTGTCAAACTGACCATCCAAATTAAAAAAAAAAAAAAAAAAAAAAAAAAAAACAACCAAAAAAACAAAAAAACGTGAATAAGCAGTGTCTAAAGGAGTTTGTTCCTCTCTGCTTTTCTCACTACTCTTTTCCTCACTATTTTCAGTACTGCACCACATATGCGTAAAGCTTAAATATTCTGTAATTACTACATGCTTGTCTGAAACACTAACAGTGAACCTAGATAAAAATGCCACCTTGAATCATGTTATGTGGAGCCATCTTACAGGTACAGCACACTCCAATGTGACACAAAACAGCTCAATGCACTCTACTACAAGCTAAATAAGGAAACAGAAATAACTCATAATTTCATTCAGCATGCCATTGTTGGGAAAGAAATTGCAGCAGAAGAAAAATATTTTTATTACTTTTTTTTTTTTTTTTGGTAAAGAAAAAGTATTTTCATTCTCTCCCTCTTTGCATCTTTTTATTTTAAGGGACATACATGTCTATTTATTTACTTATTTATTTGTCCAGGACATTTCTTCTAAATGTAGAATGAAATTTAAGATAAATTCTCATCTATCAAGTCATGACTCCAGTGATGAGAAAAGCATGGATTTGCACTGCACTGTGTTTGGTTTAGCTGTTGTTGCAATAAATGAAATGGGACTACTGAGTATCCAAACACCAGAGCTCCAGATGGGTTCCTATGATCTTTCTACCACCATGCCAGGGATCTTCTTGCCTATACACATTACCGTTTGTGCAATACCTGCTCATTCAGTTCCTACAGCCATGAAGACCTCTCCACAGAAGATGGTTCAATCCTTGAGAGGCCTTGTTTCAAGTGTCATGCTATTTTGGTGTAAATGTAAAGAGAATGAAAAGAGATAGCTAAGTGTAATAGAGTAATAGAATCAGAAATAATAAGGAAGACAAGGTTCAGAGTTTAAAATAGAAAAGAGGGTTACTGAGGTCAGGAAACTAGAATAAACATCAGATTTTAAAGCTGGAAGGGAAGACAAAAAATATCTCTTTGGGTGAGGAACTTTTTCTATAAGAAAACCTACTTTTTATTTTTACAGGGTCTTAATACAGTTTCTAACCGGCAGTGTGCAGGAACTGCAGATTCTTTGCTTCATTAATTTTCATATTTCTGGAATCTATGCTGAATTCTGGAAACTACTCTTCATCATGTCTTTGTTTGGTGTACTGAGAAGGAAAGTTTCTGCTGAAGCAGATCATGGAAATTAGAAAAACTCAAGGTTTGGCCATGATCTCAAGTGAACTAAATAAAGATTTTCTGATGGTTATGGACAGTTATAAATGTTTTGATCAAGAAATGAAAAATATTTATGATATTTTTGAGAAGATACTAGGAAGAGTGGGATCTTTTGAACACTTCTGGGAATAATTTGTTGGCCATTCTTTGGATGGATTTTCTTCCTTAAAAAATCATAGATAATTAATTCTAACTTTAGTGCATTTGTACATGTTGGATTAAAAAAAATAAATAGATGCCTTAGGTGAAATTTCATTTCATGTTGTGACATATGAAACTAAGAAATTCAGAAAGTGTCATAAGGACATCACTGTTTGAGAAGTGTTTACATTTCCATTTTTGCTTGCTGTTTGGGAGTCACCCTCAGTAGTTCACAAATAAAATAAATAATAATAATAAAAACCTTTATTTCCAGACTAGTTATGAAAAACAAGGAGCTTTTATGAGCAATAAAATAATGAAATATCTTTACAAAATAAGTCCTTTGAATTTTTCCTGCCTGGAAGATATAAGAATTCAGAAAAAATATTTCAGTAAAAAAAAAAAAAGAAAAGAAAAAAAAAAGAAAAGAATTGTAGTGCTCTTTTAGTTCCTTTCTTTCTTCCTTTAGTGATTCTTAAATTCCATGAACAAAGAGACTCCCAAGCTTAATGCATTTGGATCATCAATATCCAGTGTGCTGATGAACCCTAGAGGTTTATCACTGGACTTTACATAAGATTATGAAATCTATCATATCCCTTAAATTCATTAGAGTTTTGCTTATTGTACCAGGAATATGTTACTTAATTTTCCATTATATTGCAGAATCTAGGGAAGATTCTTTGCTCTGCTTTATACAGCAAGCTCAGAGTGCACTCAAAGCTTCTGTACATAGGTAAATCCCTCTAACGATCGTCTAGTGGTAGAAAAAAAATCAATAACATTCTTCTGAGAACTTAACAACTTAAGCTTCTTTTCCTCTTTTTAAAAGAGTTTTCTTAATTCTAGAGTACCTTGTACATACTGTTTAACATCAATGAACATTAAAGTTTTCTTTCAATTTTCCAGTGCAATAGTACAAGGTCAGTGACATTTCCAGGCAATCTGTACTGTTCTTTTTAGCACAAATACCCTTGAACACAGTTTAAAACACATTAGACATTTGTAATCCCTCCCATAACATGCATGAACATGATTAATCTGTATTTAATTGAGACTGAAAGTGAAACAAAAAGCAACGGAAAACATTCTGTTCATCCAGCAATTTATGTAAACCATCACTACAACACATCATCTTTATTGTTGATGTTGTAGAAAAGTGTACGTTTATACTTACCTACAGATATATTAGATATGTGCATCAGTCTGATCTAGGACTCACAATGAGCTGTGAACTAGTGCAGAAGTTCACTTAAATATGTGGAGATTAGCAGAAGGAAAGGAGTTCACCTAAGCCTGCATATGATCAATTTAAATAATGAGAATTTTATATTTCCAGTATGTATAAATTGGATGTCATCAAATGTATATTAAAGCAAAACAAAACAAAAATTGTAAAAGATTCAATTGCAGCATCCTATTTCTAGCTGCAGAAACTTGATTTAAAAAAGCCTTAGGGCCTCAATGTGAGAAAATCTGGCATTTTACATAGATCTAAAAAGCTGTATACTTTTGCACTATGGCAACTTACACTGGGGAGAGAGAGATCACACCAGAGAATGTCTATGTTAATGATTGGTCAGATGTAAGGGATAATCTCCTCAGGGACTCCTCAGAAAGGAAAGCAGAGATCTCACCTGATTAAAATGAATCAAAACAGTAAGAACAAAACTTAGCTAAAGTTACAGAATTTGGATCTGATCTTTGATTTCAAGCGTTACTACAGCAAGTCTGTTCTGCATACCTATAGTGGCAGCAAAAGCAGACCCAGCTGCTAGCATGAAAACTATTAGATAGCATAGGAGCCAAGATCTATAGAGTCCTACATATACTGGAGTATTTATGTACTCCCCATCATGTTTGACAAAAGCATGTCAAAGCCTTTCTGACATGTGACATCCAAAAAAATAATTAAGTTAAAGACACATCACTGAGAACTGGAAAACCTGTATTGTATTCTTTCATTATATCATTCAATTTGTGATCAAATCACTCAAAATAAGAAATCAGGATGAGGGCAGAAATTTGCTTCAGCTGCTGCACAGATATATTTACATGTATGGTGAACAATGACATCAGTTTTTATATTCTCCAGACTCATAAGTGTAATTGTACTAATTTCATGGAAATTACATGGACTCTGTTGCACATCTATGGTTTGAACCTCATTTTAGAACTCATCATCATATCTACATATCTTTGCATTACAGGTCTGGAGATTATTCCATTTACCTATTTCAAAACATAGGACCTCAGGTTATTTTCTTCAAAATATCACTACTCTGAAATCTTTGGCAGACCCAGACTGGTAATATAATCCCTGAATTTATTGCTTGGAATTGGGCAGCTACAAGCTAGAACTAATGGCACAGGACTGTCAAGCAATTGTTTTAAAAACTACAAAAGGAAAGAGCAATTTTGCATACAATGAATGCACTTCCTGCACTTCTTTTGTCACTTCTCCAGAAGTTTATGTGCTTATTTGAAGAGATATAGCCATCTCATGTGGAGTAATATATGTTCTGCACACATTGCAATGAATTGTTGGGTCCTGATGGGAAATACCTGAGAAATTTTAATCTTCAGGCACAACTGTAACAGCTTGGTAGCTTATTTTTTGAAGATATCTATAGCCAAATGACATATCCAGCTGCTGTATCTATTATTCCAAGAGAAGCATTCTGCTCTTCCCCCTGTTCTGTGTATGAAAGTTCTTTTGGCATTCATACCATCTAGTAGCCAATTTATTATCAGCTCTTTATGTTGTTTAAATGGCTTTTCACATACACAATGTCACAATTTAAAGGTAAAATCTGTACTTATTTAGCTCTTAGAGCAACATTTTAGGTCAGATTATCTCATGGATTTAAATGTGTCCATGCAGCAGAAAGTCTTTGTTGAAAAGGGAAAGCATCTCCCATGAAGTACAGACATGGCAAACAGCCCTGATTGCATGCATCCTCCACCAAAGGGAATTTATGTGGATGTGAGAGCTGTCCTTCCCTTAAATTGTGTCTTCATGGTCATTTAAGCATGGCAATTCACATGACCTAAAGAGGGTTAAACTGAACTTTCTGTCTTTTGAACAGCAATTTGCTTTTATAGACAACTGCATGCTGTTTCTCACTGACAAGCCAGGCTCAGCCTTAAAGCCTCTTCCCACGCAAGTGAACCAGCTCTGCATTCTTCTTGTTGGCCGCAGCCTGGCAGCTTTCCCTGGCTTACCCTGCTGCAGGGTGAGCTTCCTCCCAGGACTCCTACCTTCCTTGGGACCTGCTTCTGACATTTTTCAGTACCATCAATTCCCCAGTGAAGGGTGTGAGACCTCATGGCAAAAGTCTGTATTGCCTTTTATTCACTAAGGTCTGAGATATATCAACAAGAGCAGGAAGTTGACCAACTGGGGTTGAGAAATGTCCTTTACAGTGTTGTTTTGACCATATATTCTTTGTCAATTGTCAATTCATGGGAGAAGATTATGATATAGCATGCTAGGCCTGTTTGAGACTATAAAATTAATTCACAGAGTTTTGTCATGTCATTTGCTCACGGTTTGTAGCAGTTGCTTTAGAAGTTTGTCAAAGAGTAAAGACCATGACCTAAATAATATAATTTTCTATAGTAATTTATTTTTATGAAAAAAAAAATGTTGAAAGCTCTTTTTTTTTTTTTTTTTTTTTTTTTTTTTTTTTTTTGTCCTGCCATTTTCTTTCTGTGCTTATTGTTTTATCTGTAATTGTTACTACAGATTTTCTTTGGACTTGCCTCAAGGATAGTCCCACACATTTATTTGGCAAAACCTTTAGAAAAGTTTCATTGCTGCTTCTTTCATTTATTTCCAGCTGCTGAAGTTCATTAAAAACAGACATTGTATTGAATGTTTATGTGACATACAGAATACTAATGACTTACTGTTTAATACCAGCTAACAGCAAATAAAAGCCAAACAATCTGATGATGAGGGAAGTATCTCTATCTGCATGGGGAGAAAGAAGAATAATGGAAAAATGAATCTGGTTTATATTTTGGTACTGTGTGCATATGTATGTAAGAACTTAATCAAATTATCATAAGAACTGAGCAAATAATGTAAAGTAAATAGTATGTATAAATTTAGCCTTTTTTAATTCATTTCATAAATTGCTCATGAATTGCTTAAAAATATGCTTGACACCATATATTTATTATTCACCAAACATATTTTGGCAAATAATTCTATTAAATTCTCATAATGTGCTGCAGATAAGTCTACCCATATTTGAAATGTCTGCACTCTTTTAAATTCAGTCATGACACGTATTTAATTGGCAACTCCTTATAAATTAATGAAAATAAAGTTTTGCTATGATTTCCATCTTTCTCTTCTGCTCCTTAAGCAGGAGTAGCACCTGACTTAGGATGAAGCAACATAGCATAGGATGAAGCAACATGGCCAACACAAAATAAAATGTACCTTATATTGCTGATATACTTTGAATACTAAATTGTATGCACACAGCCCGAGCTTCTGTGCGGACACATCTTATGCTCAGTGTTGAGAGGCAGACACTTAGCAAGGGTGACTCCAGTGATCCTGAGGAAAGTGAGGTGAGCCTGCTGTAAGGGTGCATAACTGTTCCTCTTCAATGTATAGGCAACCCAGGCAATCCATTTAATGTGATCCCATTCACATGAGATGAGTCCTTCATGCTGTAAGCAATTAATTGATCTTGTGTCATTGCCATAATGCAGGGAACTTTCATTGGCAAATCTGATAATGTATTTGGGCATATTTATCACACATACAGGAGGTGAAACTGCACCTTGGCTTCTAGTTTGGAAAGCCCTAAGCACTGGGTTATAAAAAGAGAAGAAAGCAGACCCTAATACTGGGGCAGTTTTTAGGAAACTGTGCATTTCGGCCTGTGCAAAGTGGCACAGGTCTCCTGCAGTGCATCACTTAGCTTCTAGAGCCCATCACTCTCAAGCCAGCATTTGGCTCAATGTTAAGATTCTCCATAAATAAGTACTGAGTAAGCTTCCTAGTCCTGAAAATTCTTTAGCTCCCACTGAGTTATGTGATGAATTAACTCTGGAGTTTGTGAAGGTCATAGAAATTGTAAGGATGAGTCAAAATGCTTTTCTAACTGGAGCTAACAGCTAGGACTGGGATGAGTTTCATGCAAGGTTTTCCAAGCAGTTTTCCAAGCTGCCAAGGAGGCTTTCACAAAACATATCTGATTGTGCTGATCATGTCTCAATCTAAGAATATTGGCAATTTCCTGAGAAATCCTTGAGAAATCTTTATTAAAAAAAAAAAAAGAAAAAAGAAGTTAAATACTAAAACAATGTATTCTAACCTAAACACTTGTATTGCCTATAATGGAAATTAAGTGGCTAAATCTCTCATCTATATTTTGAAAATATACCCTTGGCATTAGTCTGACTCATTTCTCTGCTTCCCACTGTAGATGAGTGACCTTAGAAAGAAAAGATCAGAACATTTTTAATCCAAGTATTTATTGAATTAGCAACAGTAGAAAATACTCTGTTGCTTTCAACATTCATGTTACAAGGTTTGCCATGATCACAGTGCTCCAACTGTGCAGACAGAAAGGATTTGTGTTGCATGGGTAATAGGAATTTTACAGCATGATTAAAGTGTTTATGTATTTTACAGTTCTAGAAGGATTTTTTAGGCATATGTTAAGATATATTTGTAATACTGAGACATACTGAGAATGTTTAGGGTAATTTTTATTTTCCATTTTTCAATTCTTTGTAACTTGACTTTTTTTTTTCTTCTTTCATTTTCTTTTATTTATTTATTTATTTATTTTGTCTTCCCCCACAAATATTTGCTGTTTTTGAGTCATGAGCAGTCTATATTGCCTGGAAATGCCATGCCACCAGGCATATCCATGTGTCCAGACATTTCAAAAGTGGTCTTCCCAGTAGCCATGTGGAGAAATTATCTAGACTTGTAGCTAGGAGATTGTTTACTGATGCTCTGCAGTGTATTGTCTATATCATCTTTTATGGGCATTTGGTCCAACAGAGTATAGAAAATGATATTTTTCCTGTGAGACTGCTGCCTCACCTACACCAAAATGTTCTTCTATGGGAAATTTGTTAGTTCAATTCTCATAACTATACTCAGATGTCAGTGTTCTGGCAAAGACATCCTTCTGTCTTGGGTCAAATTGTTCTACTAAGAAAAACCATATTGATCCTTTTTCAAAGCAGCCACCCCAGTTTCTTAGGGCAGACATATATCAAACATTATCAAATATGTTGAATTCTAATTTTCTAAGTTGTTCTTTGCAATTTTTCATTCCTTGGCTATTTCACTAGAAAAAGATGTTAAAGTTACCTCTCTGTAGAAAAAATACTGATGAAAACACAACAGAATTTTCAGCCTGGGAATTTCTTAATATTAAATTTTCTCTACTTAACAGATTTTTAATTAATCATTTAGACTACCATTTCTCCAAGCATACAAGTTTCTTGAGCTTCAAATGGGACTGTATCTCATTTTGCCTATTCTTAAATCCAAATGAACCAGGTTAACCAGGTGGAAGTGTTTCATGTTTTTTGCTTATGCTTGCTCAAAATTAGCCCATAACCTTCTGTGTCAAATATCCTCAGTGTAGGAATAAGTGGATGACATCAATCAGAGTAAGAACTGACTTAATGTTCACTGAAAAGCTAAACTTATTTTTTGTGTGTGTGTATTTTTTGAAACATTTGTACAGTTGTTCGTTATTATTATTATTTTTTATTATTATTATTATCTTATCCTGTTTGTCTCCAGATTGACTGGGAGCAGATGTGGGAAAAAAAAAGTATGATTTTGGAAAAAGTTGCAGCCTACTATGAATAAATACATAAATAAATAATAATGAAAAAACTTACCAGAAAATTTCATCTTAATTTTATTGATGTCAGTAACTACAACTGCTCATCTAAGGTTTTATTTGAGCTTGCAAACTTGTCTGGCTTTGTCTATCATGAGTCTAATCTTTCCTCAGTGCTGTCTGCACTCTCTGGAATCAGCATACTCTTTTTCAAACAAATTCAACATTGCTCTTCAGTCTTTGCATGTACCTTCTCTTTTACCTTTATGATTCACAAGCAGCCCTTGTGCTCATTTGCTTCCTTCTGCTTTTCCATTTCAGCACCCCCACTGGCCCACAGCATTTGAGAGCCTCTCTTGAGAAAAGCTAGTGGGGGCCAGCAACGCTGAGATGAAAGATAAAATTGTTTTCAAATCGTAAGCTCTGATAGCCTCTAATAAGATTCATTATTATACTTCACCCTAACCCATATAATTTCCAGTAATAATCACATAAGAACTGCTTATCTAACATATTATTTAAGAAAAATAAAACTAGGGAATTCAGCATTTGAAAAATACAGTTATAGAACAGAACCAAGAGAGAGAGACTCATGGGGTGAAAGCTCTTTGCTAAGGATTAAACCTGTAATATGTCAGCAGTAGATATCAGTGCTATAATTACAGATGATATTAATAAAACAATTAAGCATTTAAAGTCACAGAAACCTTTAAAAAAATTACTAGCAAATTAAAAAGCAGGCCAAAGGTGATCTCATTTAATTGTCATTTATTTATTTATTTATTTTCACAATCAATTTCTAAAATGTCTCAGGAAGAGAGAGAGATATAATATAGCCCTGAAATCTCTCCTCTGTACTGCAGGTCTTGGTTACATGTTATGGATAAGATAAAAAATCCAGGCCTTCTGTGTGAGCAGGAAATTTGTCCCAGCTGAGAACTAACAACTTTAACAATATTTAGTGTTAAATTTTCTCTTAAAATGCTTAAGTTTTTCAGACTTGGACATCCATCCCTAAATCCAGCTGTTTTCTTTTGGAACCTGAATTAACCTTATGAGCATGTAAGCGGGAGAGACTAGCTGCATCCCTACCTTTAATCCCATAACTGCTTCTGTCTGGCAGAAAGCAAACTCACCTGAAAATGGAACAGGACTTAAAATGGGGCATTTCATAAAGCATTGCTTCTCAGACAGTCTTGTGTCAATACCGTATTGCTTTATGAAAAGTGCTATAGTGTATAGTTACATATGCCCAGTGAAACGGGGAGGACTTAGTTCTTTATTAGCCGTGTTAACATTTATGCACAGGTTTCTTTATAGAAGAAAGAAGATTGTCTTCTCTATAGGTAGAGAAGACAATCTCATCCTTCAGAAATTGTAGCTCAATGTGGACTCTGGTTCTTTGCTTTCTCTTTGAGTTTTGCAGACCCATGGTCATACACCTCAGCTCAAACATTTCTAGTATTCTAGTATTTTCAGCTTCTCTGATGAAGGTAGGACTTCCCACTTCATAGCAATGTAGGTTCACAGATAAGCATTTCCTCAGAAACTGACACCTGGTAAATGTGAGGGACAAGAAAAAATAATTTTTTGTTTTGGGAACTACAAGTAAAAGATAATTCAACAATTTTGTATATACATTGCTTTATATAGATATAGTTTTCAACTGTCTAAGACTAATTGATTCACTTCATTCACAGTGATTTATTTATTAATGTTGATTTGCACACATATACTGCTTGGAGTACACTGAACTATTTTATATATAAAGTTGATAAATATATTTATTTGAAAATGGCAAATTTATTTCATCCAAAAAGTTTATTGGTTCATAAGAATGAAATATTTATTTTTGTATGCAGTATAAGTTTTAGATGTGCAATTAAGTAGACACAACAGAACTGCTTACACTGCTTTGTGAAAGTCTATCTAGATTTTTGTCCTTATCATTATTTTGTGGGGTTCATAGCTAGTTTATAAAAATGAGTTTTTCCAGATCCTTCTTCTAAGACAGTCATGCATCTACTTTTTGAATTCTCAGTCAAGAGCACTTTTAAGCAGATTCACGAAACAGATTGGCCACAGTAGATCTTTAGAATAAATACTCATTACCATAATTGCAGAAATTACCATAATTTCTGCCTATAATTTCTGCAATTGGCTATTTATGTTTTTCTGTGTTTTCTGGTAAAGAAAACAATGTGTTTATTGAACTATAATGAGAAATATTGTAAAAGTGCTGAGTTAAGGCTGAGACTGATGGTGCTGCAGACAGAGAGCATTTGTCCTGAAATGTTCATGAGTTAATTCCTCTTAGTCCTGGGGCTGAGAAACATTCAAGCACATCACATCAGTGTTCCCCAGTCTCAATAAATCAGTTCACTGACCTGCAGATTCCCTGTTATCCCCTCACACATTATTATCATTGTACTGAGTTTCTAGAAGGAGCAATATAATGAGCTGCACTCACAGTGATTCTTTGTGTATATAAAGTTTAATAACTTTGTGTATATAAAGTTTAATAAAACTTAATATAAAGTTTATATTAAGATGCCTATATTTACATAATAAGGTTAATCACTGAAGTGAAAGACTTCCCATCAGAGTGAAGGAATGATTTTTCTGACATTGCACAGTGCCACATGTATTCAAACATCACCTATGAAGAAAATAGATCTAATAATTTTCCAGCCTCCCTTCTTGTGCTGCTCTCCTCCTTTCTTCCCCCATTCTACAGTCCCATTCCATTCTACAGCTCTGCTGATGGAACTAAACAGTGAATTGGGACACTGTAGGGACTTGAGAAGAGAGAAGAGAGAAGAGAGAAAGAAGGGAGAAGGGAGAAGA
The DNA here is from genome assembly GCA_011075105.1 of Heteronetta atricapilla. NCBI lineage: Eukaryota > Metazoa > Chordata > Aves > Anseriformes > Anatidae > Heteronetta > Heteronetta atricapilla. Next base: position 23,436,035 of record CM021732.1, on the reverse strand, counting down.
GATAAAGAGAAGAGGGAAGAGAGAAGGAAAGGCAGGACAGGGCAGGGCAGGGCAAAACATTGCAATTTGCAGTTTGAAACCTGTGCCTGGTGGCCAAGGAGGGGATGGAACATTTTTAAATCAGTGTTGTGTGCCTGCACTATATGCGGGTTGTTTATAGCCCAAGAAGGAAAGAGATTTTTATATCTTTCAATTTGTGTTTGGCCTGGCCAGGTGGTAGCACTGCCTAGCCGGTGTCCAAGGACTGAATGCATTTTCACTGTGGTACTAAGCACTGTGATGGCAGAAGTACTGAAGCTCTACTTGGGCTTGCAGGAAGTTTTCAGAGGGCAGGGAGACTTCCTATCTGAGCAGAGACTATGGAAGGATAGGATCTCTAAGAACAACCCCATCTCGTAAATGAGATCCTGTTGAGTGGAGGCAGTGCCTGAGTCTTGCAAAGGCTGGGCTCTGTGTTGTGACAACATTTTAAATAATGGAAGCAAAAGGATTGTCTTGAAGATAAACTTAGACCTAAGTATCAACAAATACTTTTATTTTTATAGAGTTGAATGGTTGAATGAGCATGCACATTGCCATTTGGGAAAAGTAGCTAGCTTGACCACAAATAAGGTGTGAATAACTTTGTTTCTTCATATATCATATCCTACTCAAAAGCAGTATCACTCTTTTTTTTATTATTATTATTATTTTTTTTTTCAGCAACAGGCAGATGAGATCTAATCTCAACAAGAAACCTATTGTAACAGTTAATACTGTTAATGTTGATTTGCTGTGATTTTAAGATTTCATTGGATGTCTGAGTCATGAGCTGGGATTGCATCATAGATTAATTTTGTCCCAGATGTTAGCTAAGTTATTTCTAGCTACACTAATAGACCTCAAGGACTATGACATCTGCTACATAACAACATAACAATCAAAATACAAAGTTTTATCTATTGTATGTACCCATCCAGACTCATGTTTTTCCTTTACCTCAACCTTTACGCTTACCTGGAGACATGAAATTTCTGAACTATCTACTGATGGCTATAATGAGTCTTAAAATTATTACTAGTAAAACAACAGCAGATGGGGCTAGTAACTATATGAGAAGACCCAAATTCTTCCATCACAGAACATATAATATAAATGAAAGATAGAAGAAACAATATATGGTAAACAAGCTGGGAAAACACACAGTGAAATGGAAATCATGGACTAAACAGAAGATAATGACAAAGGTGAGTTTTAAAGAATGCTTAAAAATTGACTAAAGAATATAATGGCTTCTGGGATCCTACTGTTAGCTTCTTTACCAAAACCTTCTACACAACCAATAAGAATCATAACTCAAATGCATTATTTGGGGAACCTGACAAGTGAGTTCTGAATGTAATTCTAAACTGATTAGTGTATAAAAATATCCAGGGAGATGTTCCATTAAAAGTGCTTGTAAAAAACACATAGATAAAATCATTTTTTAAAGGAATATTTATTTTCAGTTCCATTTAAACAACCCACTTTTGTAACACATACTAAAATCTTTAGGAAACATTCTAAGAAATTTCAGGATTATAGCCACAGGGATAAATTAAATGCATTTCAGTTTTGCAGATTAAAATACAGAATATGTTTGCATCATTCTGCATTTTATTATGTTGCTGCCTTTTGGTATGCTTTACGTTAAAAATAAATGACTGACACTCTTTATACCAGTAAGCCATTTTATTGGAAAAAAAAAATTATTGCATTAAACTACATTCCCAGGAATTCTTTGAATAACCTAAAAAAAAAGCCGCATTGCATGTACAATAGTGCAATTCACTTAGCTACTGTATAATATAAAACACTTTATACAGAGAATACAAAACAAAATTACTAGTTTACATATTATACTAGCCAGAGTATTATCCAGTTTTAAATATAAACTTAACACTTTTAAAATCAATCTGGTCAAATGACATTTTAATGCAAATTTGAACAACAAATACACATATTAAATGTATTCCAAAACTGCTTCAGTTATGGGAAAAAAAAACAACTACAAAAACAATAACAAAAAAACCTACAAAAACAACAACAAAAAACACAACAACAATCAAAAAACCTGTCATCATTGTGGAACTTAAAAAAAATAATTATTGGAATCTTACAGCGTGGATGACCTATTTCCTTGGATTATGGAAGAAGAATATACAATCAAGCTAAAACAGTTATTTAACTTTGAGTGTATATATCTCTGCCACAAGGATTCTGCAACTCTTTTAAAAGTTAGTATAACTAAAATCAGAATTGTATCATGGCTCCATCCATCAGGCCCAATTATGCTTTTAATAATAAACATGATGCATGTTTAAGGAATATTACTGATGAAGAATAAAATGGCAGCAAGTAGAGCAAATACATCATCTCAGCTGTGCTGATAATTTTATTACATTTCTCCAAGAAAATCCCTTCTGTGTACTAAGAACTCTATTGGACATTCTCTTCATTGATAGTCAATGACTGCTGTTTTATTATTATGTTGTTTCAGTCACTTCTTAATCTTGTTTTTTTTGTTTTTTTTTTTTTTGTTTGTTTGTTTTTTGTTTTTTTTTTTTTTTTCCCTCTACGACTATCAAAATCCTAATTCATGTTTTTCAATGAATTAAATTCAATTTTTATTGCCTATTCATTTGCCTTTCCAGATCATCCTTGTTGGTATACACAATGATGAGTGGATATCCTATGATTTGGTTCCTACCTAGAATCCCATTGTACTGTGCATGCATTAAGGGTAATGTGTATGGTTCCCATAAATTATCTACTTATTAGGATGTTGTTAAGTTTCATTTGATGAGTTGTTTTGCTGTAGGAATTTCTACAATAGTAATGTTATCTGCAAGAAAAAATGATGAAAAATATGTGCATATGTATTAAATACGAGAACAGTCTGATTTCCTTATCACTTTTTTCTTCTCAGTGTTAACTGTTTATGATCCAAGGGAACTAGTACAGACAATAAGATGTTCTTTTATCTTGAATGGGAGTGAAATTGTGACAATAATTTTAAAAACTTCTGTGTCTTGAAATGAATCTTTGAAGCTGGTATTAGCCCTGAACTGTGCAGTTCAGTCATCTTCTAGAACACAGGTTGACTTGCTCTTTTTAAATATGCAATTCACACTCTTTCTACAGAATTATAACCATTTTTTACAAATGAACCTCTGAGAGAATGAATTCAGTCTGAGATACCAAGTACTAATTTTCAGAGCTGATAAGTTTTATTCAGTGAAATATATTTGATTCACAGAAAATAAATTTCAGTACATAAAGTACATAAATTATATGTAAATTCAGATCTGATTTGAGGAATATTTTCAGTAAAAAATATAAAGTAGAATTTTAAAACCATGGAGATATTTATTTTTAAAATCTTTAAAAAAAAAAAAAAAAAAAAAACATAGCTGACTTCCTTAATTATGAAGAAATAATTTTAAATTTAAAAAAATCCCTACAATTAAAATAAGAAAAATTAAACCATATGGCTAATTAACTCCAAAATATCATGAAACCGTTTTGTTAATGAAATGAATATATCAGCTGGGAATGTAACCAAAAGACATTTGATGGGATCTGGTTTCACCAGCCTCTTTTTCATTACAAAATACTTTGCTTCTACTTAGTCTCCAGATATTTATTTTTTTTTTCTAACAGTTTTTTCTTTGATGGTTAAAATGTTAAGCAACCAAAGAAACTTTGACTTTGAAAATCAACTACAAAGTAAGCTATCACAATTTGTAAACACATTTGAAAAAATTGGCATAATACCAGTTTATGCTGAAGCAGCTGCTTTTAGAAATTAAAACACTTGCATTTTGCTACAATGGATCAATCTAGTCTGATTAAAACTGAGTTAGAAAATTGGTCCTAAGTTGTATTTTAAATACTTAGCCTAATTGCAATTCTCAGCTTCTTCAGATAGCTGGATATAATGGAATAAAATCCTCCAAACATTTTCAATGTGCTTTATATCAGTTCTGAAATATAAATTAGTAATTGTGCACTACATCATTGCAAATGAATTGAAATTATTTCAAATGCTTCAAATCCAAATAAACAGGTATTGTCTGTCAGACACTTCACTATCCAATTATATTGGGAGGCAGGCCCGTAGTCTAGCCACAATTATGATCTTGCTAAATATCCCATGTTAAGTTAGTAATATTATAAAAATATCCAAAGAATGTCATTCAAAGAGAGGCTGAAGCCCTCACCTATTTTCAGAAACACTTATTTTTAGAGATTTAAACTACACATTACCCTGGAAGTTAGATAGATGCAAGATTTCAGTTTGCAAGTTCAGTTTGGGAAGCCATGCTAGAAACTTGGCATGTTTGCTTAGATTCAGTACACCTTGTACTTGTGAGAACTGTGACATGGTTGTTCATGAGACATGACCTGGAAAAACAGTTTCTGCTCAGAAATCTACTGATGTATTTTTATGAATTTCATAGTGATTTTATAAAACCAGCCACTTGTTTATGTTATTTGTGAAAGAGGTGAAATATATTTGCATATACTTTGGGCAAGACTCTCCCCAACATGTCAGAACTTTGTTGGCAAGAAAGAAGAATTACCTTGTGGGCCAGTGACTCTGGACTGCTGCACCTCACCCCTGACATACCTTGTGCAACAGCCACAGCAGGCAATGCCAAAGAGTTTGGTTTCATCACTTCCCTTTTCCTGCCTTCTCAGAAGCTGCTGGGGGAAAAATTTAGCAGTGTTTGTGCCAGCAAAGAACCCCCTACAATAATTGATTTTTTTTTTTTTTTAATCTATTTGTGGCCAGACTACATTCCCTTTACACTGTCCAAGCAACATATCCCAGTGATAAAATCACTAAAGTAACTTTGAGATGTTGCAATGATCCTGTTCTTCCAATGTCAACTCATCGCTTACCACTATGAGGCTCTCCAAATTATGGCTGGGAAACAGAACCAGATACTTGTGGTCCCAAGTTCTATTTTTTGGCTCATTCTGAAAGGCCTTACATAGATCAAGCATTGCATTTAAATGCTTATAAAAACAAGTCTTTGAGATGTGTCAAGATTGCACTACCTTAAATGGTGTTACTTTAAAACACCTGTCATTGTTGATGTTCTTTGTCTTGTGCCTGAGTGCTGTGGTCCTTTTCCTACTGACAGTCACAGACTTCACTTCAGGCTGTTCTTTCTAAACTTTTTGCAATGTGACATTAGCTGGACCCTGTATTTCTTGTGATGGTATCAAGACAGCCTTTAAAACTGCTTTTATACTGTGATGTGAGAAACAAATCAACATTCATATGCAGTCAGACAACATTGTACTTTAAAATATTTGTCATTTTGTACAGCAAAACAGTAGATTTCCCCTCGGATATGTGATTGAACATTGGATATCTTTTTTCTTTAAATTTGTTTCTGGAGCCATGGTGCAACTGTTTGGGCTAGTTTAAATAACTAGAAACACCAAAAAATTCTTTTATTGTAGGTAACTGTTGGGTCTGGCTAGAGCAAGAATGATGATGGGAATCTTGACCTTGGAACAACGGATAAACAATGGGATTTGGATGTATAGCAGGAGGTGGGGCTGCATTCAAGTGTGGTGTAAATAAGGCTGGGATGTATGCAGCATGTGGCAGTATGGGGAAGTTCAGTGGGGAAGGGTGAGTAGGGGTAGTGGAGACCAAGTGCAACGGGTGTCCTGCCAGCAAAGCAGGGTGGGCAGGAATGAGGGCTGGTGCTAATGGAGAAAGTGATATAGGGGTGAAATGTGCCTGAGAGAGGGGACGGAGGTGTGCCAGGGAGAGATGGCTGCCATGGGGATGTACAGATGCTGAGACAGCAAAGCGTTGCAGCAGTGTATGGTGGATAGTTGTGACAGTAGCATGCTGCTGAACAGGGATGGTGGGAACTGCTGGTGTTGCAGAGAAGGCAGCTGGTCCTGGGGCAGGCAAAACTTTCAGGTGTTTTGCCAGAAGTTGTTTCTGCATATGCTGCTGGGCTTGCAGCTGCAGCAACCTGTATTTGTCTATTTCTTCTGGTGAAAATGTTATAGGCTGCTGTGTTAGAGGGGGGGAGATGGATTTAGTGTACACTTCTAGTTCATTTACTGTGTCATTGTAGTTCTGCATAGCGTTGTCACAAAGAGAGTCTGAACTGCCTTCTGCCTGGTTCGAGTCCATGTTTACATCATGTAGTTCTTCTTTGGTCTCTGTTGAATTAGAAACAACAGAATATCTTTTAGAGGAAAAAGCACCAGGGAAATCATTTGGTACTGGGTCACAGCTTTGTATAAAGGGTTGTACTTCATTAATGGAGAGATTGGATTGTTCCTTTATTGCTGTGTTCCTTTTTACACTCGGGCTCTGATAGCCTGTTCCTATTTGAATGATGTCTTTAAAAAGACAACGATCATAATCAGTCCGAGTTGAACGAGCAATGTTGGTTATCTCTGAAGCTTCAGATTTGTTTCTTTTCACACTGCTTTCCAATGGACTTTCATTTTGACCTATGTCATTCTTACCTGTGCTTAGCAGTTTCTCTGGCAAAGGTAACATTGCTGTATCACCTACCGATGATGAAAACTGAACTGCAAAGTGACTTTGTGAAAGATCCTTTAATTCCATACCACAAATGTTTGAAAACCTCTCTGAATCATGCATTTGTTCTTGGGTTTTCTTGGACCGCACTCTTTCCAACAATAACTTGGCTGTCAGTGACTTTCTTTTTTCACATATGTCTTTAGCCAAGGTTTCAGAAGAGCAGGTAGCAAAGCTTTTTGTCTGGCTATTTACATTCAGAGATTCACGATGTGTAGTTCCATCTTTTCCTCTTTTGCTGTTAGAATCTCTTTCTGCATCCTCTTTTGTTTTATTCTCACAGTTATCAGTCTCTTTTGAGAAAGACCCTGCACTACTACCTCTTGATGTTCTGCTGCTAGATGAGCTCTCACTGTTTCCTGATTCTGTGGTGGAAGAACTTTTGGAGCTGTTGTAGTTTCTACTTCTACTATGCACTCTGCCAAAATGCTGGTGTCTACATCTGCTGTGTTTAGATCTATCTCTGCAGTGTAAAACTTTACGTCTTGAACATCTTTGATATTTAATTGTGCCCCTCTGTGTGCAGTTTCTACTTCTATGACTTCTAACATGGCAAAGATAATTATCATATGCATCATCAGAAGTAAAAATACAGTTGTGCTTTCTGTGTTTACATTTGTGCCTTTCAGCTGTCTTGCTTTTCCTTTTGCAACAAAAAAGCAAATGATTTCTGCTGTGATTTTTAGATGTGGGACCAGAGGAACTGCTCACATAGCTACTTGCACTGCTAACCGAAGTGTCAGAATAGCTGGAATGTCTGTCAGAGGAGGACTTTTGAGGAGATAGAAATCTCCAGCATCTTGTAAACCTTCCACTTTCTTCATTTTCTGAATACCTGCTGTTCAAACAAGATTTATAACTAAGGAAACTTCCACTGGAATCTTTTCCACTGTCACTTATGTCACTAATGCAGCTGGCCACATCTTGAATGGATCTGCAGTCATTTTGGTTTTCATGATTTTCTTCAGAATAAATTAAATGACATTTTGCAGGTTTAGTCTTTTTAATCCTAGACATAAAAGCAGAAAAGCAAATGCTTTCATTTCTAATGCTCTGTTTTTTTCTTTCACAGCTATGGAAATGATGCTTTAAAGATCTTTTCTGTGGTGTTGTATGAAGACCTTTTTCTGTCATATAATCCTTTTGTGAGACATCAAGGTAAGCAGGCACTTTGGGTATATTTTCATTCAAATAATCTGAAATATATTTTTGACCACTTTTGTTCATTTCTTTCCCTATGTCTGACTCAGCTTTTTGCTTGGCCTGTCTTGGATTTAGGGAACCTTTCATCTTCTTTGGTTTCAACAACTGATTATCTTGTTCATTTGACATTTGCTTGTGTTTTATTAAACCTGAGGCTTTATTTTCATCTGCAGTCTTATTTATAGAGTACTCTTTACAGCCTTGTTTGTTTGTTTCATGCTGTTTACCATCTCTGTGATTTAAAGAGAGTCTGAAGTCAAAATACAATGGATTACAGCCATATGAAATACAGGGCTCAGTTTTTGTAAACAAAAGTAATTCTGTGGGCCACTGCAGAGCAGTGATGCCATCTTTACTCACTACATGGAGGAAAGGCAGTTCCTGGGGCTTAGCCTCTTTAACCACAGTCTCCCTGGAAGGTGATTCTGTATTTCCATTTGTGGTTTCTGACACTTCCAAAGATCTTTCCCTTTTTGCCACCCCAGAACTGTTTCTAACGTTGCTTGAAAATTTCAGCTCAGGCACTGGCTGTTGTGGGAGCTCAGGTAACTGGTCAGACAGTTGGGCATTGCTGTGCTTGTAGCTGTTTGGCTGTGTACAAAAACTGTTAGTTTGGCATGAAGGTGAAATGAGAGTTTCCAGCTCAGACTCCTTCAGTTTACTCTCTTGATCTGTTTCTCTAAGTGAACCTGAAAAATCCAAATTTGAAAGCTGCATTTTGATTTTGGAAAATGAAGGATGAACCTTGTCTTCTATTTCTCTATCACTACTTTTATCATTTTCTTTTAGCATTTTAAGTTTCACAGCTCCATGACTTGATGCACTGTTATCCAAATCCATTTGGTCTTGTGGAATAGGTGGCCCTTTATCCAGGCCTGTGTTTATATCCTCTTCCAAAAGTGTGCCATAACAACAGCCCTCAAGAGCTTGCTTTGTTTTATGGTTGGGGGATTCACTACAATCATTTCCTTCCTCAGAGTTCTCACTGAAGACTGATGCTGAGGACTCAAGCTTCAAAGGGGCTTTTTTAGAAAATGAGAAAGACACCCCTGCCCTTTGAGAAGCATTGGTGCTATCTGGGAACACTTGTGAGACTTCATTTCGAAGCACATGGCGTCTTTTAGTAGGTGAATGGTGCCTGCTTATGATAAGCTGCTGTTTCTCTAGTATACTGCTGGAGAAACCTTGTCCTTCACTTGCCGTGGTACTTTGAGAACCAGTTGTGACCATGCCACCCTTGTATAGGAAAACTTCATCTGGTGACTGCTGCTTTTCTGTGACTAATCTGGGGGCTTTAAGCATTGGTCCACTTCCAGTCATGCTGTAAGAAAATAAATAAAAACATGGTTGTATTAATTAAGTAACCAAATTAAAATAGAACACACATTTGGCAATACATATTTGTAAAAGAGTGCCACTCATAAGACGCTTCCACCCATAACATCTGCAGAATCAGCCTCTGTAGCAGAAAAAGCAGTATTCTGCTTGCTTTGTGTAGGTTAAAGAGCAAATTTTATTTTATCTTTATATTATTCCACAATAAATGATTTTGTGAAATATTCAGAGATATTAATGCAAATACTATCTCTAAACGTCGTTGAGGGAAAGGATGCAAAGTGGATTTCCATCAATATTAATGGCAACATCAGCACTCTCATTATCAATCACCATTTGACTTTCTTTGTTATATTTTCTCCTCCCATATTTTATTTCAATTAATTACATTTTTCTTCTTCCCCAAAGCTCTCAGATTTTAAAACTGGGGTTTACTTTTCTTGCACTTAAAAAATAATAATAATAACAATAATAAACCAATGTATTCTAAGGAGAACTTAACAATCATGGTGAATTGTTGATTGTTTGCAATTGATGTTTAATGAATGGGATGACTGGAATGACTACTGTCTTTTTCCATTAGAGATGAGATGTACATAGAAACCAAACAAATGTTATTCAAGGTATTATTTTAAACATGCATTTCATTGGATAAGTTATCTACATTGGCTATCAAAGCCTACAATACACTTACATGAAACAATTTTGGAAGAAGCTTCAGTAAAGAGTTTGATTAAAAATTAGAAAGTATTTTAAACATCTGCAAGTAAATTACAACTGCCAGATCTGCATAGCAGTTATCTATAAATAGACTAGCATGTTTTATAAGTGTTGTAAAAAGCATAGATCTCCATCAGTGGGAACAACATAAAGACTCCCTGGGGTAGGGTCACCTCAGAGTAGAAGAATATATGTGCATTTCTGAGAATAAATTTGCATTTGCCACAAACATCAGAAGGATGTTGATGGACTTGTATCAGAAGATACAAGTCCACCCCTATTTGTCCATCAGGAAGGAATTCTGTCTTGTCAAAAGCATATAAAGAGATCTTTTTGAAAGTCTCCTTAGAATAGCAAAATAAATATTTATTTTATTTTATTTCCCCAGTTTTTCTGTGCACCAGATTAACAGTAATTTTGTTTTCAGATTGTATTAGCTTGTTGTAAAGAACCCTGCTGGAACCTGAGACAGTATTCAGGGACAATAACAGTTGTGTACGTGCACAAACTTTTGCCTAGTGAGGATGACTTTCTGTCTTTCCTGGACAACAGCCAAGATTGCATATCTCAGCCATCCCTGAACTCATCTGTCGTTACCAACAGGAATAGCACGTGCTGTATTTCCAGACTCTCTGTAAGGGATGTGGAACTTGTAGCTCTTTCTATAAGCAGACCCAGTTGTTCCCTTCCTGTCTCATTCAGACCTGATTTTTTACTACTGATCTTACCAGTCTATCTGAAACTACATCTTCAAGTACATAGACATAAAGGCATCTTTCCACAGGCAGTTACATTTCTTTCAGTAGATCTGTATGAAAATGGAGTTGTAACCATAAAAGCGATACATTAACACTAAACTGTTATATTTCAGCAGATTACATAAAAGCAACTACATTGGCCAAAATGAGTGTATAATAAACTCTCAGTGTTATTATTTCTAGGGTACCGTAAAGTTGATATGAATTAAAAAGGATGCCAGTTTAATTATCTACTTAACTCATTACAGTCATAGATTAACATAAACAATTGGTTTCGTAGCAATCTATTTTACTGAAGCATTCAGTGTCATTAAACCAAGGAGATTTCTGAAATGTAAGTTTTTATTAGTGTAGACTTCATACTGTATCTTCATATGCATCAATAGAACTAACAGTACTGTGTAAATTTAACTGAGTTAATTACTTATTTTCCATTCACATAATGATATTTCCATTAGTGTACACAGAAACTGTGAGAATAATCTCGGTATATTGAAATTAATGAAAATGATTCACAGGTCAGGCACCAGCAGACCAGTGCTAAGAGGGTGGTTTTCCTCTCATGTTAGCTTAATATAAAATGATAAGACAGTTATACTAATCTACACGGGTCAATTTTAATAAGGTAAAATGGTGATATAAAATCATCTCCAAACCACTCAGTTCAGAAGAGATTAGATTAACTGGTTACAGGAGAGAAAAACACAAACCTTCAAATAGCATGTAATTAATTCAGGGACTTTCAATTTTATGGTTTACAGAACAGGAACATTAGGAATTGGGGATAGTTTAAAGCAGTTTACAATGTATGCAATCTCTGTCCGTTACAGAGTGTAGGAGTAAAAATTTGGAGATTTCTTCTGGGACTGAGGAAAGTGGGCATTAAAATGTAATATAAATTTTAAATACTTGCCATTCTGACTGTTTCCGTAACTCTGCAAGCTGGTGGAGCCGCTTGAGTGCTTTTTCCTGTTTCTTCTCATCTTTCCATGACTTTGAAGCCACATTTCGAGCAAATTCCCTTTGTTTCAAGTCTTTCAATCTCTGTGTGAAATGAGTAAAAAGAGAAGGGATTATATATGTAAACAGTATATGCATTACCTCTAACCCAATTTATTTGCTTTTGGTGAAACTAGTATATAAATGGACAGTACGAATATACTTAAAATGCTATCACTCTAAGAAGATATTGAAAATTCTATTTTTGCCTAACAAAATGATATGATTGAGCCATCACTACTTAGCTGATATATACCCACATATGAATAAAACCTTCATTCATAGATACAGATTTTAATCCTGAAATATATTTGTCTTATGCATGCACATCTTCTGTTGTGTACAAATACATGCACAAAACTGGCTTCCATTTAATTCAGCTGGAATTTTCCTGTCAGATTCAGCCAGCTGGAATTCATTCCATAGCCATATACTGGAATAAATCTGAGCTTGTGTGTGTATTTTATAGATCTCTATATTTGCACAGGTATGCATGGATGTATGTCTCTGTGTTGGTTCTGTAGCTTTTTAAGACTGCGTTTGTTATTCAAAGGCGAGAACTACTGTCTGAAAGATTCCATCAGGAAACTCTTTTATGGGTATATTCACAAATTTTCTGGATCACCTCATATATCTATAAGTCAGATAATTCCTATTGGAGAAAGCAAAATTCTTTGCCTTTATTACATTTTTATTACATGTTTTTTTCCTCTATAAAAAAGGTGGTGCTATCTGGACGTTGAGTTCACTGTGCTCTCTAGTTCTCTGTGAGTCATGCCCAACATTATGACTCAGGAACATGCACTTCCCAAGTTAGGTCCATATTTCCATGCTCCACAGAACCTTCCTGCCACCTGGTGCCTGTTGAAAGTTTAACTGAACCTTTGAAACCTTTGCAGTCTGTCTAATCCTTATATCTCTCTGGAAATCCTCTATCAGCTGCGACATTTAGTATTTCACCAAACTAGACTCCAAAACAGAACCTCTGCAAAGTCCTCTTTAAAACACTTAGAATTCAGTTCCTTGAAAAGAAATGGTTATTCCACCATTTTTTAATTTTTTCCTGTCCCCCTCCCTGTCCATCTAGCATTCCATTCCCTCAACATTTTTGCCTGTAGTTTACAATAAATTAGACAAATATGTAAGACAACATTACTGCTGGTCCAAGAAAGAAATATCTTTTTAGTAATATGTTAAAGCCAAAGCTGTAAAGTAAACCAGAGAATCTTCCCAGAACAAACTTTGTCATCTTTCATTTTTACATGTGTGTAAAGATACTTAAGCAGTAAAGATTCTATTTCCATGAAAAAAATATACAGAGTCTTGAGTCTTATTAGCATCTTCCATGTGAAGAAAGGGCAAAGAAATACATTTGAGAAATGTCGTTTGGTGCCACTTGCTGTGTTTTAGCTGTCACCATGAGCTGTTTGGTATCACACATAAAACATTCATGAGGAAAAACAGAAACAGTTTCTACCTGTCAAGGAAACAAAGAACAATGTGCATGCTAGTACTATGGAGTGCAGGTACTGCAAAGCAATGCCATTTCACTTCTTTGACAGTTAGGATGATAATCAACAAAGCAAATGGACCAACACTAAGAATAGAAGTCCTAGCAGTATTTTTTTCTCTCTAATGGCATACAGAATGTGTCAAGGAAGAAGAGAAAAGAATACAAAAAATATAGGTAAGTGTAGCTGAGCACTCATCAACTGGAGATGAAAACCAAGAAATCAAAATGATCTACAGTATGAGCAGAGAAAGGGTCTCTCCCTGCAAATGCCCTCATCAAAACAAAAAAAGCTGCACTGCCAGAGCTCCTGTTAGGAATTGTAATGAAATTTGTCGTCTTTGTTGGATAGAGCATGGGACTGCCCACTGAACCTGCAAAAGCCACGGTTTTCCTCATTGATAACCTGTGCCAGTCTTTTGACAGGCATGCAAATATTTTTCACAGGTGGTGAACAACAGCATGCAACTGAGGAGGTACCTGAATGACAACCCTAAGCTCAGCAGGTGTGCTTGAAAATTAATATCACTTTACATGGCAATTGCATTTTTCATGTAATTAGGTACTTAACTGGGCATCCAAATACAGGCACGTATAATAAATTATGATTTATTTAATAGCAATTTAGTGTTCTGTCCTTCACCTGCTACAAATATCATTGCCACGTAATTATGTTTCATAGTTAGACTTATGTTCTATTCCTTCCCTGTTGTTCATGTAAATGTACATGTGGATACTGCCATATTTAAAAGTAACACTTTTTTTTTTTTTTTTCTTTAAAACCCACACAGAATAATAAAAGACCACAAAGTAATTAAGTAATTTTCACTATTATGGAACACTTTACTTATATAACCATGTCTGAGTCAGATTGGCTCATCTATATAAGACCCACTCAAAAATTGCTGAATATGTTATTTTCCCCCCTGAACTCTGGTATGATTCATCAGGGGATCCAAATGAGTCAATGGAGTTACATCTTTGTTACCTGCATTTGTTAGCCACGAAACATCAGTGGCCAAATAATATACTTTACAAGTACTATACAAATACTGTACTTTAGCAACTCTACCAGATTTTTATTTTTTTTTATTGTTGCCTTGTTGTGGCCAATACACCTGTAGCATACTTACCACTGACTGCATTTTCAGTAGTAGGATTACTTTCTTTCCAGAGTTTGATCCTGATTTCTATTCCTCCACATGAAGAGGAACATTTCTCTGGATTGTCATTAATTTGAACAAATTTAGATGCCTGTGGCATTTTCTTAGATTTTCTTTACAACCACTGAAGAGAAATTAGCACTTTTAGGGACCTAATCACCTCATCTTAAACCAGTGGGGTAAAGTGAGATGTAAAAGTATCTTTCTTTTCATTGGGTACAGAGGGTATTAATATCGTGTCTCAGATATGGACCACTTTTGATAGAGGAAGAGCGTGCAATTGGTACATTGTCACCGCTATGGGTAGTATTCAAGTTTACAGGTTCCATAAAAGAATAGTTTGTATTAGTGTTAATTTTGGCACATGAAAAAGAAAGAAAGTTGAGAAAGACTTCTGAGCTTATTCATTTTTTATTTTTGTATGAAACAATTGACAAGATAAGGTTTCTATTTTTCTATGCATTTCTTTCTATATTTCTATGCATTTCAAAGTGATTAATTTGACAGGGGATATACAGAAAAAAAAAAAAAAAAAAAAACTGAAGAGATTGAGTTTGCAGTACTGGTTAAGAACACAAATACATTGAGAAGCATAGAGAAGATATTTGTTCTTCTCTCACTCCTGATTTCTTGTCTTGGTCATTTCCCTGCCAGATTTCTCACCCCTCCTTCTCTAGGTGGTTGCTGGCTTCAAGAACCACTTTTTCTCTTGTTCAGTTTCTCTCAGTTTAAGGACCAGAGGGAATGTAGTACTGGGAAAGAGATATTTCTTCTGAGAATTCTGCCAGAGGTCACGTTCACCTCATTATAGAGATCTACTTGGGAGTCTCAGTGTATCTCTACTTCAGATACTGGGTCAAATAAATGTTGCTGCAAGTATATTGAGAAGCGAATCACGTTTTTGTTCTCAGTGGTGTAACTATGTGGATTTAAATAGAAGGTAGGTTTGGAAAAAAAAAATGTTAAAACTGCACCCATTAAATCAGAAAATATCAGGACAGCTTGAGTTAAACAACTTTTTCCACTTACATTCAGATATTTTATTTCCGAATATTATTCACATTCAATGTATCCGATAAAACATTCATCACTGTAAGGCACTGTAGCCCCAAATAGAAGCGTATGTATCTCTGTCATACTGACTTCAGTATGACATACAGACATACTGACTGAAGCTTACTTCAGTCAGCTTCATGTATATGAGGCCAGCCATATGTAAAGAGCTTTCTCTGAAATCAAGTACATAAACTAAAGTGTTTGAGTGCATGATTGGCTTAAAGATTGATTTCCACTTTGCTGAAAAACTCCTTAATTGAATTCTAATCAAACTCACCATAGAAGGGTTAAATGAGGAAAAAAAGTGGAATGTGATTTTCAGCAATTATTCTCTTGCCTAAGGTTGGAACTAAGTATATTATTTATAAAATGATTTTACACTGTAAACCATCAAATGAGAATGATAAAGTTACTAGAAAACAAAATTAGACGTCATATCTGAGGCTCACAGTATTAACTCTCTAAGTGAAATAGGGGAAACAACAAAGAAGAAATTTGCTTTTACTATAGTAAATAAAATCCTAAAAATAAAAATGAAAGGCTGTTACATACAGATATTAACCAAGAGATATGAGACTCAAAAATTACCTGACAAATTGTCATGTTTTACACATAAATAGAAAGATCCCTTTGAAGTGTGTGATAGTGACTATTTTTGGAGTATATTTTATTATAGCCAATCATAATGGATTCAATATTGTTATCAGGAATGAATGGAAGATAGAAAGAAAATATCCTTGCATGATTGGGTTAGGGAATGAGATGACAGCAGGAGGGGAAAAAAATCAATCCTTAGACATGCCCACCAATGAATGAGTTGTTGATCACAGAACCAGTTGAAAGAAAAAATTACAGCCAGGTGTTTGTTTTCATGTTCCTTCATAGAAACTGCTGGTAAATCTTTGTAGAAAGATGATCTGATCTAGTGCAATGGGTCTTGATACCAGAAAGAAGCAGGATCTACCAACCACTGCTTATCTGTGTCTTTTCTGTGAGACCTTCTTACATTTCAACCAGATCAGCGAGTATTCTTGCTACTTAAACTGATTTCAACCTTTGCCCAAAGTATGAGTTTGGACTAATGAAATTCATGGTACATTTGTATAGCTCATGAGAAACCCCCAAGTAACGTTAAAACAGATGAATTGCAGGGAGGCCATTTCTGCAGGGTAAAAGATAGAACAGGCACTTTGTGGCAGCAATTCACTCGTTTGAAGGACTGAGCTATTTGTGGATTCAGCATATGCTCCGCTTGACCACCCACATTTATATCAGTTCCAATGAATTTATTGTCATATGGTCCAGCAAGCTGACTGTGTACTGTACTATTTGATGAGACACATCCAATGTCATTTTGGAATATAGAGTAATTTACCTAGTAAAAGCAACACATTTGAAAGATACGAATCTTGAGACAAGGACTGTATCTTCATTGCATGTTTATATACAACTTGACTCATGGGGTCTCTGGTGCTGATTCTCAGCCAGAGAAAAACAAGAGCTCATTTAATTTTTTTTTTTCCTTCCCATGTAAAGATCTCAAAGAGAATAAACTACTATGACAATTTCATAAAATCAAATAATAATTGTAATATTACTTTAGAAATTTTTAAGCTTTTTTTCCCACGTTTTGAAAGCCTATCTCACCACTTAGTGTTTCCTTGTTCTAGCTGTAGCAGGTAAATATAATATCACTTACATTTTAAGGAAAAAAAGTCTGAATTATCCAAGAATTCAAAAGGTGGGTCTAAAGCATGGCCTCAGGATTCCTTCAATGTAGTCATCAGACTTTCAGAGTAACAATAATAGACATGATTTTACATACATTTTATATAACACTTTACAGAGACAAATCTCAGATATCTTATGAAACAGGCACATTTACCATGATACTATTTTACAAATAAAGAAATGAAAGACAAGAGAGATGGAATTACTTATGGGAAGAATAGCAAAGAGGCTAAATCAGCACTCACAAATGTGTGTTTAATTAGCACACCTTACTCTTTATAAGCCCACTGGAACAAGACGAAAGACGCCAGACATCTGATTTAACTCAGGTTTTGACTGGGATAGAGTTATTTTTCTTTGTAGAGGCTTGTATGGTGCTGTGTTTGGGATATAAGATGAGAACGATGCTGATAACACATGGATGTGTAGTTGTTGCTGGCAGTGCTCACCAGAGCCAAGGCCTCTCCTACTCCACACACTGCCTGGCCAGTGAGGGGCTGGGGGTGTACTGGGAGCTGGGAGGGGACAAAGCTTGGACAGCTGACTCAGACTGCCCAAAGTGGTGTCATACTATCCACCCCACAGGGTGTCATGCTTGGCAATAACAGCTGGGGAGGATGGTCGAAGTGATGGCACTTGTCTTTCCAAGGAACTTGACAGGCCCTGCTTTTCTGGGAGCAGCTGATGCCTGCCTGCTGACGGAAGCAGTGAATTAGTTCCTTGTTTTGCTTTGCCTGTATGCATGGCTTCTTCTTTACCTCATAAACTGTCAGTATCTCAGCCTGTGGGTCCTCACACTGTTAGCTTCCCCATTCTCTTCCCCATCCCACCTGAGGTGAGCGAGCGAGCAGCGGTGTGGTGCTGAATTGCCTGCTGGGGTTAAAGCACAACAAAACCTGAATTTGATTTGCCTGTATAATCAGTTGGTTCTTAAGAACTGTGGCAGTGATGAAGGAACTACAATAAAGCATGAAATATACCCAGTACAAAACATTGTGCTATGTCCATAGGTCACATAAAGGAAAGCTGAATCAGCAAACCTACTGTGACTTTGTACTACTGTGCTAGAGAACAAGCTCATCACTAAAAAGAGTTATTTTAATAGACACTTGAAATAAATGTATGTTTTGCGGTAGGTACCTTTCACTGCACTTCAGATGAAAATGTATTTGGTCAGGGCAAAGGGTGAAAAACTGTATGTGCATGACAAATATTAAAACCAATTATAAACAAAAGTGTCATCAAATGTCTCAAGGAAGTAGAATATAACTTTTTCTAATAAGAAGTAATATCTATCTGTAAAAAGACTTTTAGGTTGTTTTCTTTATTCAGTCAAAAGCAAAGCATTCTTTCTCTTCTATTTGCTTAAAGTAGGCACTTGTCTTCTGGAGTAGGAGAGCTAAAGGTAACTGGGAAAAATACTATAAAAAAATGGCAAATCAGAGTGAAGGAGGAATAATAAATGACATCTCCATGACATAAGATTCTTATTTAACAATAAGAAAGGCCACAAGTAACTTTTATAGTCATCTGTCTGAAACTTCCCAATAACACAAAGCAGGGGACATCCTTTTAAGAGATAAACTGATAAAATCAAGTTACTTTGACAAGATCTATTTTACATAAACCAAATTAAATTACATTAATTATATTATAGTTCTTCAATACTTTATGGAATCCTCTATCAGTCATGCCAGCATTTTCCCTGGCACTGATGTCAGGATGACAGATTCTCTTGTTTATTCTCTTTAAACACTAGCATGGTTTCTAGCTTCATGCAACTTCCTCTAGTGCTCTGAGACTTATTAAAAATTCTCATTAATGGTTATGAGAATGTATGGTCATCTCTTTCCCACTATTAAGTGTAGGTTACCTAAATATGCTGGCACAAAAATATTAAGTTTCAGATTATGTTGTTTAATGTTTTTCTTAGTTAATGCTAGAGTGGTACTTCACAATCATCATAAAAATCAGAAATGTGACTAAGTAATTTGGCTACTCCCTAAGTATAGAACAGAAATCTGTATTAATATTCTTTTTTTATTTTTACATCATGGCTGACAAGTAACTAATTTCTATTTGGATCAGAAGATTCTTTATGTCCTCAACATACTTTCAGAAAACTTC
Organism: Heteronetta atricapilla; assembly: GCA_011075105.1. Taxonomy (NCBI): domain Eukaryota; kingdom Metazoa; phylum Chordata; class Aves; order Anseriformes; family Anatidae; genus Heteronetta; species Heteronetta atricapilla. The sequence goes on along the minus strand of CM021732.1, from coordinate 23,416,826 downwards.
TTGCCCTTACCTCTGATTACTACAAATTTTCCTTTTGCCCTTTTTACTTCCTCTATCACTTTTTTTTCCAATTTCTTCACTTCTGATTTATGATCTTTACTATCCATTTTTCCTTTTTCTCTTGTATTATAAATTTAAGCCAAAAAGAATTGACTTTCCTTCTAAACAAGATTAGCTGTTTATTACCTATTTGGTCTTTTTTTCAGTTGTGGGATTTTGGTTCGTAAGCTATCTGACAAATGCTCTTTTAAATTTTGTAAGTTTCTCTCACATCTTTCCATTTGAATTCCTCCTCCTAGTCTATTTTGCTGGCTCTTCCACCTTCATGACACTAGCTTCCTCAAGTAAGTGCAGTTTCTTTTTGGTTTTATTTATGTTTTCATGCCGTTTTATTTATGTTTTCATTCGGTTGCACTTACTAAACACAATCATGTCATTTTTTCTAAATTTCCTTTATGCCTGGGTTGATCATCATGATACTAATAAAGTATAAGTTAAAGATCAGCTTTATAGAGCCCCATAATGTAGATGAATCCAGATACAGTAATTTGAAGCATTTTTGTACTATTCTTGACAGAAGGGAGGTCCACAGAGGCAACAAATTCAAATGGATAATCTGTTAATTTTACTTTTTTTCGTGCATGGGATTGGAATAGCAGTTCCAGTCTTTGGTTTAGTTACAGGAAGAGATGAACAGCTGTCCCATTATTTTTCCAGGGTAATTCACTCCTGCCACAGCCTGGTGTAGCCTCTGATTTTCTGAGAAAATCTTCTGAGAACATATCTCAGTAAATTGTACAGATTAAAAATAGTTATTTTGAATATATATATTTATATATATATATTATATATATATTTATTTATTTTCCAAATTTGTCTCACATAGTTATTATGTGTTGTGTCTTTTGATTTAAGTGCTCTTTTTTCCCCTTCTCTTGACCTATCCATCTCACTTCCCAGTTCATCAGCATTTCCTACTGAAATCACAAAAGTAATAAGGTTCTTCCTAAGCAAATTCATTGTGTCAAGGTAAAAGATAGCCAAACTGTGCAGAGTGAATGATGCCTTAATTTTCCAGTTTATAAAGGCAAAGACATTTTGGCCTATCCAGCACCCTTTTTATTGCCACTTGCTTAAAATATTATTAATTTGAAATTTGTTCTTTGTATTTGGTTCTCTTGAACATATTGCTGTTGCAACCTACAGTGCCTAAGGCTTTCACTAAGACAGGGAGCTAAAATCATGCACATGGTCAAGATATGTGGTTCAGCTCACTGCTGAGATCACTGAGCTGCAACTTGACACCTTTCAATTGTGATTCCATACATTAAAACTAATTTAATACTGCTCAAGAAAATGTTCCCTGGAAAGAGGATGAAAATGAACAAATTGCACATTGTGGAGCTAATGGAAAGTAGTATTTCATGTCCTCCTTCCTCTCTGAACCATGCTCTAGACTCTGTTTGAATTCACCCAAATAGCATCGAATAATGCTAAAAACAAACTAGTTTTTGATGTAGACGTGGAAACTTTTTAACACTATAAAGTTGAATTATCACTCACTGCTTCTAAAATATGTTATGCCACTTCTAAAATTTTGAGTAAAGTTTATTTTATTATTTGCTCCCAGCAAAGTTTTATTGCTGTAAAATCTGAAGTTGATCTTTTATTTATACCACCACTTCTTATTCTAGTTCTTTGTACTTTTCTACAGCCCTGAATTTGAGTTATTTCTTTTATTAAAGTATGATTGTAAGTTTGTGTACTCAAATTGAACAACAACCCTCTTAATATATGTACCATCTCATATAAAACATGATGAGAGTAACTTTATATCCTTTGGCCTAGATGAGTCAAAATGGAGACATTGTGCTGATTGATGGACTCCAGAAATAAATAAGGAATTATACGGGAAATGATTTCAATTTGCTAGAAATAACAGAAAATCACTATAGAAATTACTGTACTCTTCTCATGTGCACCAAGTTTCAATTTAGTTAGATATGACTTGTTGTTTTGCATGTATGCAGGTCCAATTTATGATTGTTTTCAATCTGCAGGCCAGGATCTTCATTTTCATTTTTTAAATTATGCATCAGGACATTATGCTGTGTTAAATTTCAAAATGGAAAGGAAATCAGAATCTGACCTGAGTTACTGAGACCCATAATTAAGTGACTGAATTGAATGCCAGGTGTAACCCAGGCTCAAACAATGTGAAAGGCAGAACTCAGAAAAAAATTTTCAGTGGAAACTAATGAGAAGACTGGATTTTGCACTGAAGTGAAGAACAAGATGAGATTAATCTGAATATTCTGGGTTCCTTGTAAAAGGAAATAATAAATATTAATAAATATTAATTTAATAATTTTAATAAATTAAATTGAATAAATTGTTTTATTTTGCCCCTAAACTTTATTTATTAATTTACCCAATAATTCCTCTATTTATTGTGACTTCCTATTCTTGCACACAATCAGATCCTTATCTAATTTTGGAGATCTAAGGCAGGTTCACAATACATTTAGTAAGTTACCATATCACATATCCTATATAAAAGGATGAAGCTGAGGCAGGGGAAGTTCAGACTAGATATTAGGAGAATAATTTTTACTGAAAGGGTGGTTGTGCACTGGAACAGGCTCTCCAGTGAAGTAGTCACTACACCAAGCCTGTATGAATTTAAGAAATGTTTGGACTGTGCACTAAGTCACATGCTCTAAATTTTTGGGTAGACCTGTGCAGTGCAAGGAGTTGGACTTGATGATCATTATGGGTCCCTTCCAACTTGGAATATTCTATGATTCTATGATTCTATGAAAAGTGTAAATACAGAGCAATGGAACATGACTGCATTTACACTTTTAAACATCAGTACTTAGAAATGTCTGTTTTGAAGGAAGCAGAGCTAAGAATCCTTCAACATGTGAAGGTTTGAAAACAAGCAAAGAAACACTGACTACAAACAGAAAGTCTCCTACAGTGTTCCCGGAGGGTTATGTCAGTTCCTCTCTACTTACACATTTGTTTAAAGAAGCAGAATTTCTGCCTAGCAGAAAAGTTTAACATTTGTGACTTACTTACCTTTTAGACTTACTAGAGAAAGTAAAATTTTGAGAACTTATTAAAAAATGAAAATTTAAACTGTTTACAAGTGACTTGATGTGTATTCATCTAAAAAAAACAATGGAACAAAATGGTTTATAAATTGATAATTTTCATAATTTGTTTTTATCTCAAGAATATTAAACATAATATGTGCTTACATTACAAATCCTATTTTAAAATGTTTTCAAGGTTGCACTGTTGAAACAGTGTATTTTGATCTTTATGAACAATTTCAAGTTGTTTTAAAACAAAATGATGTAAAACTTTCCAATGAAAAATGCTTCTGAACTTCTCACATTCCTGCCAAAGCATTCTGCTTTAAAAATAGTATTTCCTGTTGGAAAAAGTGTTTAGTAGTTAACTTTGCGTTAAGGAAACATTTGTTTTTTATGGTCCCATCACCTGTGTTAATATATTTGTTCGGTATTCATATGAATATCATCTACATTTCTCTAGATATTCCCTTGCAATTTAATATGAGAATGTGTTTAAAGAGCCCTCATCTTTTTAATGGCTCCTGGTGGAGCCTAATTATTATGAAATTGCTACAGCAGAGAAATGATAATTAGTCTGGGTTATTTTCCTTTATTTTTCCCTTGGAGACACGTTAAAATATGTTAATTAATGCTCTTAACTAAGAAAAGGTAATAAATGACTAATCCCACCATCTTTATTGCTATCTTGCTTCTGTACAGAAATGTTTCTGGTTTGCTTGTGAATATTTGTTTCTGTTATAAGTGCCCGTTAAAGACATACAAGGTACATTGTACATTTCCTCAAACACAACCATCATTGATTAACATGACTTTAAAGCTCCACAGGAATCAATTATGCCGCTAATATTCTTGCACATTAATTACTGCAGATGGTCAAAAATGAACAGAGCTATAATAGATGTAGATTCTAAACAGATGTTTGTAGGGCCATGTATACCTTTGTGGGTGCCAATGAGATTAGAAGAAATATTATTTTTCCAGACAGATATGAATAAGAGTAGCCCATTTAAAAGTTATGCAGAAGCTAACAGAAGCATATATATATATATATATTGTGAACATCTGATGGTATAATATTTTGCTTGTGAAGTTAATTGCCCAGTGTCTCCAAAAAGCTGGTCATAGCAGAAAATTGCCACAGGTAAGACATGCAATCTTGTTGAATAATACTGTATTCTACAAGTCACTCCACAAATATGAACTAAAGTACTTATAAATGTACAGTAATCAAAAACAACCATAGCATCTGGTAATTTTTTCTTTCTCTCACCTTGAAGCAAGACTTGTAAAGCCTGACCTTAGAATGACTCTGGTTTGTTCAGATCTGCTGATTTCTCTCTCTCTCTCTCACACACACACAATCTGCAAAGTATTTGGCCTACAAGGAACATTACCTAAGGTTCATCAGTCTTTTGAAGATGGTACAAGAAATATACTGTATACCTGTGTTCAGCCTTGACCAGTTCTTATTCATAGTGAATAGACACTGCTATAAGATTTTTACATAGAAGTAGTTAGAAGACATGCTGTATATCCCATTGCTTTTGTCCTTGTCTTTAAAATGTGAAAAAGACATCTAATACAGATAAAAAAAAAAAAAAAGAACAGTGATGCCCAATATCATTTATCTTGCCCATTAAATAATACAGGCATAACTCCAACTGGACTGACCTAGAGATTATCTAAAAACAGGAACAATCATTTTAATATAAATGTTTAGGTTCTCCATATTTATTCTATTTTCTTAAGTACTTAAGTACTTAAGTACTATGTACTGCATGTATTAGCACATCAGAACAGAGTACCAAAGAGGAATACATTGATTTTAATCACTACTTTTTACATAGTATGAAACTATATATGATTAGCTCTAAAACATTTCCTATTGGAATGGTGTGCTTCAGAAATACTTTTTGTTTCAAAATCTATTGAATTTACATGTTTCTTCATTTTCTGGGTCAGAAAATTATAGAACAAAATTAAACTTTTAAACTATCCAAGCTGATATTTTTTGGGGCACAATTTCATATTTTTCACTATTTAATTTGGGTTTTGGCATCATGGTTTTGTTTGTTTCTTTGTTGGTTTTAACAAATGTAATTCTTCAGATTCCTTGTTTATTTGAATAAACCATCCATTTCAGTTCATCACCCATTTCCCCTGACTGAAAAATCATTTATAAAACTCTAGCAATGAAAAAGTATACTCTCTGAAAATAATGGAAATGACAATAACAGGTATTAATGTAGAGCACTTCCTCTACACAATATTCTGATTATTGCTGTCTTAAATGCCAAAATCTGATAATACACTTCTGTAATTCCTTATATAATACTAAAGAAATATCTTACAGTCATTGGACCATCATTAACAATGATGAAATTAAGTTTCTCATTTTTTTTTCCCAATGTAAAGAGGGTTAAATTGCTAATTTACATGCTAATTAGCATTCATTCTAAAGAACACCAAATGTAATTCCATAGCATCTAGCATTTAACAATTTGGCTTATCTAGACATTAAATTTAAAAGCAGCTCTATATTATTTGCAAGAGTTTTTTTTTTTTGAGGGCTAACGATTAAAGGAATCTCATTATTCTAAGCAACATGCAATTTTAAAAAGATGAATACTGCCAATTTAGTTACTTTATCACTGAGTAATAAGAAAAGAGCCAAGCACTGGAAGGGCGGCAGGTTCAGTAGTTCTTAATAAGACGCACAACACAGATCTGTAAGTTTAAAATAAAGAATTGTTTCTGATGACATTTCTTTGGAATCTGTTGCCTCAGGTCACCCTCATTTTCAGAGTGTGCTCAGTGGTATTTGATAATGCTGCTTCTGCTGCTACAGAGCTACTCTGGTACATCTACTTGCTATAGAGTGCAACGGAGTCATCGCTATGTAGTATAGCCAAAAATACAAGCCTCCTCTCATAACATTTAAGAAATTATTGCATTATATTATATACTAAATATTCAATTTAAGGTCACTTCAAGCTGGCAAAATAAATGCTTTTAGTACAGTGACGCAATTGAATTATCATATTGTTTATATCCTTATATCCTGTTTTTGCTCATATGCTGCCCTTTCCTTAAACTGTGATGTCATCCTCTTATTTACATCAGTTTCTTCGATGTGACACAACTTGATTGTCTGTTTCATTGCATCACTATTTCAGTATTTCAAAGATGCTGGATTGCAGGTACTCTGAAGCATGATAAAAACATAGTTTTAGAAAGACAGGATTTCTCTATTTCTGAATAAGGGAAAGCAGCATCCAGGACAAGAAAAGAGACTATTTTGGCTTTACGTTATCTATCAGTGGTAGAAGTTTGAATTATATGTGAGCAACATAATTTGCTCATATTTTATTTATTTTCAGACCCCAGTGATTTTTTATTTTTTTTTTCTTCTAAAAAGAATTACCTTTCAAAACAACCTCTGATTTTCATATATCATTCCTTATTGGTTCACCCAGTTCCTCTGCTCTCAGTAGAATGTCTTCTCCTGTGCTTTACCCTGCTATTTCCCTTATTGATGGATTATTTTTGCAGGTCTTTGCTACTGTATACTTATTTCTCTCTCTTGTTTTTTTTTTTTTTTTTTTTGTATACATCTTCATCATTTTGTCTTCTAATTTCAGAGTGATACTTCCATGAAATTTCTTTCTCTCTTCATCCACTACACTTATTCTCATAATTACTTTATAAAGCCACTTCTTCTGTTGCCCCCTCATTTCACATCATCAGTTCATTTGTAGCCAAGAGCTTTGTCCTTTTCACAAGATGGGTTAATTCTTTCAGTACAGTCCATCTTCAATACTGATCAGGGGATTTTCCTTAATGAATAGCCTGAGCTAAAAGATTGTGCTAAAGAACAGTTGCATAAAAGTATCAAAAAAGTAATCCATACAGTATCGATTCTGGTGCCTTGTCACTTTTCTAAGCTTTACTTTACAAATAGCCTATATAGTTATGTTGCAATTTACTAAAGCCTAGGATCCAGAAAGAAAATTTCAATCTAAGCACTGAAAGCAAAGAAACCTGGGTCTTAAAATACAAAGTGTTTGGAAATCTTAGTTATAAGCATCATGGTGAGTTCTGTATTTAACAATAGAATACAATAGAAACAATAGAAACAACAATAGAAACCATGCGATTGTTTTGTAATCAAAACTAATATAAGAAGAAAAGGGAAACGTAAAAGGAGTTAATTCACAAAAATAAATTCTGAAAGAATGGGAACTTGTTAAGTCAATTATGAAAAAAGCAGTGAGAGAAAGCGAAAGCTATTCAACAAGAAATGATCAAAAACTTTCTCGTAAGGAAGTTACAGAAGGAGTGAAGTCATTCTGGGGAGGATGAACAAGAACACACACTGCAAAATCAATGTATGATGAAAAGCTAAGAAAGTGTGAAACCATAACTGAAATTAGACAATGTAATAAATAGCATAAGTAACAATAAGAAAATCACTAGTTTCAGAATGAGCAAGAGCAGGCAAAAAGGTACTGAAATTATATGGTAGACTACAGAAATTAAATCTTTCCATTTAGCTTTGCTTTTCGCATGATAGAAAACAAGTCTTATGCCAGAAATATAACGAGTATACTCTTTCCACAGAAACCTGTACTTAAAAGGAAAAAAACAGGGAAAATCAAATCTGTGTGTGTAGTAGAATAATGAATAAAATAACAAGAATTCTTCTATATTAAAAATAATAATAAAAAAAAAATCTTAAGAAAATAAGTATTGTGATGAAGAAGTGTCTTGCATAGGGTATACATAATTCTAATTCTCTAATGGTGATAGGTAAAACATAAACTGGAAATAGACTTGTATTGCTAAATTGTCATTTCATTGAAATTAAAGAATAAATCATGGAAAAATCTGAGCAACTGCTGGCCATATTGAATTATACTTTCAGTATGTTGATTTATATGTCAGAAGCATCTAATCTGAATAGAGATACCTGTGGCAAATGTTTGAGATGAAAAAAAAGTAACAAACATGAGACAAAAACTACTACACATACAAAAAATTGTTTCTCAGTTCAAGTCCACTTAAAGACCAGCTGTTTGAAGGAGTCTAACATCATATCAGTAGTTCTCTTGCTCTGTTCCTGATCTTTAACTTTTAATTCAATTATGATTCCAACTTTCTTTCTAGGGATGTGACAAACGTGAAAATTCTTTTTAAAATATATACGTATTTCTTAAGAAGCATCATTAGGTTATTTTCTGAGGAATACACTCAGAGTATTATATAAGTGAGGACTTCAGGTGCACAAACTGGCCTTAAAAAAGCAGTACAAGAGGAGCAGTGGGTCCACCAATATCTTGAGGAGAAAATAGCAGAGACTACACAAATGCACATAGTCATGCACCTTCATGCCAAGGTAGCCCTTTCTGTTTTCTTCTTACAACTACTGGTTGTAAGAACAACCAGTTCTGATATTTTATTCAGAAGATAAAATCTTTTATCTTTATGCTGTGCTTTCCTTTGCTCCCAAATCCTGAGGTGAAGTCTCTTAGATACAGTCAAACCAGTCTCCTTTTCTCAAAATTAGAATTGTTTGGGTACTAAGAGATATGCACCTGAGAATCAAAATATAAGATTTTCCTCCAATAAACATACAGATGCTAGAAAAACCTTAAACATGAATGAACAAAATCTCAGTACTACACTCACTCCTGGATTTTTCTCTGTGCTTACTTATCTGTGTATTTTCCAGGTGTTAGAGGTAAAGCTAGTGAAAATGTAAGCATATTTACTATCTTTGATGCTTAACAGCTAAATCTCTGTCTGAATTAGAGTTTAAATCCACAAGCACCATAAAGGCTTAATGGCAAGTGCCTACAGATGTACACATTAAATCAGACTTTCATGAAAAAATACACCCAAGTGCTAGTGTGCATGGATTTAAATACCAATATACAGATACATACATGTGAACTAGTGTAAAATAAAAAAATATGTTCGCCTATTTACAGTACTGTGCATTTCAAGAACACTAACTTTCTTTTTTTTCTTGTTTTCTTTTTTTTTTTTTTTTAATCTGAGCAAATGTGATTAGGCAATATCTCTAAATTTTGACAACAAGCTAAAAGAGCTGTTTTGTTGTCAGAAACCCCAAGATGGCAATACAGCCTTGTTTTTCTTTGCTGCTTATTTATATTATTATTATTATCACAATTATTATATTTCAGTACATGGAACAGATTTGTAATTTTCTCCTTTGCTGACATCTGAAAGCCTTGCTGATTGCTAAGGATTATTTGTACAAAAAGGGAAAGCTCCCACTACTTCTACTTTAAGTGAATGGATGAATGCTATGCATGACCTGGAGGTATTAAAAGATTCCAAAGATTCCATTTAATAGCGTTAACCAAGTAGACATCTCTGGTCAAGTTTTATTTCCTTTCACAGATGGAAGTGACTTAACAATCCTATTAAAAAATCTGTACTTATATATTACTTGTTCATCAAAGTGTAACATGCATTCACATGTATTATATTTTCAGGCAGCAGCTTATGTTAAATACATACAAACAACTTTTGAACAAATTCATACCAGGACCCTTTTCAGTGTTCAGATAGTTTCAACAGAGCTGAGATAATCAGTTCTGATGCAGTCAACTTCTCTTAAGGAGAACACCACAAGCGGTAGCAAACATTGATGCAGACACCTTGATGTCTGGTACCTCCTTGATGGGAGGTACTGCAGATTTACCAAATGTGCTACTGCCTGTAACTGCTGCTGAGGATTTTATAAAGTCATAAGTTTCATAGCAAAGGAAAAACACAAAGGAAAAACAGTTGATTTCAAGTGGGCTAGCTGGCATGTGCTAGGGTAGGGAGACAGACATGCATGCACAGGGCTGTGTGGCAGTGGAAGATCAGGAGCAGGGAAGGAGTGGTTCTCCCTGGGGGTACACCTTCATTCCTGCCTCAACCTTAGTGCAGTATCAGACTTAACAATGGAGAGTTCAGGTTAAGCCATGTGGGAGTGAAGGCTTCCATTCAGATGGATTCAGAGCCCACTATATCCAGCCTTGTAGTGAGAGAAATTGATTTCCAATAACAGATAATATCAATGAGAAATGATTACAGAGTAGTGAGGCAGAAAAGATGCTGGAAAGATTATCTAAGACTAATGCTGTCAAGACTAACAAATAAGAGCTGCTTAATACTCAGTCAAAAGTACTAAATGATATATAAATCAGGTTAGACCCTTCCAGGGTCATTTTAGTGTTAGAAGGCAATGAAGATAGAGGCACAGATGATCTTGAAGGATCTGTGGTTCAGAAAATTTTCCATCAAAGTTTTCTTTGTATGCATATGTATGCATTTATGTGCATATACTTGTGTAGTATTTGTATATGTATGCATGTATACAGTATGGAGAGAAAGAAAGTATCCCTGAGTATAATCTTGAGAATATACACAACAGAAATACTAGTTGCACAAACATGGCCAAATTCTTGTCATAACATTTTGCAGTCTTCTGGGGACAGGGAAGGCAATGGCTGCCAACTGTTAGGTCCAAAATTCAGTACTTTCTGCTTTAGAATTGGTTGAAAATCATAGATAAGAAAATAGATCACAAAATTAATTCTATAAAACCATAATATTTGGAGATTAGAGTCATAAGTCTTTGAATAAAATCTTTCCTCTGGAAGAGAAACAAAAGGCTTATGCCAAAGTACTCAGTGCAATATCATTTTTTATTATTATTTTTTTTCTGTTTTTATATCTTCTCTAAACAGCATGGCCACTTTAATAGAGATTTCTAAGTAGAAGGGGAATCACAATGGGGGACTATGCTATATTGTCAGTGATATCTAAAGAGTCACTCACTTTAATTTAATCTCCAGTAGATGAACGGTGTTCAGAGCATATCCATGCATATGACTAATGGTTTCCTCAAATATCTTCTGGGAAACAGAAAGTATACCTTAAGAGAAACAATTTTTTCTTGTGGCTACTACACCTCCTGGAGCAAATATTTTGAAGCTAAGCTCACTAAAATCACAGGAAACTGTCTGAAAATCACAGGAAACTTCTGTCTGAAAACTAAATTGATAAAAGTTATTTTTTGTGACCACCAATATATATACATATATATATACATATATATAGTGACAAAAGTCAGAGAAAAGGCAACACCCATGATATTTCTACAGGCAAAGTAATGCTGTGCCCAGATATGGCTGAGCAGTCAAGAAGTGAAAAGGGAGACGAGACTGAATTACCCTGTCACATCAGGAGGACAGCTAGTTAATCCTGCACTAACTGAGCTGTTGAACTACATCTGAAAAGGCAGGGTGGGGTGAGCTTGTACTGCCAGTTGATATTCTGTATGTGTGGTGCGTTTCCATGCAGACTCTTAGTTCACAGTACCATCAGTCTGGCAGGTTTTGAAGCACTGAATTTACCTACAAATTAGAGAGAGCTTTATTGCTTAAACATTCCCTTTTATAGTGAGAAGCTGCCCAAGCCTCTCTTGCCTGACAACACAAACATAGATGGTGCATCAAGCAGGATGTTTTATTTTGCATAATCTGCTCTCTGCAGGGACTGTGGAGAAGAGGGAATGGCACAAATTGATCCAAGATCAGTTGCATCTCTGACAAGTAGAAAATTATCTGAAGGGTGAAAAAGAAATATATTTCTGAAGGAAATGGGAATTTTTAAGGATTAGTGTCACATGATTAGGATCTGGAAATGTGTTTGTTTTGTATTATTAGAACCATTTTTGCAGATTAATTAATAGAGTTGGGATGTGAGGAATTGCTTTTGGTTTAATACATAAATACATCAGATTAATCTAGCTCTGTTTTGAAAGTGATGGGCCAGAAGAGTCCTATTAATGCCCATGAACAGCTGACCCTGCCCAGGCTGGTTGAATTCAGCAGGATGGTTCACCATGATGAGTGGGCAGATGTTAACCGGTTCATTCATGCAGTGCTGTGATAGGTGTACACAGAAAATGCCAGGATGATTTACATTCTCTATAATACTACAAAAGACAGAAAGATTGCTTGCAGTGCGAGTGAGAAGTTTTGCCTTTAGTGCTGTTTGTTGTTCTTAACATTTACTATTTCTAGGTCTGTGGAAGAAATACCTGCAGCTTCTAAATGATTCATATATTTGCCCTGAGCCCATGTACCGAGAAGAACGATCACCCAGGAGACACTAATACACTAGCAGCTTGAATGTACACAAATGCATGAGAACTTGAACAGTGTAACACATGTAAGAGAGAGTAGAAAATCAGTAGAAAAATGTGTGTTTATGGAATCTTGCTACAGTTCTAACTTACATATTAGAATAACCTATATGATTAGTTACATCAGAGGTTCAGAAATGTTCATTCCTGAAATTTGTCAACAATTTTTGCTGAGTTCTGAAATTCTTTCAAAAATTAATTGAATTTTTTCTTCCATAATGCCAACAGGAATATGCAATTTACTAAAATCAGAGGAAAAACTGTGATGCAGAAAGCAAACATAGAATAATAACAGGAATATATTGGTAGGATATGCCTATCACACATAGACCCAATTAAGCAGATGTAAAAATGATGAGAAATAATTAACATCTATTACCTGTTCCCAATAATCCAATATCTTGTTGTTCAACAGAAGTTGTCATTTTATATCATGTTCTGCATGTAAGGCAAAATGTATTCCACCCTGAGAATCATTACGAGAAATATATTTCAACTTCAGAAACACATGTTTTTTTATTTTTATTTATTTATTTATTTATTTATTTTAATATATGAACTGCTTTTCTGCCCTTGAAACAGCATGACCAGCTTGAAACAGCGTGATCTTATGCCTCCTGAATCCAAAAGAGGGACCTGGATATCTGAGGAAGTTCTTCTTTGTCCCCCTCTAGTTTATAAGTAACTTCACATTTAAATGTATCTATTTCAGTGTGAATATTAGTATTGAGCACCTATCTAAAACTAATCTTTCACACAAAGGGGCTTAAATTGTGATGATTAAATTGACAAATATTTTACATTTGATTTTAATGAAAAATAGTGTGTGAAATTTGAAAGCATCAAGTGTTAACTTTTTTTCTACTTGAGTGAATTTAGAAAACCCCACAATCAGGAAGGATGAAAGATGGGCAACTGCAACACCCACGGATATTTGTCAGGTTTACCTGCTTGTGAGCATGGTCATAAGAATTGATGTGGTTGTCAAATTCTTGGTGTTTGTGGTACTGCTTGTCACACAGTTCACAGTAGAAGTTAGCCTTCACATCCTCCAGAGCCTTGGCTGCAGCTTTCTCCTTCTCAGCATAGTCCTGCAAAAGCAGAAGCAAAGGGAAACACTTTGCTACAGATCACGAGCTCATGCTGTTTTTGTCATCCACATTAAAAACATTAGACTGACCAGAACTGCTAATTCACTGGGCATCATCTTAGTATTAAAGTACAGGCTGAAAATGGTTGGGGTTTAGGTTGGATTTAATTAAATAGTTGTATTTCTTGAATTCTTAGCACTTGTTTTAGGCACTGTAGTAAGCAAAGTACGGAGAATTAAGGCACATTAGGATGGCCTGGCTCCTGGGTAGAAAATCTGAATAGTGAAGAGTACCAGGAGAATAAACTAATCAAAATCACCAGGAGGATGAATTACCTTCCACAACACTCCTGGTTGGCAGTACTTCTGTGCCTTTTCTCTTTGGATGCTGTTGCTCAGAAGAAAGAAACTAGTTTTGGCCTGATACCAAGACATATTTTCTTTTGTGTTCTGCTTTCTACCTCACATCAAATATTCAGCAGGGCCAGACAGCAGCTGGCTGCAGCTGGCTGAGATTTCCCTGGAGAAGTGCCACTGCAGTAGGAGCCTTTCCCATGCCACCATGTCCCTTTCCCAGGGTCCACATGCCATCCCACCTGAGCTGCATCCTGCTGAATGCAACCGTCACCTGACAGACACAGAGCACAACCACTAATGTAATCTAGCACAACTTTCATGCTGCTATAAGATGTCCAGTCTCAGGCAAACACGGATGAAAAAAAAAAAAAAAAAAAAAAGGAAAACAAGTGGTTTTTCCCTCTGTGTCTCCTTACTGACTCAGGTAGGTTCTCTGGAGAGTCAGATACACTACTTTCAATATATATTAGGTACACAGAGAAAACTTAAAACATAGGAGCTATTAGGTACTAACCTACAAATAATACACTTAAATAAAGGTCTTGATTGGAAGCAGCCTTTGCTGACCTTATTTCTTTTAAAAGTTCTTCATTATCTTATTATTATTATTACTACACTTAAATGTTTTACTTTAGAGTTTTATATGCAAAATTCTAACATGGAAAAATTAATGAAGAAGTCATTAAAAGCAATTAATTTTATATTTGCATTGACAAGTTAATATTAGTGGAATGTGTGTAAGCTATTGCCAGGGATTGCAGTAATTTATCATTTGCTGTATCATTTTATTCATCTAAAGAAATGCAGACTTTTAACCACCAGATTTCCCATGCTATGCAGACATAACTGTCTGGTGTCGGCATGGTTTCATCATGCTGCATATGACAAACTCTAAGTATGGCAAAGCCAGGAGATGCTGCCTGTCTGGGACACCCTGCTCCTCCTTGGTCGCACTGCCTGGCAGGAGTGCAGGGATCAGAAGGGAAGCCTTTGTGCAGGGCAGATCAACACAAGTGCAGTTCTTGAGCCTCTCTAGAGGGAAGGACTTTCTTAATGAAAGTCATGAATTTTAGGCCTGGGACTTGACATCAGGGATGTTGGCTGTCCATACGACACATGAGATCTTTGGATGAGTTTGTGCTGTGAGCCTTCCAGCTTAATGCCCTGGTTTGTAAGCCATCAGGTTGGTGTCAGTAGGTCTTTCTCACATGGTATCTTAGAGGCTGGTGTTGTTAGTGAGAGTAACTTTACCTAAACTAGCCTGTCTAGAAACTAGGTATATGACCATACACCTAAGGTAGTATCCTAAGCTTCCTCTATAAGAAATAGAAAAATGATAGCCACTGCCAGATGATTAATTTCATCTACTTCAAAAGCCGATTTTAGGATGAGATGAAACTCTCTCCAGAGGTGTTATCTCTCTCTGTCAACCACTGCAAATTACTAACCTGGCCTACATCCTTAATTTTTAGATTGCTGAATTCAGTGATAATGAATTCTATATTGTATCTCTTTATATTCAATTCCAAATCTCCCCAGGAACTTTGTGTGAACTGACCAGCTTGAAGACAGGAGGTCTAAGAGGAATTTTGTACCTGGAATTTAATTTGACATCTTACAGATGATGCCAACATCATGCCAGTCCTTCCCACAGGGCAAACATCCAAATAAATCTTTTCCTTGTATGCATATGGCTCAGGTGGATTAGTATACTGTGGTATACTCAGATTGGCCATTTCTAAAAACAAGTAGCCTGAGCTATTTCACTTCTCCACTTGAGAGGCTGCTCAATCATGGTAGTTAGTACTTGATTGTGTTAGGGGGAAATATACTTGCAATTAAACAGTTAAATAGTTTTTATTAGTTATTTAAATCTACAAAGACCATTAAAAAGTGATACTTTTCAGCTTATGCTTCAGATCCATTGTTTTGCTAGCATTAATTATTCACTGGGCCTTTGGTATAATTAAAATCCATAAATTAGAATGTGGATGCAATAGCATTAATTATGCAGCAATGCCTTCCTTGGAAGTCAAATGTTGGGGGCAACGTATTTTTATTTTAATCTGGGAAAAAAAAATGTAAGTTTTACACTCACTGGCAGCCATCCAAAGCATTTTTTTTTCCTCCTGCTTCTGAACTGTCAATTAAATGTTTACAGCCTGCTCCATGTTTGTTTCTGTTGAAGAAGAAGCCTAATTGTTTGGGGTGAACACACAGAATTACTCTCTGTGAAGCACAACTGAAACTGCTGTTCATGAGCATTCCAAACTGCCAACTTTATCTTTCTCAGCAGAAATTAATACAGTTCCCTTAGCATAAAGATGTTTTAAAATAGCAACAAGGCAGCTCCCAGGTGCATCCTAAGATAATCACAACTACCTCCATTGCCTTATTGCTTAATTATGCTTGTCTACCATGGCAAAAGATATAATTTCCTGCTTGCTTATCGATCAGATGCAGGGAAATTGAATGCAACATCACATACTTTAGAAAGGTCATGGGTTTTTATTTCTCTGCAAAGGCATAAGAACTTCTATCACTACAGTAAATTGTGCATAATCAAATGAATTTTCACGTACAGATTATTAATATAATCTCCCTTCAATTATAGAGTCCATGGGCCAATTTTGGCAAAATAAATGTGATCAAGTGAAAGAAAAGTGCAATTACACATTCTACATCTGTAGAAAACATATGTGATTATAAAAGGTTTACTACACTAATGTAGAAACAAGAAAGTTAGAAAGATGCATAAATGTGTTTCAAACTGGGAACCAGAAATGATAATGAACATGTGTGTCACGGTCTCATAGATTTTATTTAGGAACATGCACTACTTACAAATGTCATGTAGCCTGGGTAAATATGAGTATGGTTGTAAGATAATGTAAATTAATACCTCTGTCTTTGAGGCATGGACAGCTAATAGTAAGTACAAGTTCATGTCAGAGATGTAAGTAAATGCTCCTAGAAACCATGGGTTAACCATCTGCTATGTTGCTGGATGCAGATAAATACTGTATTACAATAAATGAGTGCAGATACACCTGATATATATATATATATATATATATATATATATATTCCTGGAAATGTGTAAAATAGCTCCATATTATGGATTGTAATTACATTCACATCAATTTGGCCCACAGAGGCACATAACTGTAATAAATGTTTATATATGGGATTCATTTAACAAAAATACTTCTATTGCACATTAGGTTGGAAGTGCCTCACTTAGCAGTTACTTTTGCAGTATGCTTCTTATTGTGAAAATGCAATTAATGGTATCTGACATTTCATTTTCTAATATAGGGAAAATCAATAAAAAAATCCCATGTAACTGAGTTTTCTAGAATGTTGCCACTGACACCTAGTCAATTAAAAATCATTTATTAAATCCAGAGTCAGTAAAATATATTTAATAGACTGCATGGCCATTAAAGTATGCTGATCTAGACAAAGCAATACTACACTCCTTACCTCAGGAGTTGATAGTAAATATATCTGCTATGTTCAAACAGTCTAAGGTGAAAAGTAGGTCACTTGATACAGTAAAACTTTCAGAGACAGCTTTCTAAAAATGGATTTCTACAGATATTGTGGAGTAAATCCATAGTGCAAATAGAATGTGAGAAAAAAATGTACCATCATTAGCCCATTTCTGGTCACCTATTTCTAGATAGGAAGAGAAAATTAGTGACAGGACATCTAACTGTTACATGAATACAGAGCTCAATAAATGACAGACTTTTCTATTTGGATACATAAGCAAGCAGGGTTGTTAGAGTTTTATATCTTATATATAGTTCCATGGATCAGATTAGATAATGAGTGCTAGTATTAAATACTGCTACCACTACTGAGGGGCTCAGGGATTCTCAGAATAGAGGTTAAAGGATAAGTAGGACATACATAAGCATGTAAATATGCTACAGAATTATATTCTACATTAGAGAATTTTAAGAGATTAATTAGAAACTTACATGATGAAATGAGCTATGGTTATGTATGAAATCTATGAAAGATACTAATTAACAGTGCAGGGTGCACAAATGTTTTAGAGATCAGGATCAGGATTCAAAATGACTGCAATAATCATAAGATATGGACTAAAATCAGCAAGATAAAATTCAGAAAGTTGCTTCATTTTGGAGGTTAAAATCACATCCACCAATACTATATTGTGAATAGCTGAGTAAACAGAAATGCAAGGAAAAAGGTCCAGGAGGCTAGAGTAGAAATAAAATTAAATGAAAGTCAACAGTGAAAGTCAAGGCAAATCACATTCTGACATGTTAATAGTAGTGTTATATGTAAGATGCTGAGGGTAATGATTCCACTTGATTCAGTATTGGTGAAATGTCAGCTGTAAAATACTATTGGGTACATCTACCCCAGCAAATAACTTTCATCCTGGAACCTGGTGCTCCATCATCCCCACTCTATGTATGATAGTTTATTCCCAGACTTTCATTTCAGAGTAAACTTGCTATATCCTTTTGAGACAAAGCTGAGCACAGTTCTCAAATAACATTCAGTTCATGAACCATGCTCTATAAGTAGCAAGGATGAGACTTTACCATGCTCTCCAGGCCCTATATAGTCCCCCAACAACCATCAACCTGTATGCCTTCAGGCACCCCAATCTCATGGCCTTCTCCAAGGTATGCAATACTTTCATGCCATAAAAATGCATACGGCATTATGCCACAACCACAAAAATACCCATGCAGTATTTTAACACAGTGCTCACACACACACACACACACACACATATATATATGATTTTTTTTTTTTTTTTTTTTCAGACAGACTGAAATAAAGCCAAACAATATGTCTGAGGGTACCATACAGACCTGAGGAAACTTAGACTATATATGGGCCTAACCTTTTTTCCTTGGGATGCAATGTGGCTGATAGTGCTTTCTATATCACTGGGCCTGAGCAATTAGACCTGTTTGTTGGGGAAGATACAGCTAGACATGTAGATACAGCCTTTGAGGAAATACTGGTTCTCACAATTTGAGAAAGGTCTAGACATACACAGGAGACCCTTGAGCAGGTCAGTAATAATAAGGTATTTAAGAACTAGTGAGTTACATGGTTGTCCTGGTTTCAGTTAGGACAGAGTTATTTTTCCTCCTAGTAGCTGGTAGAGTGCTATGTTTTGGATTAGGATGAGAAGAGTGTTGATAACATGCTGATGTTTTAATTGCTGCAGAGCAGTGCTTACAGTAAGCCAAGGACTTTTCAGCTCCTCACTCTGTCCTGCCAGCGGGCAGGCTGGGGGGGCAGCAAGAGCTGGGAGGGGACAGACCCAGGACAGCTGACCCAAACTGGCCAAAGGGGTATTCCATACCATCTGATGTCATGCTGAACAATATATAGGGGTGGCTAGCCGAAGTGGGGGGCCGGCTCTCGGGGTTAGGCTGGGCATCGGTCAGCGGGTGGTGAGCAATTGCATTGTGCATCACTTGTTTGTACATATTATTATTATTATTATTATTATTATTATTATCCTATCTTAATAAACTGTCTTTATCTCAACCCACAGGCTTCACTTTCCCGTTTCTCTCCCCCATCCCAGAGAGGGAGAGGGGAGGGTGAGCAAACGGCTGTTTGGTGTTTAGCTGCCGGCCGGGTTAAACCACAACAATGGTTAAAATAAGCATTGCAATAAGCAATGCTTATTTTGCAATAAGCAACATTTCAAACTGCAAATTTTTATTTTTTTATTTTTTTGGAAGTTCATATGAGAATTTGTAAATTATGTATTTTGGGGGAAAATTTGTAAAACTGTCTGGGCCAGTACAGCACATCTCTGGATGTTGAGGATCTGCACACAGAGTAGGGACAACTATTGTACAACTTTCGTCTTGAGTTGCTCATTCACCACCCCTTGGGACAACTACACAAAATTTTTATTATATATATATATATATTTTTTTTTTTTTTTTTTTTTTTTTTTTCCTGCATCTATAGCAACATAGATTTCTACAAGATCTCTAAAACTCCTTGGGTAAGTGATACAAAATAGGGAATAATCAAAGTACATGTGTGCAATGTGAAACTTGAGGACCATACAAATGTCCCAATATTAGGATGCACAACTGAACATCAGCATGGTTCAATAAATCAGCTTTTCTCTGAATGTTCTTTTTTACCTGGACAAGACTCCAATGCATTAACTAAAGAATTTGCTAGAGAAGTTTAGCCATGGAGATAAGAAGAAAAGCAAATAACTCTGTTCAGCTGTGAAAGATATCCTCTTACTGTAGAATGAATGGTCTTCTAACCATCTGAAGCATGGACAGTATGCCATAATTACATGTGTCTGCTGGCTGATAACTTTCAGTTCATCTAAATAGTGCTCACCTCAATGGGCTCTTCTAGGGAATCCTACCCACCCCTATTCTTGGAACTGACTTCAGGGGAAGCTAACAGTATGGATTTTTTCATTTTCATGTACCCCACACATGTTTTATAATCCTCCACCTTCAAAACCCTATGCATAGTTTCTGCCAGTGTGGAATAAACATTGCGGAGTTTCAGAATTATCTGTTGCAAAGGAATATTTTTCTACAATAGTAGCAATACTGTAATTCTTAGCTGACATATAGAGGGCAGCCACTAAATTTTGCAAACAAAGATCTTCATATTTTTCATACTCAGCCTATTCCAGCAGCATTTTCAATTATATCCACTTTAATGTGCCTCTGGAATACTGAGACATGAGAAGTGCAATGTTTTTAGCAGATCCAACATGATGTTCAGAGTACAAACCTGCTAGAATTAATAGGTCAGATCCATCAAGAAGCTGTAACTTTAAAGAGTCATAAACCTACTAGGAGTCATGAACCTATTCCTAACTCATTCATTAACAAAATCAGCAATGTTGGTTAGAATCAGCCTTATAGAACATATGAAGTTGAAGAAATGCGCCAGTATGGCCATTCAGATCTTCAACAATTCTTATATATTCTAATACACATTGCAACTTCTGGCATTTTTTTGTAAGGGATTTGTACTATTTTTTTTTTTTTTTTTTTTGAGAAATAAAGTTTTATTAACACTTTTTTCAACTCTATAAATGGAACATAACAAAACTAAAAATCTTCATTATGGGAGTAGAGTACATTTTTCAAATGTTTTAGTGTGATTCAACATTTTCCCCTCATTTTCAGAAATCAGAGGAACTTGAACAGTTACATCTATCAGACCCTTCTAAAAATTTGATCAAGAGTTGACCTGCAAAGGGAATTAGGGAATTAGGTACCTAATGGAAAGTTACATACAAAATTGTATGTATACAGTTGATGAACTCAATTTAATTTTGAAGAAAATACATGATAAAGGGAATCTGGGAATTTAGATCATTTCTGATTGCAAACAGCTATATTTAAAGGTAGTGAGTGATTAGCAAATTAACTTATTTAAGTGAACAAAACTGCCTGGAATGCCACGTAGCACAGGAACAGTGTTCTAAACAGCTCAGATAGGACATCATATCTAGGATGGAAATAATATAAAAAGGAAAGAAATCTAAGTCACCTGCCTTCTCTGTCTAGGCTGTCTAGAAACCTATATTTAAGAAGGAGTATGATACATTTATGAAGGGAAGTATATCTTGTAGTTGACTCTCCTAATAGAAGACTAAATTTGATTTGAATATTTAGGACAATACAGATACACTAAGCCTGCTTAACGGTATGTGATGCTGCCTGGTTTTTATCTGTGTGTTTTTATCTATGTCCGATATAAGAGCTATGGTTAACATTTGACTTGATATTTTGAAAATATTGTCTATGTTTGAAAAAAAATACATTTCCAAATATTAATTATGCCATGAAAATAAATATAATTTCTGTTGTCATTGTGTACCTAGAGCATCAGTCCCAAAAATACAAAAGGACAATCTGCGAACAAAAAGGTTACCAGAACTGTTATAATTGGGATATGGTTGTAGAGGCTGAAACAGCTTCTGAGATAACATTGGGAAGGAATGTGGTTTTATGACTGCTAGAATTATATTCCAGGCAGTTAAAAGACAATACTAAGAGAATTATTATCTCAAAAGATAGAAAACAATAGATGAACTCAGAATATTAGGCATTGGAATGGGTTGCTCAGGGAGGTGGTGGGTGTCCATGGGGGTGTTTAAGGAACGGTTGGACATGGTGCTTAGAGACAGTGTGTAGTGGGTGATATTGGTGGTAGGGGAATGGTTGGACTAGATGATCTTGGAGGTCTTTTCCAACCTTAATGATTCTATGATTTCCAGCTGCTCTGTAGATGGCCTTTGCTGACTGGTGTAAATCTAGACTGCCCACTGAAGCTTCAGTGAAGTTATATTTCAAAATGACTAACTAAAAATGTAGATAGAATAGAAATATGTCTTCTAAGTTGGACAGAACTGTTCCTGTTATGCAAAAGAAATACTGCACCAGTGACTTTTTCCTCATAGTCTCTGCACAAATGTGAGTCCTTCAGTGAACCTGATTGTGACATTATTGTCTCCCTTCCATTTGAAGTCAATCTCTTCAATTTGTTCACTATTTCATGCTACTTTCTCCCTCCTCCTTTCAAGTGATCATTTCTTTTACCTCTCTTCTGATGAGTGAGGTATTATCAATTAATCTGAAGAGCAAGTCCTCCATTTATCTCTTACTATTCTCATTTTTTCCAATTGCAATTTTTGGAGTACAATGTATGTTCCAGCACTGCATTTAATAGATTTTGCAATGTCATATTTCTTTGTCTGACACCTCTTTTCAGATGAAACCTACTTGACATAAGTCAAGATCCTTGTACGTTTTGATCTTCTTCTATAGAAAAAGAAAACAAAACAAACAAACAAAAAAACCCCACAGAATGTAACTTATATTTAGAGTCTTTCATATTAAAGTTAAGTCAAAACACTTTACAATAATGATATTGATCATGCAGTAACTGCATGGGAAAATAAAGCATGTGTTGTGGGAACAGAAACAGTTATCACACAACTTATCCTTGCCTTTTAGAATCTTTTCATATTAAGTGCCTTTTTCATATAATCCAAGCTAATCATGTCAGCTAGCTTTTTATAGTCTTTAATACCAATAATATTAAACATTTACTAGTGTTTAACTCTTTATTTGTAGTACAATAGGATGTCTAATATCAGTGGGTTTCTATTGCTCATAGCAACAGAGAATAACTGCTAAATTTATGACAAAATATTAATAAATGTTTACTAAATCCAGATTGTTCAATTCATTTACTTGTGCTAAGTACACTTGCAATCTACTTCAGAAATATGCCTTACAGTGTAAGCATTAATCATACATTAATTGAACTATATCTATGCAGACAATCTTATTTTAAAACTTCCCCTTAAATCAGTGCCTCATCATTGTATTGTGTTGTATCTGATGAATTTTTATTTTTTATTTTTAACAGAAACCATAATATTTCTGTACATTAGCTTCTCATGCAAACTTCCCCCCTACACACACTTTATTTTATTTTATTTTATTTTTTTCTCTCAACAGAATCACAGAATTTCTAGGTTTCTAGGTTGAAATGACCTCAAGATCATCGAGTCCAACCTCCGACATAACACTAACAGTCCCCACTAAACCATATCCCTAAGCTCTACATCTAAACGTCTTTTAAAGACCTCCAGGGATGGTGACTCCACCACTTCACTGGGCAGCGCGTTCCAATGTCTAACAACCCTTTCGGTAAAGAAGTTCTTCCTAACATCCAACCTAAAACTCCCCTGGCGCAACTTAAGACCATTCCCCCTCGTCCTGTCACCAGGCACGTGGGAGAACAGACCAACCCCCACCTCGCTACAGCCTCCTTTGAGGTACCTGTAGAGAGCGATAAGGTCACCCCTGAGCCTCCTTTTCTCCAGGCTGAACAAGCCCAGCTCCCTCAGCCGTTCCTCATATGACTTGTTCTCCAGACCCCTCGCCAGCTTCGTCACCCTTCTCTGGACTTGCTCAAGCACCTCGATGTCCTTCTTGTAGCGAGGGGCCCAAAACTGAACACAGTACTCGAGGTGCGGCCTCACCAGAGCCAAGTACAGGGGGACGATCACCTCCCTAGCCCTGCTGGCCACACTGTTTCTTATACACGTCAGGATGCCGTTGGCCTTCTTGGCCACCTGAGCACACTGCTGGCTCATATTCAGCCAACTATCAACCATCACTCCCAGGTCCTTCTCTGCCTGGCAGCTCTCCAACCACTCCTCTCCCAGCCTGTAGCTCTGCTTGGGGTTATTGCACCCCAGGTGCAGGACCCGGCACTTGGCCTTGTTGAACTTCATGTAGTTGACCTCAGCCCATCGGTGCAGCCTATCCAGATCCTCCTACAGAGCCTTCCTACCCTCGAGCAAATCGACACACATGCCTAACTTGGTGTCATCTGCGAACTTACTGAGGGTGCACTCAATGCCCTCATCCAGATCATCGATGAAGATATTAGAGGACTGGCCCCAGCACCGAGCCCTGGGGAACGCCACTAGTGACCGGCCTCCAACTGGATTTGACTCCATTCACCACGACTCTTTGGGCCCGGCCAGCCAGCCAGTTTCTAACCCAACAAAGCGTATGCCAGTCCAAGCCAAGAGCAGCCAGTTTCTTGAGGAGAATGCTGTGGGAAATGGTGTCAAAAGCCTTGCTGAAGTCAAGGTAGACCACATCCACAGCCTTTCCCTCATCCACCCAGCGCGTCACTTTGTTATAGAAGGAGATCAGGTTCGTCAAGCAGGACCTGACTTTCATAAACCCATGCTGACTGGGCCTGATCGCCTGCTTGCCCTGCAAGTGCTGCATGATGACTCTCAAGATAATCTGCTCCATGAGCTTCCCTGGCACTGAGGTCAAACTGACAGGCCTGTAGTTTCCCGGGTCAGTCCTCCGGCCCTTCTTGTAGATGGGCATCATGTTTGCTAGCCACCAGTCAACTGGGATCTTCCCTGATAGCCAGGACTGTTGATAAATGATGGTAAGCGGCTTGGCCAGCTCCTCTGCCAGTCACTCAGTACCCTTGGCTGGATCCCATCCAGCCCCATCGACTTGTGCATATCCAAGTGCCATACCAGGTCACCAACCATTTCTTTGTGGATAGTGAGGGCCACATCCTGCTCCCCATTCCCTTCTACCAGTTCAGGGAACTGGGTATCCAGAGAAAAACCAGTATTGTCACTAAAGACTGAGGTGAAGAAGGCATTAAGCACCTCCACCTTTTCCTCATCTCTTGTAACTAAATTTCCCCCCTCATTCAGTAAAGGATGGAGATTCTCCTTAGTCCTCCTTTTTGTGTTGATGTATTTATAAAAACATTTTTTGTTATCTTTAACGGCAGAAGCCAGATTGATCTCCAGATGAGCTTTGGCCTTTCTAATTTTGTCCCTGCACAGCCTTGCAACATCCTTATAGTCCTCCGTAGTGGCCTGCCCACTTTTCCAGAGATTATAAACCCTCTTTTTTCTCCTAAGCTCAAGCCACAATTCTCTGTTCAGCCAGGCTGGTCTTCTTCCCCACCAGCTCGTCTTTGGGCATGTGGGGACAGACCATTCCTGCACCATTAAGATTTCCCTCTTGAAGAGCGCCCAGCCTTCCTGCACTCCTCTGCCCTTCAGAACCACCTCCCAAGGGACTCTACCAACCAGTGTCCTCAGCAGCACAAAGTCAGCCCTCTGGAAGTCCAATACAGCAGTTTTACTCGTCCCCTTCCTGGCCTTGCCAAGAATAGAGAACTCCACCATTTCGTGGTCACTCTGCCCAAGACAGCTTCCAACCACCACATCTCCCACCAGTCCTTCTCTGTTTGTGAAGAGAAGGTCTAGCAGGACACCACCCCTGGTAGGCTCACTAACCAGCTGCGTCAGGAAGCTATCTTCCACGCTCTCCAGAAACCTCCTAGACTGCTTTCTCTGGGCTGTGTTGTGCTTCCAGGATATGTCAGGGAAGTTGAAGTCCCCCACGAGAACAAGCACCAATGATTTCGCAACTTCTGTCAGCTGCCTGTAGAACTCCTCATCCGTCTCCTCATCCTGGTTCAGCAGTCTAGAACAGACCTCGACCAGGACACTAGCCTTGTTGGCCTTCCCGCTGATCCTAACCCAAAGGGACTCAACCTTGTCATTCCCAGCCTCGAGTTCCACAACATCAAAAGATTCTCTAATATAGAGAGCCACACCACCACCCCTTCTGTGCTGCCTGTCCCTTCTGAAGAGCTTATAGCCAGTCATTGCAGCACTCCAGTCATGAGAGTGGTCCCACCATGTCTCTGTGATGGTAACCAAGTCGTAGCCTGCCTGCTGCATGATGGCTTCTAGCTCCTCCTGTTTGTTATCCATGCTGCGTGTATTGGTGTAGATGCACTTCAGCTGGGCCATTGTCTTATCCCCCGGCCTTGCTATCGTTCCCCCTCAAGCCCCAAACATTGTTTTCTTTCACCATGTTCTACGAAATCCAAATGGAAAAAGGGGGTTTACTTAACATGCACACATACCGCTCTTTCTCTGCCCCTCCCCAGATGCATGTATCTTGGTTGTAAAATTCCATGTACTTTTTTTTAACAACTCTGGATTTTTATACATATCACACTTCTATTCATCTCAGCCACAAAAACAAACAAAACCAACCAACCAACCAAACTACTACCACCAAAAAAAAAAAAAAAAAACAACAACACAGAAAAACAAAACAAAACAAAACAAACAAAAAACCAAACCCATAGCCTTTCATTCCTCTGCAAAAGGAAAATATAATATTTGCATTTCTATTGGAAAAAAAAAAATGACGGGAGAGATAGAAGGTGGAAGGCAGGAAGGAAGGGAGGAAGAAAGGAAGGAAGGAAGAAAGGGGGAAAGAATAGAAGGAAAGGTAGAAAGGCTGAAGAAATGAATTAATACTTTTTCTACCACTTTTTTAGCAAAATATCTGTGGCTTGAAACCTACGCTGCAGTACATCAACCAATTGAAAGTTTGTTAATTTTTCAATACAACTGGACACTCAAATTCAGATTAATAGCACCTTTATGTTAATTTCCAAAGTAAATCTCCAGCATCCCATTCTCAAGAATTATCACACAGGAGTAACAGCCCAATAGTATCTCCTCTTTGCCCAAAGGGAAAACAACTAGTTTCTAAAATTACTTCTGTGTGATGAATGCAAGACTCCAGAACATGTCCAGAAGCAAAAGACACCAGTTACTAAGAGATCAAAAAAATTAACATGAACACTTTATTACTGACTGTAGAAAACAATTGTTGACTGAAGACATTAATTTGATTTCTGTCTAGCACCTCCAGACTTAAAACTGAATTAACATTAGATGAAGAAAAACCACAAACTCTGTGAATTGTCTAAATTATTGAATCATATCCTCTGTGCAAACTTTCCTCTATGAGAGAGATAAGTACTTGTACACTAGGAGGTGTCCTCAGCAGGAGGGACTTAATGCACTACTGAAATGAGTAGAGATGCATAAGAAATAGTGTCTCAGTAACAATGAGCCACTTTACAGTTTCCTTCACAGTTTCCATGTTTGGTGCATGTACCTTAGCTCCAGAATCCCTTTAGCCCACTGCATCTTAATTGATTTACAGCTGATCCTACATCATGTTGTGTTGTTGTTTTTTTTTTTTTCTGTTCCTCTTACTTTTTTTACTGGACCCTCCCTCCCCTTTCCTTCAAGTTACAACCCTACCTGCCACTTTCTGTGTTTACTGGGCAGTATAATCAGCAGTGATGTTAATTGATCAGCAGCGAGTCTGCAATGTGTTCAGTTACTATATATATATACATATATATTTATATGAATAAAATAGTCAGAGAATTTTTGTCCTTTGTGAGAATGTTGGAGAGACCCCTGTGCTGAGACACCTCAATGCCACTTACTAACTCCTCCCATTGTTCTCTTAGCCAGGATGAAGACTTACTGCAGAAGGGCATGAAAGGCTAGAGAATTTTTGCCTTAAATGCTCCACCTAGTCTTTGGCTCTTGGTGAGGTCACTTCCCAAGAATGGGATTACAATGAACCAGAGGTGCAGCTACCTCCATCTTCAGCCCAGGGCCTAGCTCAGTCCACTGCGACTGGAGTCAATGCATTTTTTTCCACTGATTTTAATGGGAGCATGGAAGTCAGCTGAAACAAGCATATGATGTAGAAAACAAAGCAAACAACAGAAGAGATGAAATGTAGATCCACGGGGGATTTCCTGAGATATTAAAATTATTAAAAGGGAGACTGAGAATACTCTGAAGAGGAAAAATTGAAGGGAGTAGGCGGAAAGAAAAGAAGAAAAACAAGATGAGAAAAAGGAACAGGATAAAAAGGAATAGAATAACTTTACAATCAAAGACCATATATATATATATATATATATATATATATATACACACACTTTTTTTTTTTTTTTTTCTGCTGGCACATTTTTGAGGAACAGACTAATATGGTACTAAATTGATAGAAAATATTTGTTGTGTTCTTGAATTCACCATACATGATTGTTGGTATTAGGAGTAACTTTGTAGAATACAACATGCAATTAAAAAAAGGGGCATGGGGCATGAAAGATCTTAAATAAATACAAAATAAATACCATGTTGAACAAATAAAAGATGATCCATGCTTGTCTGCCCTCAGATGAGTAAGCTATATAACATAGATCTAATTCTATCCCAAGTGCTTGGGTGGGAAATACATTACCAAGCACTTCTATTGCTGCCATGGAGACCTGAAGCTTCCTGAGATAACAACTCAAGTGGCTGATTACAGTTTGATGCTGTTTCATGAGGCCTCCTGGGGTGTCAATTAATCTCATGAACTTATTAAAGAGTGTTAGAGGTTCTTGATTTCAGGAAAATGAGCTAGGCTGGCATCTTTTAACTTGAAAAAATATTTCTGGCTTTACCATCACCTGTTACAAGTAGAAATGTGGGGTTCTCAACTCCAAGAGAACAATCATTAAATTTCTTGCCTTATTGCATCACATTTCTTAATTTTCAGTTTTTAAAATCTAACTGAATTTATATCCATTATGGACTTGCTAGATTTTTTTATTAATATTATTATTTTTGAACTGTGATTCTACTTTGAATATGTAATGATTTCGATGCTACAGAAGTCAACAGAAGTACTTTGATTTTAGATAATCTGCTAGAGCACAAAATCTGGAGTAACCACCTGTTATAAATCAGTGCACAATCTTATTAGATAACACATTTGACAGTGCATTTCATTAATAAATATGAATACTAGTGTGTGAGCTCTAACTCTTGATCTAATTAAAATAGATTACTCAATGATATAACGATGACAGGGTGACATTTTCTCCCAGTATTTAAACCCCACATAGTAAGTGGCCTGTTATTGAATAAAATGGAACAAACAAAGAACTGTTTATAATCACACTGGTTTGCCAATAGGAAAAAAAAAATGCTACAAAACTGTATATATGAAAGCAGAATAAAAAAAAAAATAGTACTTTCTAACAGCAATGTGGTATGTTGAAACTTCACTGAATGGCTACATCATGAGAGGGGCCAGGGAGAACTTTTAGTGTTTTATGTAACAACAGGCATATGTCAACTGCCTGTAATCAAATTAAATGTACTTTATAAACTATTGCATATTTCAGACGCGGTTGGTATTTACAACATGAATGAGAAGTTAAGAGGCAAAGAGTTAATGTGGAAAAGAAAGATTTGCACACCAAGTACATTAATAAGCTTAAGGGAAATATTTTATATGGTATTCTTCAGTTATTGCTTCCCTTCTGCACAAACTCTCCATTGACTCAGTTTCTAAACCTCATTATTTCGTATACATCCCATTGACACTTCCCTGCTTGCATTTTGTTTTAAAGCAACTTATTTTGTTACATTTCTGTCACTGGTGATTTTGGTCTAATGCACTTAACTTTCATTTCTGAGCAGCTTTCCCTTATGCTGTCAGTGTACTGTCAGGAAAACCCAACAGAAAATTGGCCATTATGAGATTTGATGTGTTAATGGGAGGCTGGATTCTTCTGAGCTGGCTCATGATTGTATCAGTAGCTATCTGACAGGATGTGCACTCTCAGTCATTCAAACACTCACAACCACCCCTCACACGTGTGGGGAGTAACATAGGTGCAGTGTAGAAATGTCCAGGGAATAATGCTTTTGTCAGGACTCATTTTGCTCTAGAGGTATTCTTCTCCCTTTTTAATACA
Organism: Heteronetta atricapilla; assembly: GCA_011075105.1. Classification (NCBI taxonomy): domain Eukaryota; kingdom Metazoa; phylum Chordata; class Aves; order Anseriformes; family Anatidae; genus Heteronetta; species Heteronetta atricapilla. The sequence continues at coordinate 23,386,825 of CM021732.1, read as the reverse complement.
AGTAATATACTGTATTGAATTACTAAAGCAGAAGTACCGACTCGATTCATTAGGATGTTGACTAGGCTACTCTGGAAGCAAGTTTAGAGCAATTTAAAAACAATCAGGCCTTCATTTGCATCATGGCAGGGATAAGAGGTGAGAGTCAAATTTCATATTAGCACTTATTGATGTCCTGCAAATTTTCTTGTTCCCATTTCACAGCAACACTGCTCCTAAATGCTGGACACTCAACCATATTCAGTGAACTGTATGCAGTAAATTCCAGCTAAGAATTCAGTAGATGTTTTGTGTATTCAAAATAACTTATTCTATTCCAGTAGAATGATTGTGACAAGTTTTGGTGGAACTACAACATATACTTTATAGAGGGGAATAAAAAGCTACTATGTCCATATTCATATGGACATCTGCATCCTTATCTCTAAGTCGATTTGTCATACGGATGCGTAAGCTTTTATTTAACATTCAAAACATCATTCTGAAGCCTGACTGACTCCTGCACTGGATGTGGTGCTAGGACTTTGGTCTCCCCATGCACAACTTTGCGGCACCAAAATTGTGTACATCCCACTGTATACTGTAAACTGTAGAGCTAAATTAAGCATCACAATCATTATAGTGAGCCCAGCATAAATCCAGTACATGGAATGAGACACTATTAGGCAATACCAATAAAATTCTGGAGCTTGTCTCTCTGAAGTTAAATAGCTAAGCAGTTCCTTGAAAAGTTTTTTGCCCCTCCTTCCTGTCCTGCCCATACAAGATGAATTTTCTGATCAAGTTGGGAACATTGCACTGCATTTATTATCTCTTTTCTAATCTCTAGGAGGACAGAGGGGCTCAGTAAAAAAGCATAGGCTTCTAGCAGTACAGAAAAAGTGACAACAAGCAGTGAGATGACATTAGTAAGTTTTGCCTGCAGATTGGTTGTTGTACCAGAAATAGCACTCCATGTTCCAACCTTAGCCCAGTGAACTGCATGACTACATCTTCAATAATTTTAGTGAGGGAAGATATCTGGAAAGCACAAATATGACAAAGAAGATGAAGATGGTTGGAAAATGAGCAAATGACAAGGCGTAAGAGAACATGAGGAAAGCAAAAAAGGATACTTGATACATGGAAAAAATAAAAAATAAAAAGAAAATCTTTACACTAATTACCTAGTAGAAAAAAAAATACAGTACATTGATATACATGTTTCAGTCTTTCTGTCTGACAATATAGTTTACACTATATTTTGTTTTTGTAGTATAATATATGTAGTATAACTATGAAGCTATATTTTTATGCATTTATATTATTAGGACAGTAAGATAATAATATAATGCAATATATTATGGAATTCACACTGATAATATATCAATACAATAGTGTTGACATTACTGTTTGTAAATATTATGTATTATTATATGATTATGTATAACTGTAAATTGACATTGAAATACAGTTGTGTGAAATGGATAGTGATATTTCAAGTCACAATATTCCAATGCATGTCCAAGTTTGTGTTGAAAATTTTATAGTTAATTTCTATATTAGTATTCTTCATATAGCATTGTGTTACTTAGGCTAGACCATATGCATTATGAACTAAAATATGAGCTCGGATACATAGGTATGACTTTACAAGAAACAGAAGCTGGCATCACTAAATCTAAATAATGTTGCTACTTTGCATTAAGGAAAAATAGTGTTGCTACTACCTCTGCTATCAACTAGGTTCTGCTAATGAGTTGCATTTTCACGAGTCACTTCAAGTAAACCTATGGTTCCTTCACTTTGTGCATAGTATTAATATCCTGGAATTTACAGCAAAGTGCAGATTTTATGGGAACAAATATTTTAGATTAGTCTGAATGAACAAAATTCTTGTAAAGATTTTTCCTTTTATATTTAGTGCTGGAGAACATCTTTTTGCAGTTCTCTTCATCTTTATTTAAGATGTCATAAAAGTGAAGGCTACTTACTTGAGAGTTTATGACAAGTTACATATTTTAATAATACCCACATTTATCCCTTGCTTTTTTTTTTTTTTTTCAGATTCTAACTCAATTTAACAATGAATATCACAATTTGTGGTGCTACTCAAGATAAAGCATGCAGAGTTCAATGAAATGAAGTGATTTCTATAGTAGTTACTTTTTTAAAAAAAATCTATTAATAAAACTCATACTTAAATTCTGGCAAACCTTATCACAACTGTTCAAGATGTACTGTTCTAAAACAAGCACTTGCTTGGTTATGCATGCATAATAAACTGTCTCTCTTACTGAATTTTCTTCTCCTTACCACTTCTTAATTTGCAAATGTAATACAGGCTTGCATGCAGAATAGGATAATGAAATTAATGTCATGCTTATATTTCCAATAAACAAAAGAGGAGGCAGGATACAATAAAATAACAGAAAACTAAAGTGACAAAGCAAACAAGATATTCATACAACAGGCAAAACCTCAGACTATTTCATTCTCATATTACTTTATTCAGAAATTATGCTCCTGCCCACAAATTTATATAATCAAACAAAAAATCTTTCTTTTTATGGTAATTGCTCACCAAGACATATTCTGAAGCCATCTCATTTCTCCATACATATATCCTCTATTTGATAATTAATTGTATTGCTCTGAAATGTAATGGTGTGACACTGGCATCCAATTTTGGGTGAAATTCAACCCTGAATAGAAAACCTGCTTGATATTCTTTGCACTCCCTTGGGCAAAAATTAGGAACTTGACTAGCGCTCTTTACTGGGATGAATTCCATTTACAATGAGAGTCTGCATGCAGAGTTCGGAAAAGTTTTTCAGAGTTACTGGAGGAAGGGAAAGAGCTGTATGTAGTCTTGAGTTGAGATAGATGGACTATAGGAATCTAAAAGCTTCTGACAGGCTCTTATCAGAGGCTGGAACCTTATGTTTAAGTACAGTGAATTATTATTCTGTTATAAGAGTATATATATATATATGTATATATATATATAACAGTCAAATTTCAGCCTGGGCACCTCATACAAAATACTCAAGAATCTTAAGGGAAAAGGAAATAAACTGTAGCACATAGATGAGAAACTTAAAATAGGTTTGAGGTGATTTTTTTCCTTAATTTATACTAGAAATAAAAATAAGTTGTCAAGCTGCTCTTCAGAAAGGGTGGCTATGTCTGTGTTAGTATTTTGACTCAGACAGAAGTCAGCTTTTGAAGCAAATCTAAAAGCTTTCTTCACTTCCAGTTTGTTGGTTTGTTTCTAGGAGTAGCTTTGGTGCATGCAGCAGGCCTGCTTTCAAGGGAAACTAGAGGAGAAGACCTGGACTGGCAGTCTACTAATTACATTCCACCACTGTTGGAAACATAAAGGTCTCAACTAATGTTTTAACATGCAGACAATTTTGAATGACATGTGCGGTGGGTGCAAGACCCAAACAAGCAGCCTAAATCTAAGACAAGAAGGTCTTGCAAATCCTCTGAAAAATAGGATGGATGCAAGTGTATCAAATTCAAATTCTTTGTTTCAGAAATCTAATCCTAGTATATACTGTATTATTTGTTAATGCAGACATGAAACTCAGAACAAGGGAGAAACTTCTGTTGGTGACTTTTGCACTACCAAATTTGACCTTGATTCACCTGAACTCAGTAAAACACAAGCATATAGCTGCACATCAGGAAGCTATTTGTCAGCACGTTGTACTATATAGCACTTATGAGACAGCTGGGTTGTTAGGCTCATTTCTGGGTCAGAGGTTTTTAGATTAAAAGTGGAAACTATTGCTTTCTGAATTGCATTAATATAAATTCACTGCACAGCCCACCCATCAGCCTGTGCCTGACCTATCACCAAGGAGATGGGGTCAAGCAAGGGGGCTGCTTGGTGCAGAAGTGAAAGATAGTCCTCTAGAAACATCTAGTTTTAAGATAGCGGTGAGAGAAAGAAGCAAGCCCCCAAAGTGTAATTGCTCCCTGCTGCATTCAAGAAAAGTGTCATCTGTAACTAATGTATTAAGGTGACAACATTTAGAGACTGATTTTTCTTTTCCATCAAGGAGACACCAAATATAGCTTGGGTTCTATAAACTGAACATTCTGATAACACTACAGTAAAGTCAATTGAAGCAGAACTCGTACAGAAACATTATCAAGCATCATTTCAATAGAGTGTGGCTGTCTTCCAGAGGTACAAATATCATTACACTGCAGCAAAGCAGTCTATGAACTAGATTAGCTGAACAGCCTTTATCAGCACTAAGGAAAATAATATCAGTGACAGTGACTTCACCTGCCTGAGTGGTTTAAATGTCCTGCCTTTCCATACTGATAACACTTGGCACCATTTGAAGGCTGAAGAAAGCATGACTTTGTTTGATCTAATTATAGAACCATAACAATTTTTGATAGTGAAGAAAAGGCATATAGTATAGGTCAACTTGTCCATCTCTCTGTAACTGCATGAAAGTTGCATGCTGAGGCACCTGAAGTGTACTTGAATAATGCCCTCTTTTCTGTTCCTTTTGTGCTTTTTATTGGTTTTCTTAGGTGTTTTTTTTCAGTCTCAGGGAAGCTGAGTTCCCAATTTCACTGACTTTGGAGTGTTTACATAGGGCAAATAGTAATTTATATATATATATATATTGGCAGAGAAGAGAAAGAAAAAGGTGATATTTTTAGAACCATCAGAAACATCTTCCTCTGTGATTTAATCTCCCTAACACAGGATGTCTTTATGGAGAGACACACTTTGGTTTAGTATGGACAGGTGGTTGCCTGCAGTGCAAAGCTGGCAGTCTAGCTTGGAGGCAGCCAGGAAATTTATCTTTCTAGGTGGATTTTGAAAATATTCAAGGCAAAGAACAGTTTAGAGACAGAATCCTCAATACTCAGAATACTCATTAAAGAAATTATGCTTTCTGTCCTCTTAGTTTGCATTACAGCATACAGAGTATATATGTTAAGTACGCTACATATATTATATACAACTCTATAGTAAAGTCAGAAGATTCTATAGTAAAGTAGGCATTTTTTTTAAGCTTTCCAACCACCCCTGAAATGATTTTTTTCTTGGGACATTACTGTAGTAGTCATTTAATTGCCAGTACAGTACTAATTTTACCCTAGTTACAGGAATGGACTTCCACTAATTATAGTTTTGCATAGGGTGAATTCTGTTATAAATAATAATGTACCATGCATGCCATGTGTATGTGATATAGGATAGAATTGATAATACTATAACAAGACCTATCTATTTTTTTTTTTTTTAAATGTACCAATAAAACACCATCATTAGCTTTGAACTGTATCCTCAGATATATCCAAGGCCACCAAGAAGTAATTTTGTATAGCATAGTACATTATCAGACTGCAGAGTGACCTACTATGAGTGCACAGTAGTAAGCTTGCACAGTTCCATTAGCTTTCTCAGTTTAGGTACAAAAAGATCCAACTACTGATTCAATACCAGGGCAAGAAAAGCTAGAAAACAGATGCTGACCTTCAGCACCCAGTGAGGATTTCTGTACTCTGCTTTCCATTATCCTGGAGGGCATTCTCATTATCAGCTCCAAGCTCCAAAAAATATTTTCCTAAGAGCAGTGAGGCAGAAGGCACTGTAAGGATGTTCTCTCCCACAGACTGCCAAAATATTATAACATCTGAGTAACAGAAGACAATTTTAACAAGATAGTCATACAAAAAGCCTTGCAGTCATTAGTGCAGGCATCCCTAAAGGTGATAATTTCAAGACTAAAACACCTAAGTATAGGTGTTTAAATGTGCACTGCCTAGGTTCTTCTATCACTGTCAATTGAGGACTGTGTTTTGATTTAGCTGCCCACACATGTCCAGTGCTACCTGACATGCATTGAGCACTGCTCTGTAAAAGTATTGGTCTGCATATACCTTATCTTTCTCACCCCTGTGTCTGTTTATACACCAGTTGCTGATGAGGGCAACCACCTCTAACACCTTACTGGACCTGCCCAAAGTCCATGTGTAGACATCTAAACTTAGATGTTTCATCCTGGGGTTGAATCACATCTTGGAATGGTGATCAAGCTCAGGGAATGAATGAAACTTTCTTGGGTCTTTTCTGGTGACACCTGTAGCTGAAAAAAGAAAGAGGTCGATCTTGTCAGATTAGGATGTGAATTTGGAGACGGTTATTTTTTTGACCCCCAAACTTTAATAACTTCTAAATCTGTTCTGAATTAAGATGGGAGATTTTGTATTGATAATAAAGCAAGTTAGCAAAAACTTGTTATTGCATTGCCCCATTAACTTCACTGATTGTTCACTTAACAGAGAGAACAGAGAGCAAATTTATTTATTTTTTAATTATAATTTTCAATTTATTTGTTACTTTGAATTTGCTATCATCTGTAGAGATTATAGTTACATCAGTTGACAATGTCATCTACCTGGACTTCTGTAAGGCCTTTGACACAGTCCCACATGACATCCTGGTCTCCAAATTGGAGGGAGATGTACTTGATGGGTGGACCATTAAGTGGATAAGGAGTTGGCTTGAAGGTCACACCCAGAGAGTAATGGTCAATGGCTCTATGTCCAAATGGAGGCCAGTGATAAGTGATGTCCCTCAAGGGTCTGTCCTGGAACTGTTACTGTTTTATATCTTTATCAATGACATAGTGGGATTGAGTGTACCCTCATTAAGTTTGTAGATGACACCAAGCTGAGTGGTGCAGTTGAGACAACAGAAGGAAGGGATGTCATCCAAAGGGACCTGGACAAGCTTGAGAACAGGCCCCAAGTGAACCTAATAAGGTTCAACAAGTCCAAGTGCAAGGTGTCACACCTGTGCTGGTGCAATCTCAGACATGAGTACTGACTGGGAGAAGAACTCACTGAGAGCAGCCCTGCAGAGAAGGACTTGGAGATTCTGGTGGATAAAAAGCTCTGTATGAGTTGGCAGTGATCACTTCCAGCCCAGGTCAACTGCATCCTGGGCTGCATCAACCAAGCAGTGGCCAGCAAGGAAAGGAGGTGATTGTACCCCTCAGCCTTTGTGAGGCCCCACTTGGAGTGCCTTGTCCAGGTTTGCGGCCCCCCACACAAGAAGGATGTTGATCTGTTAGAACAGGTCCAGAGGACTACGAAGATGATCAAAGGACTGGAGCACTTCTCCTATGAAGTCAGGTTGAGAAAGCTGGGGTTGTTCAGCCTACAGAAGAGAAGGCTCTGGGGTGACCTCACTGTGGCTTTTCAGTTCTTAAAGGGGACATCTACAAAAGATGGAGAACAAATCTGCTCAATAAGATGACAGGACAAGGAGGAATGGTTTTAAACTAAAACTGGGAAGATTCATTTTAGAGGTTAGGAGGAAATTCTTTACTCAGAGGGTGGTGAGGCACTGGAAGAGGCTGCTCAAAGAGGCTGTGGGTGCCCCATCTCTGGAGGTGTTCAAGACCAGGTCAGATGAGGCCCTGAGCAACCTGATCTTGTGGGAGGTGTCCCTGCCCATGGCAAGGGGTTGGAAATAGGTGATCTTCAAACCTGAGCCATTCTATGATTATATGATTTTTGCTGATATTTCATAAAGATCTGTTGGACAGTTTCGTGGATGCTAACGTGTTTTATAATCATACTATATACCTGCAATTTTTCCCTACACGTACTTGTACTTTAAATTGACAGTTTTCAGTTACTATGCAAAATAGCCTGGATGAAATCAGTTTCATACACATTAACTTCTCAAAAAATCTAGTGTGGCTACTGAAGGCTCAGCTAGGTTAACTGTAAGGCTGCTCAAAAATAAATAAATAAATAAAAATAAAATAAAATTTCATTTTATAACAAGAAAAAACTTTTGGTTCACTTTTATTCTGCTCTCGCTTGGATAGTGTCAAAATATGTTTTCAAATAAATAAATTCCAAAAGAATTGTGGTTGGTTTTATGTTTACACGCAGACTGATAGACAACAAATTGTAGTCTGGTTTTGAAAAAGAAAAATATTAAGATAATAGATAGTAGAGTTCCCTCTAGTAGTGTAGATATAATTACTAGACATACTTTCGTTAGTGCCCTCTAACTTCCTACAGCTCCGAATAATCAGAAATCAGAATAAAAGCAACCATTCTTTCTAGGACCACTGACCACTGACCACAGAGCAAGTGCTCTGTTCCCTGGAATAAAAAACAAAGCTGAGGATGTCTTCCCCCTGCATCTTCAATGTGGGCATGTGTTAAGAATTCAGGCTTGCATCCTGTGAGGATGGCTTCAGCATTCACAAAATTTGTTTCCCAAAAGATATTAAATACAAAAAAAACTTTTGTCTGAACCACTCTGTGGTTGTGGCAAATACAGTTCTATCTAGCTTTTACAATTTTCAATAGCAGTACTAATTCACTAGGCCTAAGACTCATTTCTAGTAGGTTATAAAAATACTACACACGTGCATTTGTATTACATGAGAAGGATAATGTAAAACACCACAAATGGATACCAAGAGGCAAGAACAAAATATTGGTGTAAAAGCCCTAACGGAGGAAAGAAAAATGCCACATATTGGAAAAAAAAAAAAAAAAAAAAAAAAAAAGCTACAGCTAAGAAACATAATAAAATACAATGATAAAATAGCTATAAGATTATTGAATCTGGAAAGAATAAAAATAATCTAATTTTCAAAGGGGAGTGAATTAAATGTGCCAGAAGGACCAAAAAAAATGGACTGTTACTGACTCAGTCATTTCATTAAACTTCCGAATGTTTTCACGCATTTTAATTTAATCCTTTGTGATCCTGGCACTTTCAAGCAGGAGTTTTTGTACCTCTCCCACGAGATTTCATTTTCGCCTCAGGATGATGCCAAGACAGAAATATTCTGCCATTAAATTGTGACTGGGGCAGTTCTTCAGAGGTTTTTCTAGAGCACTTTTTCATTGTTATGCCCTGCTTTTTATATTTTCTTAATACTTTGCAGTTCTCTTTAGTCCTTTGCAGTGCTCTTTAGTCTAACTGGGCTTTGTGTATGTGCAAGCATATTTTCAACTGCAGGCTGCAAAACTTGCATGCAGCTCAGGAGAGGTCTGTGAAGAACCAGCTCCACTTTCTAGTTCACAAATCCAGTCAAGTAGTCTTAATTGTAAAAATGTGCATAAAAGACAAAAGACAAAATGCTGATGACTGTTTCCAATCTCTCCTGCATCACTGGATTGAGCATTACAATAAGGGGAGGTAAGAAGGAGGGAAAGTCTCACTGGTCTTGCCAGTAAAACTGTTGAACTTGTAGGAATGTATTTGCTATTGCATAATTACATGAAGATCAGCATAATCCAAAGATACAATTAAAGCACCTTTTTTTTTTTTTTTTTCAGAATACATATATATATATATATGTATGTGTGTGTGTGTGTGTGTGTAACTGGCAATAGTTTTTCTGTTGTGTGGAATTTGATATAGAATAACTAAGAATGCCTACAGCACTGTTATAATGAAGTGAAAACAATGGTGTCAAATCAATAAGTGATACTAAATGGCAAGTAAAGACATTGATCTGTATATTATGAAATTGATTATGCCAGCATTTACTGTTTGTGTTGTTCAATATTTTTAATGAAGTGAAATGTGTGATTTAATCTAATGTATTATTATTTATCCTGTATTTCATAGCTTACTTTTCTTTCTGGAGATTTAATGTAAGACCTTAAAACATGAAGTAGAACAAGTAAATTTTGAATCATTGGTTGATTTTCCATGCCATCATGCATGTCCTCTTCTTCTCTCCTCACTAGCCACAGAAGAAAGTCACCTCACTGTGTATCCACAAGCTACAATGACAACTAAATGATGGGAGGGCACTGTGTGGCTCTCTTGGACTCCTTGGTCTCTCAAAGTGCTAAGAGAGGGAGAATCTGAACATGCAGCTATGTACAGTGTCCTTTTCTTGAACCACTGCCACTTCAACCAGTCTGGAATATGGCACTTGCATGTAGTACTTCCCTCACAATTCACTGTTCAGTAATGTTTCCCCTGATAGTTATAAACCTCAGTGACTAGAATCCTCAGGACTGAGATCACAGGCATAAAAATCTGCTTGCCCTTCTACTGAAATCTGCTGAATTCATTCTTCTTTTACTATTTGGATGAGATGGAGTATTGCTGTCCAACGCTGTGCAGTCCATTGCTGCATCTGGGCTGAAAGAAGAAAATCCTTAAGATGATTTATTCAATTACCTGCATTTTCAATTGTGTTAACGTACCCCAAGTTAAAACAGGTCTTCAAAGACTGGACCAGATATCTTTTGAGGTCTATTCCAGCCTAGGCTGCTTTATGGTTCTGTGATTCAAAAGGTACGTTTTATTCTACTCTCTGACCAGCAGCTATCCTATAGACCTCTATCCAGAAATTCAGGGATGTCAAAATTAGGGAAAATTCCATACTATGTTCACACCAGAGCTAAGTATATATTTATTATCTTCTTTAAACTGTTTACTTCACCTTTCTCCTTCACTCAGGTGAGAAAAATAACTATGCTACCCAACACAATATTAATTTGCTTTTCAGTTTAAAATAAGGACAAATACTGCCCCAAAGAAATTCCAGTACTTTCACTATTTGAACTATTGTTGATAATGCCAGTGAAAGGTAAGTCATGCATTAATGTTAAAGAACTTGATATTTCAGTTTTATTAATCAAATGCATGTTAATTAAATTACATTTCATTACACTTTACAGGTTTTAAGCAGCACACAGTGCTATAAAGATTGCTGTGGAAGTTCACATTATGGGAATGGCAGTATACAAAACAGACATTGTTATTTCAGCCACTGCTCCTTTATTTAAATATTTGTTCATATTTTTAAAAATCAGTGAAGATTTTGAACAAGCAAATAAACCAATTTCACTTTGTTTTAAAAATTTAAAGATGTCTAATCTTATACCTCTGTCATCTAATCTTATAACTATCTTTTTCTCTTCTGGCCCCATTAATAACCATTAAATAATCTAGAGGAAAATACAAGGGAGAAAGACAAAATAAATCATTTCTGTTTATGATCTGACTAAAGATAAAAAGCCTGTCTCTGTTGTACTAAGGCCATTGACAATGGAGCAAGCAATTGCTCGCATTCCTTTTGATATTAGATATTTTTATTTTAATTTACTGCTTTGCTTCCAGAGCTAAGATCACAAGCTCAACTCTCAGGTGCAATGCTACATGCTAGTTTTCTGAAGGGGGATCTCTTCTGAAGAGGGATCTTATTTATTTATTTATTTATTTATTTATTGGGTATGTACATAGATGTGTGTGTCAAAATTGCCCAAGTACATGGGAGAGGAGTGTTCTAAAAACTCAGCTCCCAACTTTTGATGCCTCAGGTCCCCTTATCTATCAGCTTTAACGTACTTTTTGTCACTTGTGTAGAGGATGTAACTGATTAAAAGGCAGAAATGGAAAAACTGAATCCTTCAATTTCAAGGTCATTGAATGGACCTTGATTCCTTGATTCCAAAGCCTGATTCCTAGACTATCAGGCTTTCTAAAATGACTAAAGGCCAAAACAGATATTCAGTAAGTTTTGAAACAACTTTAATATTTTCACTTTTGTTTTGAAATGAAGCTATTGGAGTGATGGGTGATTGTACTTGTCATGAATGAACTGTTATTTTTTATTTATTTATTTATTTTCTCCTCCTTCTCCTTCTCCTTCTCCTTCTCCTTCTCCTTCTCCTTCTCCTTCTCCTTCCTCTTCCTCTTCCTCTTCCTCTTCCTCTTCCTCTTCCTCTTCC
>CM021732.1:23344249-23371610 GCA_011075105.1 Heteronetta atricapilla | reverse complement strand
TTTTTTTTTTTTTTTTTTTTTTTTTTTTTTTTTTTTTTTTGGCAAATGAGGGCAGGAATAATGAAAAAGTACAAACTGTTTTGCCAAAAGTATGAGATTGATTTTAGTTATTTGTACTGTTGTTTCCAGCAAGCATGATTGCTAATCAGATCAACAATAAATTGAATACCAATGTTTTTGAATACCTTCCCTGTGCATTCAAACCTATTAGCATAATTATAATTATTAATTATTTATATTGCAGAAGAACCCAAGAGTCCTAATCAAAATCTGGCAAAAGCACAGATGTAAAGAGTGTTCCTGCCCAGGAAAGCTTGGGTAAGTTTTGTGAAGGAAATATAATGACTACATAAACTTTTTGCTGATCAGAATTTGAGAAATGCAGTGACTTTTTAGGGCTTTCTCTAGTCACAAAAGTTTGCCTAAATGCAGTCAGCTAGAGTTGAGTCCATCCTATCATTCCTCCATATTTGTTTTGCAAAAACTTCTTTTGGCATGTTTAGGATTAAAATTATAGCAAATGTCAAGGTTAAATTTAAAGAGCTTTAAAAATGGATTCTGTGGAAGATGGAAAAACATATATTCATACAGGAAAACATTTTTTTTTTTTCATGGATAACTAGGAAAAGATAAATTTAGTCCATTCAGAGAGTAAATTTCAGTAAAGTTTACTGTAACAAACATTGTAATTATGGCTATTTTTACTAAATTATTCTGAAAGAAAAATAATAGATTGCATTATTTCCAGTGAATATATATTGCTGTTTCTGAATAAGATCATGTTAAACTGTTGGTCAAAAAGTTATGAAGATGACTTGGAAAGTCATCTTCCTCTTAATTTGATACAGCCCTTGTAGAGAGACAAATGCATTGTTGCAGCCTTTCAGCCACAGACTATGGTTGCATCCAGTAACCAGTTAAATTCCATTGTTTGGCATAGAGTATGTCAGCATTGCACAAAGTCACACTTTGCTGTAGCTCACTAAACATGCATAGTAAACCACAATTGTACATACCTGTATGAAGCAGGAGATATCAAAATAGTAGCTAAGAAAACAGAATAAAGCATTTTTGAAATAGTAAAAGTGCTATTCTCCATTTACAGTATTCTGCTCTGTTTCACATTTTTTAGCATAGCTATTTGAGATATGATAAACTCTTTGTGTTTATTATCAGAGAAGGATATTATTTTTATTAAAGCATATACCATTGTGATGGGTGAATCTATTTTTATAATTCTTGTCTGTTATTGTTCATCAGACTGAGATTGACTTCAAGTGCAGCTCCAGTGAAAAAGGTGACTTCATCTCACCTACCTTGCTAAGAAGCTGACTGTACTGCTAACCTACAAACCATCTTGGTAATCTTAATCTTATCTTAACTGATTACCATTTCAGTATAAGGTTAGAGTTCAGGCTTAAGACAAAGGCTTAAGGCAAAGGTTCTTTTTTTTCATTAAGAATAAACTTTTTGAGTGGATCCAATACTAAGTGTATAACTGTTTTTTGTTTGTTTGTTTGTTTGTTGCAACTACTGTAAGAAATAAACCTACATAATAGACTGCATATGAAAAAAAAAAAAAAAAAAGTCTTCCTCGGCATTATATGAGTGATCAAAGTATATTAGTGAAGGATCAAAGCACACAGGGCAAGAAAATAAATGCATAGAAGGGATTCAGTCATTTCCTGTAACTAACAGTGAACTCTCAGGTGATGATACTATTAGAAACAACACATCTAGGTTACATTTCCTGTAAACATTAAATGTACTAGTTTGCATACTGGGGATTAATAATACCTAGTAATGTATTATTATTGTAATTATATTTAAAAAGTAAACTATAGCAAAAGTGTAAACACATTTTTCTAGGGTTTTCTCAGCATAAAAATACCTGTTTCATCAGCAAAATCAAATACAGATGGATTAGTGGACATAGTGTACCAAACCTAATATTATTTATACATTACACTTATTTAAAAAAATACAGTTTAATACACAGATGTAGCCATCACATTTTTTATGTCTCTAAAGAATTCATAAGATCATTACAATATCTTATATTTGGTTCAAAGTATAAATTTAAATTTTCTTCAGATCTTTTCCAGTCATTGCCAAAAGCAGCCCAACTTTTATTTTTGCTTTGAATGGCAATTTTTGCAAGTGATAAATAAGCTAAATAAGATGGTTCACAAGTAGAACCATCACCCACTGGGTAGGGACTGGAAGAACCAAATGAACGGAAGAACTGCTAATGTTCCATTCCTGCTGTGATAAAGCTAAAGTATGAAAACATGGTGGCATCAGAAATCATTTTCATTACCTAGGAAATTTAGGAGATTTGCACTGCCTTCTTACAAGATATTTCCTTGACAAATGAGGTTGTATGATTTCTGCCTTTGAGGTTTTCAAGACCAGGCAGGAAAAAGCTCTGAACAACCTGGTCTGATTTCTCAGGAGACCCTCCTTGAGACCCTTCTGAGGTCTCTTCCAACCTGTGGTTCGAGTCTGTGATGTCAGCCGTCATACACATACACAAATATTATAAACAGTATGCAATTCATCAAATATAAGAGTCTTCAAGACTCATAAATATTTGGATTCTACATATCATCCATAGACTTGCTTAACTGTCACTTCAAGGCATTTTTTTTTCTCCCTAACAGAGCTGTGGCATTAAGCAGACATGCAGATGTATTATGTAGACATAATTGTTATCTGACATTTTTATACATTCAATGAGACATTATTCTAAATACAAGAGGCAAATACACTTCAAGGAAAATGATTTACAGTAAAGGAACAAATGTAGTTATGTAGACATATGGATAAATAAAAGAAAGTTTACATCAATTCCAGGCTTGGGCTGCATATAATACAGATGCTCATCTTCTTTATGGCCTAAATACAGTTAAGTTTGTTGGGGTGTAACAAATATTTTTTTGTAGATACTGACATTTTAGTTATTTTAACTGATGGATTTATACAATAATTGGTGTGTATTTTAAATGGCATTACTAAAACACTTTTGTCCTCTAGACTGAAAATATGTATTTTAGCTTTTCAATTTAAATTATTGTAAAAGCTAAGCAAAAGTTTATCATTCTGTGTATAGTTTTAAGCATTTTCTTGTTAGCAATATGTTGTCAATATATACCATGGTCAATACATGTGATACACATGATACAAATTTGAAAATCTTATACAGCGCAGTTGTCTCAACTATTAACCCTATGAGACTGGTACAGTGAAGATCACTATAAAAGAGCATATTGACTGCTATGTTCTGATGTCAAAGCATGATAGTGTACTGTATTACAGCATTATAATGAATGCAGATTACAGTGACTTTTGAACACAAAAACTTTTGAGTGATTCTATTTTTTCAGATGATCCAGCAAGAGCAGTCTGAAGGAGCAAAAATATGGATCTTTTTCTCTAAGTTGTTTTCAGTGTGGAATCAGGATGGGTAACCACCACAAGTATCCTATTGATGGCAGAAATAAGAGAAAGATACATCACACCAGTCCTCTTTCTGCTGCACTAGCAATCATCAAGGGTGGCAGATCTGTAGTGATAGGATAAGGAAGAAAAGGGTAACATTTGCTCCCAAAAAGAGATGAAGGAAGACAAGTGGAGGCAGATAATTTAGGAATTGGCATGTCTTGATGCTGCTCTCCTCACAGTGGTTTTAGGCTTTTTATCCTAGATGCAAAATAGGATTGTACTTCTGTACCAGCCTTACTGAGCAATGATATAACACTCCTTCAGCTTTCTAGAATATCCCTTATCACCTCATCATTTATCTAAATATTTTATAGGTCCAGACAAAGCCAAAGACTTAGAGATTAGTGGGCCAAGATTGGTGTCTGAAAAAGACATATTTTTAGTAGATGGTAGATGGTTCAGTGTTTAGATTAATGATTGTTAATCTAAACAGCACATTCTCATTTCATCTCCATTAGCTTTAAATGTATCATATTTGTTATATACACATACATATATATTTTATCTGGCTTCTCTTCATTAAATATATGTTCTAACTTCAAATGTATTAAAAATGTGATTTTTTATACCTATAGGATGTATAACTTTTACAAAATATATTTCATTGGTGATGTATTTTTTAAGCTCATAGATCTGATTGTCTTTTACCCTGGATATTTCCAGTTCCTTTAAATACTCTGTATTTTTTATACCCAGGTTTATTGGTTAATTTCTATGTATGCTTTCTTCTACCTTATCCCCATTGTTTTTCATTAACAGTTGTCTTTAATATTGCAGCTGGGCTTATTGCAACAATGGACTTTTATGAAAAAATAATCTCTTTGGTAAGGCAATGCAGATTTCTAGCTATATGATAAATCTTTTCTAATATCTACTTCCACTTAAATTTTTCTGTGCGTTGTTTTGCTATTAGTCAGAATTTTCTCTTAATTTTTTTTTTGGTTTTCGAAATTAGCTTTTCTGAAGCACTTTTTACATTTAGTTGACTGGAACCATCTTTATTTTATTCTTCTGAGCATAGTCTAGGCTACCAACAAGTTCCAGAGAATGGATTAATTCATTTTTTTTCTTTTTTTTTTTTAAGAATTAGAATACTATGCCAAAGTGACCTTTTAAACTGTAAAATTGAAAAGCACTTGTATGTATTGTCTTCTGAGGCTAGAAAGAACACCAGTATTTTTCCTTTGCCTCCACTAAAAAGAGAATAAATCAATCAACCAGTTATAATAAAACATGGGCCAAGGACCAGCTATGAGTGTGCACAGAATACTGTTTATATTGTACCTATTTTTAGTTGAACACTATTCATTAAGTGCATTATTTAGAAAATGTTGCCAGTTTTCAATGAATAATTTATTCAATTTTGTTGCTATCTTAGGCCAGCTTTAATTATAACCTGTAGTGCAGTGCTGAAGCAAAGACAGATGAAAAAATATTCCCAGCTATTGCTAAGATATCTAGAGACTTAGGGCATTAAATATTATTGTTCTAAGCCAAAGTTAAAAATCCTGTTGTTTGTAGCTTGCATGTATTCCCTCTTTTTATTTCATCTAAGTTATTTTCTTTTAATCCCCCTTTTCTGTTTTTCCCCTTCACCCCTGCTTTCTCTTTTTATTATTTTTATTTTTATTTTATTTTTATTTTATTTTTTGCTTCTCTTTTCTCTATGTAACTTCTAAATGTCCATTCTGTATTTCCTGTGTCATTTGTATTTTGCCACTCATCCACCTCTTTCAACTAGCCCTTATTTACTGATATAGAATAAGGATAGATCAGCAAACTTCTTGAGAGTGAATGGATCCTTCATGAAACACTTCTAAATTTATGATTTTTTCTCTGCTGATTCAGCTCAGTGCAGTAAATCTACATTAAAACATTTCTAGGAGCCATTTTATTTCCTTGTAGGTTACTGGAAAATGTTTACAGTTCTTTGAACATTGTATTTTAATAGGTCCCACAATAAAACATCATCCGCTCTTGTCTATACTTTAACTGGAGCTAGAAAAAAATCATAGTTAAGTTGCCGAGTTTGTTTGGCAACATACATAAAT
This sequence comes from Heteronetta atricapilla, assembly GCA_011075105.1. Lineage (NCBI taxonomy): Eukaryota > Metazoa > Chordata > Aves > Anseriformes > Anatidae > Heteronetta > Heteronetta atricapilla. The sequence goes on along the minus strand of CM021732.1, from coordinate 23,366,055 downwards.
GGAAATTAATAATACTATACAGAGAAGAGAAAGAAATATGAATCAATACAGAACTGTGTACCAATCTTTAAGCAACCTAAATACTCTTAAGCAACATAAATACTCTTATGCTGAACCAACTACAAGAAAGCAGGAGACGTGGCTTCCATCAAAGTTAATCAGTGATCTAAAGTAAGATCAGTGATCTACCTGCTGGCATATTGGACTTGGAAAACAGCTTAGACAGTAGGTACTATATTAGAAATTATTAAATATTATGAAAGAATAGGAATACTTGTGAATCAGCAAAATCAATTCCATAGAGGGCAACAATACAGCCTTCTGTGCAATATACTGATGTGAGCCATTTTGCATGTACTCATGAAAAAGGGAAAGCAGATAACTGGACATTCTCAACTAGACTGTATCTAAAAATGACAACTTTCATTTGAAAAATACTAATTATAGATTAAATTTTTCAATATATTAAAAGGTTTTCAAAAAGTGCATGTGTTGCTACTACTACAAAAGTTGTGCATATCTTGCACTTGGACTGAATGATTTGTGAGGGACAGAATTTGGAAAGTGATCTTGAAGTGTGATCATGGAAGTGTGTCTGTATTGTAATTATTACTGCACTTGCATTGTCCTTATGCAACTGCTAACATGGGAAGACTCATATGGAGTTATTTCCCAGCTGGGATTCTTGAGCACTATAGGAAGGCTAATAAATAATAACAAATAATAATATAAATGCCAAACAGTCCAGAATGTATCTTCTCTGGTGGTTCCAGGAGAAAATCATAATTAAGGATTATTGTTCTGCATTCTCTATCTCAGAACAGAACATTTAAATACAATTGCATCTGAAGTTTTAGTGAAATACCATTTTGTTGTAGCAGCAGCAGCAGCAGTACATGATTCACCAAGCTCTAACATCTGTAACTTGATACAGTGGAACAGGAAGGAACAATAGTCACAGTCAGGTATCTGCTGCATACATAAGTTCTGCTAATAATGTGACACATGAAAATGTATCTTGACAAAAAGTTTCATTGACTTAAATGAAATAAATATTTATTCTTTTTTACCCCAGATTAAACAGTAAATTGCAAAAACAGTGAGCATAAGCCAACATTTATGTACATATGAATTTACCCATACCAACAGACACAGAAGTGAAATCACTTCTATACTACTTAGCACTGTAGTGCAAAGTAGTAAGGATCCCTCTTCAAGAAAATTTAACACTATCAACTCAGACTGAAGCAGTACCCAACATATAGCAGTTATTTTTTCTTTATAGGAGATAGATAGTTTTAAAAATTCTGCAATTCTATTTACAGTCTTAAAAACCTTACCTACTAATCCTACAATAAATAAATAGCTTATTTCTTGTTCTTCATCAATATTTTTTTTATATATTAAAATAATTAAGTTCTTGCCCTACACAGGGCAGGGCAAAATTAAATTCTCATGCTAAAATGTTTTTAAAAATAAAAATGTTTTAATTTAGATAGACATTTTCCACATATCTGCCTCGTTTGCTATTCTGTAGAAAAGGCTAACTCATAAACATGTAAGTGATGCTTTAGCAAACTTTTAGAAAACATATCATAAAATGTTGCCTATTATATCTCATATCTGTTCTGCAGTAGAATATTGTTTAGCTCAACACTAACAACAGAGCACTGTCACAGCTGTACTTGTATCACAGATATAATCACCAATACCGTATTAATGTATTCTGTATGTAATTTATTGTATTGCTTCTCCCAACCTAAAAAGTCAAATGTTCTTTGCCACCCAAACATTATTCTTTGTGCAGCCAGCATAATTATTACAGAATATCATTGAAGCAGTAATCATGAGCTGTCTGATATGTTGCACAATTATTTAACGAGATTTTCCTCCAAAGAATGGTATTATCTTTAAAATTATTAGCATTTTATTAGACTTCTCAATAGGATGTGAAAAAACAAACAAACCAGCAAGCAACCAAGCAACAAAAACAAGCAACAACAACAACAAAAACAGTACTTTAAACACTAGTTTTTCCAAAGATAAGTAAATTAAGTATAAGGCCTAAATATCAAGCAACCTTCAGATGTACAGCTTTAGTTTAGAACACAGGATAGTAACAAACCCATTTTAATAGCTGCATTATGAGACCTCAAGTAAGTTTTTGAATAATATTCAAGTACCTGTATCATCTGTTAGAACAATTGCAGTGCAGGCATGTAGCTTTTTAACAGAATGTCAAAATCACAGCTGAAGAACAGACCTTTTCCAACTCCCTCACCAACTGGCTGTTGAATTTTCTAGGTAGATTGTCATGGAAGATTAAGACAGAAGCTTTGCTCAGAGTACCCACCAGGCAAGAGAAAGCAAAATACAGCACTCCACTTACAATAATGTGCCACGTAAAACCAGAAAAGCTGATTGGCAAAGCTTCTTAAAAGATGTCCCCGAAGACTATAAATATAACACTATTATATTTTATACTGGCATTCCGTGGCATGACGACAGCCCATTAACTCAATCAGAGTAACGACAGGAGGGCCATCAGAATGATAAAGCCATTCTAATGAAATGCAGACAAAGATTAAAAAGAATTAAAAGTGACAAGTAAAATCCATTAAAGGACAGCCTTTAGCTACTGTAATCAAAGGATTATTACTTACCTTTAACATCTGTAATAATTATGCTGGCTGCACAAAGAATAATGTTTGTTGCATGCAACAAAAAAGACTATGCCAAATGTCAAAAAATCATTATTAATAGAAGACCTTTATATTTAATTTATTTGATTTGTGCATGTACATTGCAAGACCTCCAAACAATGTACATTGTGTACAATGTAAAATGTACACAATTTTAGAAGCCATACCACACACAATTAACTACAGTGTTCTGTGCTATTATTGTCCTTACAACTGACTCTTACTAGAGAAAGAAAGTAATTACAAACGGAATCAATTGCAAGTGTATTAATCAATGTTTTTTATTTGTGTCTAACATGAAAAATACTAGACACACAGAAACAATTTATGTGCTTCACACTCATTGCCACTATTTTAGTTGTATATATGTTGAAATATTTCATATATCAGGATATTCCACCAATGTTAGATTCTGGGAAATGCAGAGGCAAATTAACTTCCAGTTCATTAACCTTGCAATTACATGACAGGAGAAAATAAAGCTTACTTTAAAAAGAGAAATAAATACAAACTTCTTAAGTGTAGCAGGCAAATTTGTGCCTTTGTTTAGCAAAAGGAAAAAGTATCTTTCATGGTAAAAAGTCAAAACAGACTACTTTGCAAAAACATAGAGCATTTTACCATTACTGTTAGACAATTGATAATAAATATAATTCTACTAGATGAGACTGTATGAGGTCATAATTAATATTTTGTGTGTATGTGTGTGGTTATAATATTTGACAATCATCTGTATTGTTTCCATTATCTTTAGCAAAGAGTCTCTGCTTTGTGTTGTTACCAAGCACTTTCAGCATGGGAAAATGTGTTGTAACTCCATGCATACATGCCCATGTCTGTTTTGCAGTTGTTACTGAAACCAGGGAAATAGTTTGTACTGTTTTGTAGGAGGAAGAGAAACTTAAGACACAATAATATGATGAATGTACACATTTCAATCTCCTCAGATAAAACAATAATAATCATGAATAAAACATAACTCAAACCCAATTTTGCACTATCTAAATAAATGTCAGGATACTTTGTTCTTCTGGTCCTTATCATCTTCATAACCATGCCATTCCAGAATATATAGAGACAGATCTGAAAGATGTCTCAGCACTCCTGGCTGGAACACAAATAACATGCTTTTGATGTTTGCTTCCAGTTGTCAGTTCTTAAAATATTAGATGTTCTAGGAGAATGTATGTATCTGTGAGATATTTGAAAGTGTGGAATAGATGGATGGGCTGTTGAAGCCATATATATGGAAAGCAATTCATTAAAGACTGGAGTATTCCATTAGTAAGTATGTATTGCTGGTTTGATTGATAAAACAGTTTTATTTAACTCAGTTTTCAGTTTTTAAATACTTCACTGATCACATTAAAACTGGTTCACTAATACCATGGTTTTGCTATTTAACACCTCCAGAAACGTCATAACCAAACAAAAAGTCTCTCAATGTATGTAGAAATGTCCTCCTTTCCTGTTGACTGTGAAATCACATCAGGAAGTTCCATATGTGGGCTCCCTTAGCTAGACTCTCTGTTAGAAAAAAAAAATAATTATACCACAAAGCGCTATACAAAATCTTTCTCAGGATCTTTTCAGCAAACTAACCAGCCTGGTATGCAAATGCTGAAATATGAAAGAATTCTGTGTTCCAGTGTAAGGTATTTGAATAACATTCTGAAGGCACCAAAAGTATCTCATATCTTCCAAAAAAGTCATCTGTGGAAACAACCTCATACCTCTAAAATCAATAAATAGTTATTAATGATGCAAAGTTTCTTTATTATATTATGTTTACTACAGCCCGTATGGCAAATGTAAGAAATCTGTACTGAATATGACAGCAGCACAGTGGTAAAAAAATTCAAATATAGAAACAGATGCCTATCTAATTTTCTGCAATGAATCCTGCTTTTTTATATAGCATTTAAATGCAGGATGTGGATTTATAAGCTAAGAATTTTAGCAAAAGAATCTTCAAAATACTAGAAATAGTAAATTTATTTTTACTAAAACACTTTGAAAAATTCCATTATATGAGCAAATATATATATATATATATAAATATATATTTTAACAAAGATATATATTTTTTAACATTTCCTGGTGAGACAAAAAAAAAAAAAGTAGCATTTTTATGAATTATTATATTCTCTCACTTCACCTTAGGAGCAAAAGGAATGAAGGAATGGTAAGTATTCAAGAAAGATTCCTGAGGGAGTTCTGTCATTTATTTTCACTTTAATCACATCATCTGTGTCTAATAGTAGGCAATGTTATATTTTTTCCTGCTTTCATATATAGTATCTCCCAAACTCTCCATTCTCAGTTGTTGAGAGTGTTCTGCTCACTCTATTCTTAGATAGGTGTTATTTTCTGTGTCTCTCTGATTCTACCATACAGTGCCACGACCTTCAGAAAGATTTTTCCCCCTTTGAATCTATACTCACAGCTGCTTTACAGAGCCTGTACATAGTCAGACTGCCTAGAGGAGCTTGTTCATCAGCATTTAAATCTCTAGAGACAAACCCAGTGAATGCAGTTCTGTTAGGAAACTTGTCCCTTATGTGTTTGTTGAGGGACATGATGTTTCACAGACAAATACTACAGCTAGTTTTCCACAAACTAAATAAAGCAGGTAGATATGACAGTATCAAAGATATGTGTTCCAGCAGCTTCTGGAGATTATTTTGTAGAATGAAAAATCTTTGCAGCTTTTCCCTCTCATATGTAAATACATCAACTTTCCTTAGCACCTCCCACTTTCTTACAAAACAATGGCAAGCCTAAGCAGCTCTCTATCAGTGATAAAGCATAAAGCATATGTTTATACCATATGTAACTGTGGGTTATACTGTGAGAATGTGAATATGGATATGAATAACAGCTATGAATAGTTGCTGAAAGATATTTTTATATAATACTTGCTATTATTTCCCATTTTTTACTTATTGCCTTTCTACCATTCCCAAGTTTACTCACAGCAGTATGAAGTTCTCATTTAGCACCTCTCCGTCTACAGCTTCTCATTCTCATCCTAAAAGAAAGACTATCCTTGTAAGACATATTTAGGAATTAAAATATGCAACTCTGAATATTAAATGTCATGGAATCAGCAAGTGATGCTGGATTTCTGACATACTGCCATTATTTTCTACTCTCCCACTTTGTACCAAGAGTGATAACTAGTTGTCTCTGCACCAAAGAGAGATTGACCCGCTCTCCCTCCTCCTTGCTCAAACTGTACACTGCTCCATGTTATAGCATCTTTGTGGTGCTTTTACCTAGCTGGGTAGCTGAACTCCACAACAGCCATTCTCTCACTATCCCTCCTCAAAGGGAAAGGTGGAAAAATAGCATGAAAATGGCTCAAGGGTTGACATAAGGACAGGGAGACTCAACAATTATTGTCACAGGTGAAACAGGCTCAGCATTAAGGAGATAAAATTAATTGCCTATTACTAATAGACTAAAAGCACTGAGAAACTAAACACAAAATAAAAACACCTTCCTCCCATCCATCTTCTTCTATGTCCTCTCCCCAGGTAGTGCAGAGAACAGGGCATGGGGGTTGTGGTCAGTCCCTAATGCTTCGTCCCCGCCATTCCTTCATGGTCACTCTCTGTCCCTGCTCCCTGTGGGGTCCCTCCCATGGGATGTCGTCCTTTCCGAACTGAGCCTGCCTGGGCTTCCCACAGGCAGCAACTCTCCAGGAACTGCTCCGACATGGCTCCATACCATGGGATCCATCCGTCAGGAGCAAACTGCTCCAGCATGGGTCCCCCACGGGTGGCAGGACATGGAGATCTGCTCCATGTGGGACCCATGGGCTGCAGGGGGACAGCCTGCTCTACCAGGGGCCTCTCCACAGGCTGCAGGGGAACTGCTGCTGGAGCACCTCCTGCCCTGCTGCTGCACTGACTGGGGGGCTGCAGGGCTGGTTCTCTCTTCTCACTCTCCCAGCTGCTGTTGCACAGCAGGTTTTTGTTTGTTTGTTTGTTTGTTTGTTTTTCCCTTTCTTAAGTCTGCTCTCACAGAAGCATAAACAACATTGCTCACTGGCTCAACCCTGGTGAGTGTTGCATCCCTTCGGAGCCAGCTGAAACTGGCCCTTTTCTAACATGCGACAGCTGCTGGAGTCACACAGGCCCCTGCTACAAGAACCTTGCCACATAAACCCAATAAAACCTTTTTCTCTAATGATTTAAGATATTTTGCTTGAACTGGAACACCTCAAGGGCTGTTTTTAGCCAGAAATTTTCTCTTTCTCATTGAGACAAAATGAAGGGGTTTTGTTTGTTTGTTTGTTTGTGCCTGAAATATTTTTCTTTCAGTAACTATCAGTTGATCTGATACACAATAATAATTCTTTGTTTAGCAGCATTCAAGTTTGCGATACCTAATACATTTTCTAAATTAGCTTTATTTGTTAAAATTCATATGTTACTGTTGCAGGACAGTTAAGTAAAATTGGTGAATGCTGAGAGGCCAGTCATGGGAGACCAGATCTAATCATCTTTGACGGTGATTTCAGCAGACACTAGTAGGATTCTAGGTTGGCCCAAGACAGCTTTTGCTTGACTAAGTTTCTTTGAAATTTCCATCTGAAGTTGCTGGTAGTCTTATGGGGTAGCTTAAAAGATGATCTGTTTATACTGAAGTGCTTGCTAAGCATATATCTTTAGAAACAACAACAATAAACAAGCCTCTTACAAAGTTTCTCTTCTCTCATATCCAGAGATATCCAGAGTCATTTTTGGAAATTCCACCTTTTATTTATTTATATATATATATATATTTAGGTTAGACATAGCACTTATAAACTCAGATCACTAATAAACCTCACCATGTGCCTAAATTTAAGAAAAATAAGAAACACAATTAATTCACTTGCTTAATTTAATTATGAACAAGTATTATATATGTGAAAATCTAGTTTCTTACTCACATGTTAAAATTTAGGCACATGACAAGGTTCCCTCATAAGTAAGTTTAAGAAGAGTTAATTCCAACAGAGGAATGAACTACTTCTTTGCTCTTAATGGTAGAACTGGTTCAAGTTAAAAGGATAGATAACATAATAAAAGAGATGCAGAGAAAAGAAAACTAAACAAATATAAAAGTTGATTACAATCATTAAAGATTTTAACAGCTTTAAAAATGTTTCAATGTATCCTCTTATGTTAATAACAGCAACAATAAAAATATGTTGTGCTATTAAAGAGCTGCTGCTACTCCTACTTTTTTTTTTTTTTTTTTTTTTTTTTCTAATAGACAATGTTACGTTTTATGGTCTTTAAAATAATTAAAAAGCTGTAAGGAATAATACCAATAAAAATAATTATGGACAGAAAATCAAGTTTTTAACCAATGCTAGGCCTCAGAAGTTCACTTTAAAATGCATATCAAGTCTTTAAGATGTTTGCAAATTACATTTCATCATATGTAGCAATGATATTTGCAAAAGAAAAAAAAAACATAATGGCTAAGGGAATAACTAAGAGCTGAAACGAGATAGGATTTATAGTTCCAGTCTACCAGTGATGGAAATCATTGGATTTTTTGCCACAGTTTTAACAACAGTAAGACCAGGTCATATTTGTGAATTATTTTCTATGATCACACTGACAGTGAGATAAAACTGTATCTTTGCATCACTTTTTGTGGCCAATGCAACACAAATGTCTGCGCACACTATCACATTATTGAGTGGCCTTTCTTGGTGTACTTCAACATATTTTCACTTTCTGAAACTGGAAAAACTGAGAGTCTGCAACATCAGAGAGTAAAGCTCAACATTTACCTGATTGTATGTAAATCTAAACAAATATTTAAATTTAGACTGAGAATCTGAATCTGGATCAATAATTATTTATCAGTTTGTGATTGCCCATTCCTTACAGATTTTAAAACTAAACCAAAAAAGCTCAAATTGCCCTGTTACAGCAATTCCAACATATTTGGAATACAAAGACAAATTTTCATATTGTGTTCCATGAGCTTATTGTACAGGAAAGCAATCTGCATGTAAAACGTCAAAGTAGTTTCAGCTCAAACAATGAAGAATCAGATTGTATTGGGTCTGTATGCTTATGTATTCATTATATAGGAAGACTTCTGGGAACTGGAACTTATCTCATCATACTCACTTTCAGTTACTTGCCATTCAGAAAGGAGCCAGCAAATACTACAAGTAGAAGTCAGGCAGTTGTGTTATTTCAGCAGACTGGGCAACTTTACTGAACGCTGCAGTCAGTCCCTTTCCAAGCAATGGAGACCCTACCGGCAGCAGTTCCTCATACAGCTGTTAGTGGATGACTGGATTACACAGACGTCAGATTGAGATCCTTTGCTTCGAGCACTTCCCTTGCCTTCTGCCAAACAATCTGACACAAAACTAATTGTCATCCACAGTTCAGACTCAAGTAAAATGTCATTTTGCTGCTGAAAAGAAGAAATATGCAAACCTATACCTGTCTTCCACAAATTCTAGAAGTGCCCAATTTTGTTTGAGGAGAGATTTTTTTTTCCTATTATTTTGCCACCAATAGTAAATGAAACAGCTTATGCTAAAATTTTTAAAACAAACAAACAAATAAAAAAAACCCAACACATTCATTAGTGAAATAATTATCAGTTGTTGTGAATCTAAAGTCTTTTTGGAGAAGCTGATGTGTCTTTGTTGGTTTTCAATAGTTTCTGTACTTGCTATCTAGCCAGGATGGGAAGTATCTGTAAAATGGAATTCAATTGGCTGCATTGTCAAAATAATAAGCAATGCAATTTTCTTAGCAGTAGGCAGCTGTGCAAGTCTGAGAGGAATACTAGTATGGTTTTTATTGTTTATATTACAGAAGAACTTAAAATGAAGACAGGTAGTCAATACAGACACGTCAGGTTCTCACAGACAGACGGCTCCCACCTATTGGTTGCAACTATTGTTTTTCTGTTGCAGGCTGACTTCACTACACAAAAACACAATGGAACTAGCTTCATATAGCTTTGATCTGCCAGATCATGTACAGTTCAGGTACAGTGTTGCAAAAAACCTTGGTTATACTGCTTCTAGATCCAGCTTTGGCCCAGAAAGAGTACATCTAATTTTCAGCTGCATGGAGTCTGCACTGAGGAGGTTCTGTGCAGACTTAGTGAACATTTTGTACAGGAAATGATAGGAAGTCCATTTACACAGACATCAAAGTAATCAGATGTGTACTTCACTGAAGTCCAGCAGAGCTTACCAACTCTGGCTCAGTGCTGTGTTTCTATTCCTGATTTGATACCTGTGGAGCCATTTCGATTTCTCTGCACTGAGATCTCTGTGCTCCAGTGGTCAGGCTGCCTATGTAGCTCAGCTGTAGAGCCCAGCTAATACCATCAGTATTACCTGGCTTTCGCATTGCCCATTGTACCTCACTTAGCTTCCTATTACCCTGAACAAAGGAAAGTCAGATGTCCTTTTAATGTAATGGAGTCAAGCTGTAGGAACAAAACCTTTATTTATTTATTTATTTATTTATTTATTTATTTATTTATTGCCCCATTACATTATTCACTGACTTTCCAGGATAAAATTTTGGAAGTATTGTATCATAGGCAAAAAAACAGAAAGAGACCCAAACAGAACTGAAGAAAAAAAGAGAGCCAAATAGGCTGATCTATTCTACCTGACTTAGCCACACAGCACATATTTTTCTTTATGTTTAATGATTATAAAATCCTAGAGTAAATGCTTGTGCCACATATAACTGACAGATCAGCAACTGTTTTTAAAGGCTTCAGATCTATGCCAACTCCATTTATGTGTCTTAAGTATGCCTGTAATGATTATAAAAGTTTTAATCTTCACATTAAAGAGCAAAAAAATGGTGTGTTCAATTTATTCATCAAGGACCTGGATGACAGAACAGAGAGCACCCTCAGCAAATTTGCTGATGACACAAAGCTGGGAGGAGTGGCTGACCCACCAGAGGGCTTTACTGCCATTTGGAGTGACCTGTACAGGCTGAAGAGATGGGTCAAGAGTAGTCTCATGAAGTTCAACAAAGGCAAGTGCAGGGTCCTGCATCTAGGCAGGAATAACCCCAAGCACCAGCACAGGCTAGGGATTGACCTGCTGGAGAGCAGCTCTGCAGACAGAGACCTGGAAGTCCTGGTGGACAGCAAGCTGACCATGAGCCAGCAATGTGCCCTTGTGGCCAAGAAGGCCAACAGTATCCTGGGGTGCATTCAGAAATGTGTTGTCAGCAGGTCGAGGGAGGTGATCCTCCGCTCTGCTCAGCCCTGGTGAGGCCACACCTGGAATACTGTGTCTCGTTCTGGGCTCCCTAGTACAAGAGAGACATGGAGCTACTGAAGCAAGTCCAAAGGAGGGTTACTAAAATCATTAGAGGACTGGAGCACCTGTTGTACAAGGACAGGCTGAGAGAGCTGGGCCTGTTTAGCCTGGAAAAGAGAAGACTGACGGGAGACCTCATTAATGTATATAAATACCTGAGGGGAGGATGTCAAGAGGATGGAGCCAGTTACTTTTCAGTTGTGCCCAGTGACAGGAAGAGAGGCAATGGGCACAAACTGAAGCACAGGAGGAGGTTCCGCCTGAATATGAGGGGGCATTTCTTTACTGTCAAGTACTGCACAGGTTGCCCAGAGAGGTTGTGGAGTCTCTTTCTCTGGAGATATTCAAAACCCACCTGGATGCCATCCTGCGCAGTGTGCTCTAGGTGATATAGCTTGGCAGGAGCGTTAGACTAGATGGTCTTCAGAGGTCCCTTCCAACCTCAAAGGTTCTGTGACTCTGTGATTCTGTGTATGAGAATGATCCTAATTATTCTTGGAGAAATTAAAATGTGGTCTGTTCTTCCTTCATTTTCTTTTATATACTATTAATATTTATACAGTGCTTATGACCTCCTACAATGTACTACGAAAACACTGCAAAGTATGTTGAAATACAGCCCCCTCACACACCTCAAACACAAGACAAGAAATCAAACAGCCATAAAGAGCTATTGATGATGTCTTGTTGTGAGAGTCAGAAACATTGCCTAAAGATGTCAATGCAACACAAAAATGTATTTAATTTGGTCTCGTGTCTGTACAGAGGAGAATGATTCAATTCATTTAGGTATCTTGCTGAACCCTAATGTTGCAAACAGCCTGTTGAGGCTAAGGTGGCTGAGGTCCAAAATACAACATGTTCATCATATATACATATATATGGCCCATAACATTCTGTGATAGCTCAAGCATTGCAAGATAAAGTTTGGGGTTGTGATTTTTCTCTCTTATGATGCTTTTTTTTTTTTTTTTAAAAAAAAAAAGATAAGTCATTCTCAAGAAAATGAAATGGTTTGAACCCAATTTCAGTTCTGTCATGTGTAGTTAAAGGTCTGTACGCCTTTGTTCTACACTTTGTGAAATTCAGCCATTCTTTATGTTTCTTTCCAGAAAACAGTTATGCCACTGTCACTATCATACTCTTGGATAAATATTGACAGTGAAAAAAAGGGTCAATGCAGAACAGGCAACATGGAAAACCTCCATATTTGGTAAGATGCATGTGTGGTATTTTTCTGCCCTAATGTTACCACACAAAGGTGTAGATACCCAGTCTATGACCTGAACTCCTTTTACAATTATCAAAATACAGCCACTCCAGGGATAAGACTGATTTTTAATGTGACTGGGAAGAAAACTCCCTTGAGTGCTCCCTCACCATTAAAGTTACACTAGATGAGACACTTAAAGAAATCTTTTAGATGGCTAAGGCCAGATGAAATTATTCTCCCATAAGAGAGTACATGAACATCTCATGACATGGACCTTGTACTGGAAGCACTTTCACCTCACATTTGAATGTTATCAATAAAATTGTGCTGCCTAACTCTTTCAGATGACCCATGAATTACTTCAGGTATACTGATAAGAGAACATATCGGAAAGAGGAAATAATTTTTAACTGTCTGAAAACGTGTTCATACTATTCCAGCTCCAATATGCAGGCCTTTCACAGCTCATTTTTCTACTTAGCTTGACTGTGCTTATTGAACTGTATCTCTCTGAACTTTCTGATAATGATTTTGTCAACTTTTAAAACAGTGAATATATTCTGGCTGCAATAGCCACTATTATGTGTGTATATGCCAACACTGACTTTTATGTATCTTCCTGCATTTTTCAGTTCTGTGCATAGAATTGCTATAAACTCTTTGGAATCCACAAACCCTAAATATTCTTGCTGGATATCCAATATCAATTGTTACTTCATAGTAAGGAGCACTATGTTCCTGGCTCCTACTGGGATCAGTAGTAAAATCCAGAAAAGGGTGACAAGAAATAACAAAAGGTTCAGCAATGGCCTGTCAAATGTCACTCACGTCAGCAATTGCAAACAGCACTTCTGAAGAGACTCAGGAGTTAAATGCATCAAGAGCATATTTTTGACTAATGTAACGTTGCCTGATTGTTTTGTTGACAGGAAAAGATTCTGACAGCTCTTTGATATAAAAAGCTTTAGCCATGATTTCTTCCTGAAAGTTCATTTGCAGCAGCTCCTTCTCTGTGGTTAATAGCTATCCACAGTAGGAATAATGGCTAGGATTTATTCTCTGAGTAGGGAATAGCAGCATACTGTTATACCAAAGTAAACCTTAAAGCAAACTGCATTATAAAAATCATACCTTTGCAGATTCTGATAGAATTTATTAACCAAAAGAGATGAGTGGGAAGGAAACTAGCCACTATGGTTGTACTGAAAGAAATGACCTTGCTTTGAATCATTAGGGAATTGAGGGTATTAGGGAAGTGTTAGGGTTCCGCACAAGCTGGGAGCTCCCTGGGGGGCAGGGACTATGGGGGCTCCCCATAGGGGCTGCTGCACTTGGCCTCTCAGCCAGGGCCTGTCCCACTACTCCTGACAGGAGCAGGGAAGCCGGGGAACAGATGGGGACATCCCAATACGAGGCATCAGGCACCTTCCTGGGCCTGGGGATGGGCTGTAGCCTGGCTGGGACATCAGCCTATGGGTGGGCCCAGCTCAGTGGGGCTGAGGCTGGGCAGGGCAGGGCTATGGGGAGCTGGAGCCCAGCACTGCTGTGGCCTCCCTGGGGCAGGTGCTGATGACCCTGGGAGCTGAAATGAGGCCCTGGGCAGTGTTGGGGAGCCCCAGGGGAGGCCAGGCAGGGCCAGTGAGACCTGATGGTTCCCTCATGGTCCAGGAAGAAATGACCAGGTGAATCTTGTTAGATATTTTCACTAAAAGTAACAGTGTGCTAAGGAAAATTGCTCATTCATATTCAAGAGGATCCAGATGGTACAGTCAGACAAATCTGAGGATAGAAGGATTGGAAATGGGATGGAAAACAAAAGCAGCTTGGAACCAATGCAGAAAGACAAAGGCCTGATTTTAATGACAGTCCTAAATTATGCTTGATTCACCAGTTTAGGCATGAGGACATGAAAAAAAAAAAAAAAAAGAAAAAAAGAAAGAAAGAAAAGGAACAGGAAACAAATTTCAGCTGACCTAGTCAAATATTATATCACTGTACATTGGTAAGCCTGTCCAAATTTCACCTGGATATGAAGCCAGGCTCTTCCTGACTCCAGACATCTTACTGGAATTATACAATTAAAGTTTGTCATTTCAGTTGCCATAAGAAAGAAAATGAATTAGTTACCACTGCATAGCAAAGCAATAGCTGAGACTCATTATGAGTTCTCTCTGTTTATATCCTGAGAGAAAATTACCAGGGAAGGTAAGAGCTATCTGAATTAAAGAACAATATTAGAAAAATACTATAAATACAATAAATACTATAAAGAAAAAGGTTACAAATTGATTGTGAAAAAATTGTTAGATACTGATGCTAAAACACCCTATTTTAGAATAGTAAGATAATGGAGCAATCAACAAACAGAACTGGGAGGAACAAAACTCAACTCTTTTTTGAGGTTGAGTGGTTTAGAGGCTGGGCTACACAGCAATAGCATGATCTCTGGGAAAATATGGGACTCATTTTTCCAAAAGGTCCAGCCAGTTCTATGCCTATCCTGTCACACAGAACCACTGCACACATTCTTCAGGCACTGTCAAGGCAACACTAGGGTGGAACAATTTTATACAACCCTTGGATTTATTAATGAGGGAGATAAGAAGTAGAAATAAGAAACTCATTATGTCTTTTTTCCACAGCACTGTTAAGGCCCCCAACTTCCATGTTCACAGATATTGAATGTGGTTCAATGAATGACCAAGTCTAAGGGCCAGAAACCAAGCCAAATACTCTGATGTACTTCAATATTTCAGATTAAGGGAAGAATGCACCTTACCTTCCTTTGGACGTATAAAACTAGGTCTGTAATTTGAGACACTTATTCCTTACTCCATGGAGGGAAAAAGATCATTTCATCCTGCCTGTCTTAGACAAATATATTAGGCTGGTATGAATCAGTCTCTAAGGAATCCTTTCTTTCTGACTGACTGCAGAGGGGACCTGGACAAAGTGTAAACACAAAACACCTAACTAACATTGCTGAAGAAATTATGCCTTTAATGAAAGGGGCTGTTATCACATTTTAATCACACTGGAACTTCTTAGAACATTAGATATATCATCACAGAATCACAGAATTTCTAGGTGAAGAGACCTCAAGATCATCGAGTCCAACCTCTGACATAACACTAACAGTACTCCACTAAACCATATCCCTAAGCTCTACATCTAAACGTCTTTTAAAGACCTCCAGGGATGGTGACTCAACCACTTCCCTGGGAAGCCTGTTCCAATGTCTAACAACCCTTTCAGTAAAGAAGTCCTTCCTAACATCCAACCTAAAACTCCCCTAGTGCAACTTTAGCCCATTCAACCTCGTCCTGTCACCAGGCACGTGGGAGAACAGACCAACCCCCACCTCGCTACAACCTCCTTTAAGATACCTGTAGAGTGCAATAAGGTCGCCCCTGAGCCTCCTTTTCTCCAGGCTGAACAAGCCCAGCTCCCTCAGCCGCTCCTCAAAGGACTTGTTCTCCAGACCCCTCACCAGCTTCGTCACCCTTCTCTGGACTCGCTCAAGCACCTCGATGTCCTTCTTGTAGCGAGGGGCCCAAAACTGAACACAGTACTCGAGGTGCAGCCTCACCAGAGCCAAGTACAGGGGGACAATCACTTCCCGAGCCGTGCTGGCCACACTGCTTCTTGTACAAGCCAGGATGTTGTTGGCCTTCTTGGCCACTTGAGCACACTGCTGGCTCATATTCAGCCGACTATCGACCAATACTCCCAGGTCCTTCTCCGCCTGGCAGCTTTCCATGCTGACTGGCCTGATCACCTGCTTGCCCTGCAAGTGCCACGTCATGATTCTCAAGATAATCTGCTCCATGTGCTTCCCTGGCACTGAGGTCAAACTGACAGGCCTATAGTTCCCTGGGTCTGCCCTCCAGCCCTTCTTGTAGATGGGCATCATGTTTGCTAGCCGCCAGTCAACTGGGACCTCCCCCGATAGCCAGGACTGCTGATAAATGATGGAAAGTGGCTTGGCCAGCTCCTCTGCCAGTTCACAGTACCCTCGAGTGGATCCCATCCGGCCCCATCGACTTGCGCACATCCAAGTGCCATACCAGGTCGCCAACCATTTCTTCATGGATAATGAGGGCCACATTCTGCTCCCCATCCCCTTCCGCCAGCTCAGTGTACTGGGTATCCTGAAAACAACCGGTATTGCCGCTAAAGACTGAGGCAAAGAAGGCATTAAGCTCCTCAGCCTTTTCCTCATCTTTTGTAACAAGTTTTCCCCCCGCATCCAGTAAAGGATGGAGATTTTCCTTAGTCCTCTGTTTTGCATTGATATATTTGTAAAAAGATTTTTTGTTGTCTTTAATGGCAGTAGCCAGATTGAGCTCCAGATGAGCTTTGGCCTTTCTAATTTTGTCCCTGCACAGCGTCGCAACATCCTTATAGTCCTCCGTAGTGGCCTGCCCTTTTTTCCAGAGATTATAAACCCTCTTTTTCCTCCTAAACTCAAGCTGCAACTCTCTGTTGAGCCAGGCTGGTCTTCGTCCACGTCGGCTCGTCTTTGGGCATGTGGGGATAGATGTCTCGTGTGCCGTTAAGATTTCCTTCTTGAAGAGCGCCTAGCCTTCCTGGACTCCTTGGCCCTTCAGAACCGCCTCCCAAGGGACTCTACCAACCAGAGTCCTCAGCAGCACAAAGTCAACCCTCCAGAAGTCCAATACAGTGGTTTTGCTGGTCCCCTTCCTGGCCTTGCCAAGAATAGAGAACTCCACCATTTCGTGGTCACTCTGCCCAAGACAGCTTCCAACCACCACATCTCCCACCAGTCCTTCTCTGTTTGTGAAGAGAAGGTCTAGCAGGACACCACCCCTGGTAGGCTCACTAACCAGCTGCATCAGGAAGCTATCTTCCACGCTCTCCAGAAACCTCCTAGACTGCTTTTTCTGGGCTGTGTTGTGCTTCCAGGATATGTCAGGGAAGTTGAAGTCCCCCACAAGAACAAGCACCAATGATTTCGCAACTTCTGTCAGCTGCCTGTAGAAATCCTCATCCGTCTCCTCGTCCTGGTTTGGCGGTCTATAACAGACCCCGACCAGGACACTAGCCTTGTTGGCCTTCCCGCCGATCCTAACCCAAAGGGACTCAACCTTGTCATTCCCAGCCTCGAGTTCCACAACATCAAAAGATTCTCTAATATAGAGAGCCACACCACCACCCCTTCTGTGCTGCCTGTCCCTTCTGAAGAGCTTATAGCCAGTCATTGCAGCACTCCAGTCATGAGAGTGGTCCCACCACATCTCTGTGATGGCAACCAAGTCATAGCCTGCCTGTTGCACGATGGCTTCTAGCTCCTCCTGTTTGTTACCCATGCTGAGTGCATTAGTGTAAATGCACTTCAGCTGGGCCATTGCCTTATCCCCCAGCCTTGCCATTGTTCCCCCTGGCACAGCTCCAACAAGCCTTGTTTCAGCCCCATCCCCCATCATACCTAGTTTAAAGCCCTCTCAATGAACACCGCCAACTCCTGGCCCAGGATCCTTTTTCCCCTTAGAGACAGGGACCTGTCTGCAGCCATCAGGCCGGGTGCTGAGTAAAGCGCCCCATGGTCAAAAAAAAAAACAAGATTTCTGTGCTGGCACCAGCCCCTGAGCCACATGTTTATCAGGTGGGCTTTTCGTGTCCTGTCAGTACCTCTCCCTGCCACCGTAGGGATAGACGAAAACACCACCTGATACAGGGGTCGTGGATGAGAATGGAACGAAGAATCCATTTCATCCACCTCTGGTTTTCAAGACAAGGCCAGCTATGTCTGAAATGTTTTTCTAATGCAATTAAAAACTTTCAGTATTGCTAATTCCACCTCTTTCAACAAGTTTATTCCAATGCTTACTCACTTTAGATATTTTTTTCCTTAATATTTCACTTGTGATAATTTAAGTTCATTATCTTTATATATATATATATATCAATGCAAACAGACAGCAGATTGTTACTTCCCTTTCTAGAGTAACCTTTTAACGGTTTACAAAGTATTTAAAATATTTAAATAATATAATTCTTTTCTACAGACAAAAGAAAAGAAAACAAAGTTTTCATTTTTATCCCCTTGTAGACCTCCCATAACTCTCATTATCATGTGTATACTCCTATTTTGTTCCAAATAGTCCATCTACTTACTGCAGACTTGATGCAACTTTTTTTAAATTAGAGAGAACAAGATTTTTTAGCTGAAAAGCTCAGTGAAGAACATTAATCAGAATAACCTGGAAAAATATTTCCATGCCTATGGGCTCCAATACCATTTGGACAGATCCTAGCCCAAAACTCTGCATTACCGAGCTCTTTCATACTTACATCATATAATACTTTATCAAGATAAGATTTCCCTTTTCAGGAAATCTTTAAGCAATCTCGACTTGTTATTTGTTCCAGAGTAGTTTTATTGACTTACTGAGGCACACAGATTTCATTTACCTATTTATTTATGCCATGGTTTCTGGTTCTGCATAGTGTCCTTTACAAATCTTTTTATTAATAAAGTTAAAAAGCTGAGCTCATTTGAAAATTGCTCATTTATTGTACTGAGAAATGTTAAGGATAATGGATTATTTATTTATTTATTTTAGGCTCATGTTTTGGAATAAAAATAGACTCACTTTAGGATCTTAAGAAGATCGGCTGGAAATATGAATATTTCCATTTACAGTAGATTTCTATCATTTTGATTTATGGTCATCTTAGGAACTTTATAATTCTAGACCACAGTAAAAGATCAGTATAGAGAGAAATAGCTTTTAATACCAGAGAGTTACTTCTAA
The DNA here is from genome assembly GCA_011075105.1 of Heteronetta atricapilla. NCBI lineage: Eukaryota > Metazoa > Chordata > Aves > Anseriformes > Anatidae > Heteronetta > Heteronetta atricapilla. The sequence continues at coordinate 23,347,029 of CM021732.1, read as the reverse complement.
AAAGGCAGTCTTAAAAACTCAAGTGCCTTTATCTTGATCTATTATCTTGACATGAACTGGCCACAAAAGATTGTATGGTATGATCTGACCAGGGTTTGATCTGACCAGGGTCAGGCAGTTGTACTCCTTTCCTTTCTCTCTGTAGCTTTTCCAACACTGAGATGATCTTTTATTTTGTTAAAAATAGCCTCATCCTTGGGATCTTAAAAGTCTGATAATTTCTACTTCTTCATCTGCTTCATATGAGTATAGTTTGACTGGTTCCTTTTACTGTTTGAATTTTAGGATCTATTTCAGTACATTCAACTTTTTCAAGTCTGGATTACTTACAATAATGTAACATATATATCAGTATCACATTTAGCAAAGAATGTAAATCCCAGATTTTCATTTGTATCATTTTTTTTTTTTTTCCCACAGACCAGTTTCATCTCTTTGGTGCTCACTACAAGCAACTACTGAAAAATAATAAAACCTAATGTATTAGGTTTATTTGAAGCCAAAACCATTTTGTAATACCAATAAAATATACTATTGTGTGTTTCTTCTGCTTAACTTGATGAGAGTTTTATCGAACATTTCAGGATCAGAATCCCACATTGTTTTTATTTTGTATTGGCTCATCAGTTGATCAAATATTACTTATTATTTGTATTGTTTAAAACAACAAGAAATGGAGGGGGGGGGGGCGGGGAATTAGATGATTTTTAAGGTCCCTTTCAAACTGAACCATTGTCTGATTCTATGAGATACAATTGATCATGTAAATCTTAATGAATGCAACAGCCAAATTAAAATATCCCCATGTCATTAATAAACTAGTAATTCTAACATTAAAAAAGGAAAACTATTAATTCACTATAATGAAAAAAAGAGTGAACAAATATTTTCACCAAGAATAATGGAGCCACCACAGGACAACACTATCAGTAAAGTGGTTTGGCAAACTAAGCCAATGAGTTAGCTGCATTCATTCCTCCTGACCCATCTCCAGGTCATTTTCTTGTCATTTTTTTTTCAACAGTGGATGTTCTGCGGACACCACCTTGAAGAGGTGATGCATTTGCTCATGGTGCTTCATGTTCCCATTGCCTTGCAGGACTTATGCCTTATTTTAGTTTCCCTCTTGGGCAGAGCAGATTTTCCTTTGAGAAAGAACAGTACCTGACTTTGTGGCAATTTGGGGGGTAAGGAAAAGCAGACAGAAATTTTAATGCAGGAGTAGGGTTTAACTTCTACAGATTCTTTCACAGACATATGGTGCTTCATCTTCTTATCAACCTTGGGTTACACAGGCTGCATATATTAGTGGTTAAGACTCCGCTATGCATATCTTTTAAATGACCCTCATTTTACTTCAAGACATTCAATTGCTCCTTGTTTTCCCTATTAGTATGCTCTAGTGAACACCAGCATTCATCAGTAGAAATGTCAGATGTAACCAAGAATTTCTTCAAAAGCCATTTTAATACAAAAAGAAAAAAAAAAAATTGTATAGCTTGTTTTCTTCAATCTGTCCTTGATTTATGGTACAGTTGTCCTTGATTCCTTTGTATGAGTTTTAAATGAATAAGCTATGTGAAGAGTGAACAATGTTATGTATGTGTAGATATGTACAGATCCTTTCACTTGCTACTTAAAAAGAGAATTAAAAAACTATGACAAAATACACTGTCCTTTCACACTGAAAATCTCACTGTATAATCAAAAATGACTTACTTCATGTATGCAGCATGCATTTTGTTAATTAGCTTCCTTCTGGCACTTCTGAAGCAAAAATCAATATTTCACAGGATCATCTTTTCCCTCCTTGTAATAAGTAACATTTAATATTTGCTGGTACTGTGAGAAAATGTATTTCAAGGTATTTTTATGGAGTACCAAATTAAATGTTTCAATTAGAGCTTCAGTGAGCTCTTCAGCAAAGATTTGAATGAACCCCTGTAGGCCAACCTTAAAAAAATAATCTCCAGGCCTATATTTTCATGTACTCTATAAAGATGTGTCAGACTCGCAATTAAAATAATTCGTTTTTCTAAATGAGCCGAGAGAGATCACATCTCTTTTGCTCAATTACTCCCATTTCTACTACTTTTTCTTCTATATTCTTGTGCCCATGTGACTTTGGAACAAAAAGTAATTTGTGACTTTGGAGAGTATGAGACTTGGAGTTAGGATGAGTGAGCTCTAACTTTAGAATATGAAAGCAAAGTTCATTTTGGTTATTTTTCTGAGTACTCCTAGAAAACCCTTTCAACATCCATCAACTGGACATCTGTCTAGACTTCCTGTATCCTGAGCATCCTCAGGGTCCTGACAGAAGATACTTACCCCAAGACTATTGTTTCTTGCCGTCTCCTTCCTTTGGTCTTTAGGCTTGCTGTTGTCCCCTTGATTTTTTTTTTAACTGCCGTCATTTTTAACTACCATCATTAGGTATCTTCCATGTCTGTCAAACTGGAGCTCTGAACACTGCAAACACTCTCACTTTCCTTGTGACAGTATTCTTTGCTCTGCCTTTTTTTTTTTTGTTCAGAGTAGGCAAGCAATACTCCTGACATGTTAGTTCACGTCTTTATTCTCTTTCTTTTCTTTTCTTTTCTTTTCTTTTCTTTTCTTTTCTTTTCTTTTCTTTTCTTTTCTTTTCTTTTCTTTTCTTTTTCCTTTCCTTTCCTTTCCTTTCCTTTCCTTTCCTTTCCTTTCCTTTCCTTTCCTTTCCTTTCCTTTCCTTTCCTTTCCTTTCCTTTCCTTTCCTTTCCTTTCCTTTCCTTTCCTTTCCT
>CM021732.1:23304471-23343849 GCA_011075105.1 Heteronetta atricapilla | reverse complement strand
TTTTTTTTTTTTTTTTCAGGAAACCTTTGCTTTGGAAAATAAAATATCTCCAAATGAGAGACATTACAAATGCAAGAAGGACAAAAGTATTGTCAGCATTTTTGTGTAAAGTATTATGAAATTTTACTGAGTTTTATTAGCACTTGGACAGAACAAATGTGAGATGTTTCTGACGTGATTCAGTTCCATGAGTTCATTTCTGCTAGACAGCTGTGCACATCAAGACCATCATACTGTTATGAGGATGTGTAGTTGAGAGCATGGAAATGTTGGCTGGTTGGCCATTTACCAATCATTTTTGAGGTTATATATATATTTTTTTTTCCTACTGCTGCTGGTGGTGGTGATTGTAGTTGTTTTGTTTTGCTTTTAGCCTGGCTTACATTAACTGTGCTTTAGATTACCACTCAGACATATTCAACTCAAGGATTCTGCAGGACTCTGGCATATATTAATGTTTAAATATGTGCTTCATTGCTTCCCTGACGAGTCAGAGTAGAATAATGAAAAAGGAGGCAAAAGACAGAGAAAAAGAATTTACTGTTCTTTTCCTCTCTACTTAAAAGGGCATCTTAAAAGCTACTATGACAAAATCAAAGGTATACACAATTTGAATAATCATGTGGTCAATAAAAAGTTTAGCACGTTTTAGAAAACACTGTAGAATTAGAAATTCAACTGACATTGTAGAATGAGAAATTATAATGAATGAAATGGTGTTGGAGTAAACTGGTAGCTTTGTAATGTTTGCTTTGTAATGGTGTCTGAAAAGTTCTTACCTGAACAGATTATAACGCAAAACAATCATGAGGACAAAAAAAAAATAATAATAATAATAAAAAATCATAATATACTCAAAACATAAGCTAAATAGAAACAATACAGCCAGAATAAACACCAGCATAGTTGTTGGGCAAATAACACTCTACCATATAATATTTTCTGACACTGACTAATGTTTTCTTTTTGCATGGGTAGCTCATAGGCACTCTCTTAGAATTTATTCTGTTTAGAGAGATTCAAGCAGCAAATAAACTTCAATTGAGAGCACTTAGCTCTCAAGAACTGTACCAGATATAAAAACAAACATTAATTAAATATATAATCAGATAGATATCTAGTATACTTATTTTGCACTGTTGAATTGGCTACATGATACGTATACATCCTGTTTACCTTCTATGCAAGTGTTAACATGCTCTTTCAGTACAGCCATTTCATCTACACAGTAGAAAATATACAGAAGAAACAGTTTTGATGAAACTGTGTGCCCAATTCAATTATTCTGTGGTCCAGGCAATTTTACCAGTCTTGAGAATGTCTTCATCATTCTCTATATTCTGTTTCTCAAATTCATTTAATAACCAAAAATAGTTGCATCATATATGATATCAATATTACTCTATGCTGATAAAAGAGCTGTTTTTAAGAAAATACTTTTTTTCATTATAAATTTTCTAAATAAAATGCTGCTAAAAATATGGCTGAAATCATAGGTAATTATAAATGTAACTAAAAGGGTGTCACAAGGTTAGTAACACCAATAAGCTATGTGTCATAGCAAACATCACATTGAATGTGCTTTAAGGCTTTAATTCTAAAGATTTATGTGTCACTTGACTTATCTCTTCCATTTCAAATTCTGCACATATCTCCCAGGAAATAATCATTATAAAAACTGAATATTGCTGCTAAAAACAATAGAGGATTTTGTTTTGCTAATAGCACAATTGGTTCCCCAAACAGGAAATTAGAAACAGCACCCTTAGGAGTATTTTTGAACTACAGTGAAATGAAATAAAACTCTCTTCATCACTATTGACAGAACCTAATAAAATGTTTCATACTAAATTGCCTTTGATGCATCTGTACATACAATTAATTATGCAAATAATATAATATCTTATCTTTATGGATTATTATGACAGTAATCATACTTGTGGGGTTATTTTCACACAGATGAGTAGTTTGGAACAGGAAAGTAGTTTGGAAAGTAAAACTGTGATTTTACCTGCACGAAAACAACAAAACAAAATGTTACTGAAATCCAGGATGCAAACTTCTTAATGCAAAGAGTAACCCAGAACAGCTGCCGGGCTCCTCCTTGCAATGGTTCAGTCTGTCTTAGAATGCCTGATGCCAGGAGGCTCCTCTGGAGACTGTCCAGTCCAGCATGCTAATCTGGGCACACTCAGCTGGAGCAAGGTGCTCAGGGCTACATCCAGTCAGGTTTTCAGTATCTCCAGAGATGGAGACTCCACATCTTTGAGCAGCCTGTGCCAGTGTGTTTGATCACGGTCAAAATAAAAATAATAAAAAAATAAAATAAAATAAAATAAAATAAAATAAATAAACTTTTTTCCTATGATTAAATGGAAATCCCTCTATTTCGATGTGTGCCCATTGGCTCTTGTCCTGTCACTAGGTGGGCTGGGTTGGCCTCAGCTTCACTCCAGACTCCTTTCCTGCACTCTTTTTATTGCTGCAGGTTATACTCATTTCCTTCATGGACATAATGAGAGGTGCAGGGGTGGCTGTGGTCAGGACGGAGTGGTTTATCTCCATCACCCCTCCCTTCTCTTTTCCTGTGATCTGACACAGGTCCTTTATAGGATGCTCTCCAGGAATATCTGATCTTCCATGGAGCATCTCCTTTTCCTCTTTCCCTGATTTTGATGTTCCCTCTGCTGTTTCTCTTTTTATTGTTCTCTTCATTCCTCTCTGTTCAACATTTTCCACCATTTCTTAAATATGTTTTCATAGGTGCACCACCATCTTGGCTATGTGCTCATCTGTGTCCTGCAGTGTGTCCATTTTGGTGCCAGCCACCTCGAACGGGCTGTGTATGGCATGGGCAGTCCCTGACTTCTCACAGAGGCTTCTCCTGCAGCCTTCCAACTACCAACACCTTTCCATGGACATCCACTTCACTAGGCAACACTGAGGAGTATGGCTGTCTTCCTTATAACCTTCCTTCAGGTGTTTATACACATGAATAAGATCCCCTTGAGCCTTCTCTTCTCTAGGCTGAATAGTTTCAGATTTCTCAGCCTCTCCTCGGATGTCAGATCCTTTATTCTGTTAATCATCTTTGTGCTCTTCACTGGACTTCTGTATATCCATGTCTCACTTGTCCTGGAGAGCCCAGAACTGGACCCAGAATTCCAGATTTGTCTCATCAGTGCTAAGTAATAGGCAAAGGTCACCTTCCTCAATATGTTGGCTAGACTCTGCTTAAAGCAACCCAGGAGACTCCTATCCTTCCAGGGCACGCTCTTGTCTCTTGTTCAACCTCTTGTTTACAAAGACCCCCATATCCTTTTCTGCAAAGCTGCACTACAGCTGGGTGACCCCAACATATATTGATGCATGAAATTATTTCTTCCCACATGGAGCACTTTACAATTCCCTTTGCTGTACTTCATAAGACTTGTGCATGACCAATTTGATTAAATATTCCCTAATCTGCTCTTTCCTCTCCTCCTCCATATTTTCCTTGCTCTAGACTTTCTAGACTTGCTCTCAGGAGCCTGGGATTCCTTCATACTGGTCTTATCAGTAAAGAGTGATGTGAAAGAAGCTTTGAGGACATCAACCTTTTCCATGTCGTTTGTCACTAGGACCCCATTCCCATTCAACAAAAGGCCCATACTTTCTGTAGCATTATTTTTGCTTATGATATACCTGAAGAAACATGTTTTGTCCATCACATCTCTTGCCATGTTCAAATCCATGTGGGTATTGTCTTTTCTAACCCCATCCCTGCATGCTTAGGCAGTGTCTCTTTCTTTCTTCTGGCTGATCTGACTCTGCTGCCACTTTTGTATGATTTTATTTTATGTTTCAGTTTAGTCATAAGCTTCTTATTTGTGACTTGTACCCTGGGCTGGAAAGACTGAAAGAGTTAAGTCTGTTCACCATGGAGAAGAGGAGGCTCAGGGTGAGCCTCATCATAATATTCCAGTACCTAAAGGCTAGCTATAAGGAGGATGGAAGCTCTCTTCACAAGCAGCCACATGGAGAAGCAAGGAGCAATGGGTACAAGCTGCACCAGAAGAGGTTTTGTCTTGATATAAGAAATAAACTTTTTACAATGAGAACAATCAATCACTGGAACAATGTCCTCATGGATGTGGTAGAAACCCCATCACTGGAGGTTTTCAAGATGTGATTGGACAGGGTGCTAGATAATCACATCTAGGCTCCTTTTTTCCTCACAAAAGGTAAGGCCTGATGATCTTTTGAGCTCCCTTCCAACCTTAGGTGTTCTATGCTTCTATGATTATTTAAACCTGCAGGTTCCCTGCCAATTTGCTTGACTCCCAGCTTTATTGTTCTTGAGTTTGAATGGTCTATCCCTGTCCCCCAGGATCAGAACAACTTGGCTCTAAACTGAAGCATATTAAGAAGCTCCATGTCAATGGTATTCCAGTCACACAAGCTCATGCAGAGCACAACTCCCCACAGAGCAGCTCAGGTCACCCAGGACGGAAATTATCTGCTCTATTTTATAGGAAGACCATCTAATATCTCTGTCTCCAGCTCCTGCAACTCAAACAGAACCAGCTTCAGTGTACTGTCATTCCAGACACTGTTCATGCATTTGCTGTGTATCATGCACTTATTGTCATAAAAAAAAAAAAAGGAGCAAGCAGGATATGCATCAAATGAAATGCATCTCATACAATCATAGAAGTTTTGGCTTCCGCATTTCCCCACCTGCTCCCTTTGTTTATTGTCATTGTTGGCTGTGTTATGTGAAATTTTGTTTCCATGTTCCTTGAAGTAAGGAACTGTCAGTTTTTATGTCTCTGTACAATGTCATACACACCTAAGGGACTATAAAAGTAATTAATAATTACAATTTATGACAGAGTACATTGTTACCAATCATCACACATTGCATGCCCTATTTCTTGAAAGTTGAGTTATTAATATATTCTGTGTATAAGCATAAGGGATACCTGAAGAAGGGGTCATGTATTCAAAAGCTTATCAGTTTCTTCCAATTTAATATTTAAAAAGATTATTTTTTACAAAACTTGCTTTTTTTTTTTAATGTTCTGAGATTGTCACAAAGTAATTCTCATAATACAAAGATACTATTGTTATCAATGTGGCACATAACATGGATTTTCCACAGAAAACTCTTTACATAACGTGACACGGGGAATGCAGTAATCTTTGAATGTATGGAGATGGGAATGAGAAACTAGGAAACTCTTACAGACTACAAATGTGTTAAAGAAATTTCTAGGCAGAGGAGGACCTGTTTTTCCACTCTTTTAGAGATGTTCATGGAACGGAGACTTTCCCTGCAAAGCAAAAGCTGAGAAGTGACAAAACTTTCCTTTCAGAAATACTGCACAGAAATAAAAACATAAAGACCTCTAAACTATAAAAAAACTCCAAAATTTTTGGGGTGTGCAATAAAATGTCCAGAGGGAGACTGCTTTTTCCCAGAGAACCCGATCAAGGAATCAAAATATGGCCAGCAAATACATTTGGAGTTTATTTTCTGTGGACCTATGTATTTCTCGTGCTATCAGATTAAATAATAATAAAAATAATAATACAATAAATAATAAAAGAAAAAGTTTTGCTATGTGAAGTTCTGTGCCTACATATCTTACAACTACTGTGAATCTCTGGAGAGCTAAAAAATAAAAAAATGGTCATTTACATATTCATAATTCTGTGACCTGGGAACAGATTTGCTTATATAAGTATTTTCATTATATGAAGTTGCACAGTGTAGTTTGTACAAACATTTTTTTTGGAGCTGCAAGTTCATTATTTACTGACAAAGTTTGCTGTTGATGGCACGTGGTGTTCTGTTGGTTGGATCTCTTAGACCAAAATGATACATCTTCACTTATTTCAGTACTCTTTGTAACCTCTTTGTAACACCAATAAAAATGAATAGTATTGAACTTTATGAAGTACTTTAACTTTTGTAAAGAGAAGAAAAAGAAAAGCTTTCTACAGGGGTCCCATATAATGCTTGTACACCAGTAAAGGGAAATTTATTTTAGCTCCTTTGCATGGGCTGAATTTCACACCTAATTAATTTTATTAACTCATCACATTCATTTTGTTTCTTGTTCAAATGAATTTTAATATCTCTCCTTTCTGGGGCATAGAATGTAAAAACTTGAGTCACAGAAGATGTACTCAAGTGTTTTGGTTTGGTCATGAACATATTTGCATTTCAACTATCCACCCTGTAAAGCTCTAAACAATAGTGTATGTAATATACTGCATATTGATCTTTGATTGAAGAAAGTCTTATCAAAAACCTGAAATGAAAGTCTCCACCTCACCTGAATATTTTTATGTCAAAATATTTTTATATCAAAAATGTTATACTTTTCTTTGTGCAAAGAGCCATAGCACTTATTTACACAGTTGATTATTCTAAACCACAACATCTAGCTGTGGTACCCCAAGGTTTGGTTTACTGTCTCACAACAGGCAGAATATCTCCTGCATGGCAGGAGACAGTAGTGCAGCTGCCCTATTAACCCCACTCTGCTTTCACATCCAGAATGCTGCAGCACAGCATATGAAACAGGAGAAGACAGGAATTTGATGGTTTAGCCCAATTCTGGGTCCACCAGGGGCAAAAAGCAGCTGAATATAAGGTGTCAAAAGATTAAAAGTGTGGTATGCTGGTGCATTTTTGCACTCTGCTGAAATACAGGCTTTTCACCTCTTCAACATGGAAGACAGAAAAAAATTAACTTTTGGGGATGAGCATAGCTTCTCACATTTCTTTGTGGAGGATGTCCCTTTCTATACATATTCCAGAAGTCTTTGGCTCTGAGTAATAACCTGGATTATTACCCCTCATTTTATAATCTCTCTCACCCTACCCATAGGAGTCTATTGAGTTATGTAGTGGTGATTTTTCAGAGAAAAAAAAAAAAAAAATAGGGTCCAGGTTTCCCCTGCTACATATTGACTATCAATGGAGAGTTGTGTGCATTGTACAGCATGTTTTGGTGTTCAGCCTTACACCTCTGGCAACGTCCCATGCGTCAGACTAGCAATTCACACACTTATAACAAAATCTTGCACAACATGCCAGCATGGCTGCTTGAATGCAGTTGAATGCAGATCCCCTTCATTATCTTTGCTGGCAGCTGCCACAAATGAGTGCATTGCAGCATTTTGCATTGCAGCAGCAGGATTCTCTAGCCTAGAGAATCCATATAAAAGGCATGTGCTGTCTTTGCATTTCTTCTTTTAACATCTATAACAAGATTTGTCTCCAATATTTGGTATACAGATAAAGGGGTCAAACTGTGAAATACCAGCACCTTTCTGTACAAACGCATACAATTTATGGGCATATCCAAATTTAATGTTTTATACTAGATGTGCATTCACTTACCAAAAAGCTGCAGGGAGTTAAAGTGTCACTAACCCCACAGTTTCCAGAGTAGTTGATCCACCAGTAGCCGTTATTGCCTTCACAGCCAAAGCAGATGAGGATCTAAGTGTTTTCTACCCATGATGCTCCAAAACCTTGTGGCTTCAGACAAACCTCTACCTTCAGTAAATCAAATCAAGCCCTAGATTGTGCTGAAACCAATAAACCATTCAACTTCAAAATCTCTAGCTGTTGGGTAAATGAATGCATGTCTATTCTTTAAGAAAGGCAAATCACTAGTCCAAACCAGCTGAGTGAATAAACATGTTAAGTAATTTGCAGCCACATGAGAGAAGTGGTGCATACATATTCCAGCATTAGCCTTCTGTTACGGAAAGGGCTTTTTTATCTATAAATTCTGTGGTGTTGAAAAGCAGCAACAGCACAAAATCTCCCACTTCTTACAATATCTATGTCTGTACCTCAATTTATTTAGAAGGTGTCATTAGTCCCTTTTTGAGCCACTTATGACCAAAAGCCATAATAAATAAACTAAATTATATAACTAGTAACTTGAAGATTTAGTATATTAGTAATTATGACTTTCCAGCATAATTCTTTTTTTTTTTTTTTTTTTTTTTTTTTTTTTTAATGTATCCTTTAGGAAAGCAGTTACTGAAACTTACTTGGCAAAATGTTACTTTTTATACAAAAAATATACTGATACTTTTTAAAGCAAACTGCTGAGTACCAAAAAATAGTTAATGAATTATAAGAAAAAAAGATGACAAAAAAAGAGGGTTGCCACTGGGAAATATCTTAAACCTAGAGAGTCTGCCAGCAGTCTTCCAGCATACTGTCTAGGGACTGCCTTCTGTGAGTTGTATTGGTGGTTGCTCTTTCCTCACAAACCTGATGTTTATGAGGCTATTTCTGAGCTGCCTCCAACTCCCATGGGGGAAGGACCTGCTTTACCTCCCTGGCTCTGTGATTTCCTGCCTGTTCATCTTGTCCTTGCTCTCCTAACTTTATCCTGGCCATGCTCTGGTGGGAATGGCAGGCTAAGACTTGTAACCTGTCAATGTCATTAAGGTTTATGGCCTGACCCCTCCTCTTAACTTACCAAAGGAAATGACTACCTCCTGAAAATTTTCTCTGTATCAACAGTAACTTGTTTGAGGTAGAGTGGCAGCTGGAGCTGAAAAAATGTCCTCTGTCTTTGAAACAGCAGGTAACCTGGACAGAATCAGTACTTCGCCTAGCAGCTTCAGAAATCATTTACTTGCCATGTGTGGGGAGAAGGGTGTCAGGGGAAGAAACTGGGAGGGGAATATGGTTTAAATGATATGGACACAGATTTATTTATGCAGCTGGCAAGAATCTAATCCACCGGGACTCTGAATGAGTTATGCTTCTCACCAAAGCTTTTGCACAGACCTTTAGACTAGTCATGCTCTAAATGAGTCTGCCATTTAACAATACAAGTCCTACCTAGCTAGCTTCTAGTTAGAAAATGTGTGTGTGGTTGTAGGGAAAAAGGGAGAGTCAGAAGCTGAGTTATTAAGTCCATGGCAAGGAAGCACTTGGGCTGAGTTCAAGATCAGCAGGACTACATTAGTTAGCCAGGATCATCTGTAACTGCTTTGGCACTGTATCAGCAAGCTGAGGTGGTTGTACGCAGATGAGCAGCTGAGCTTCACCACAACCCCTCCCTCACTCCCCCTCCTTAAAGGAAAAAGAAGAGGAGGAAAATATGATGCAAATGGCTCAAGGGTTGAAATAAGGACAGGGAGACCACTCAACAGCTATCGCTACAGATAAAACAGACTCAGGGTAGGGATATTAATATAACTTATTACCAATTACTACAGATTAGAGCAGTGAGAAACTAAAAACAAACTAAAAACACCCCACCCCCAACCCCACCCCCATCCACCCTCTTCTACGCCCTCTCTCTGAGCAACACAGGGGAATGGGGGCTGCGGTCAGTCCCTAATATTTTGTCTCCGCCGCTCCTTCACTGTCACTCTCTGCCCCTGCTCCATGTGAGGTCCTTCCCATGGGATGCCGTCCTTTCCAAAGTGAGCCTGCGGGGGCTGTCCACAGGCAGCAGCTCTCCAAGAACTGCTCCCACATGGCTCTGTGCCACGGGGTCCATCCCCCAGGAGCAAACTGTTCCAGCACAGGTTCCCCATGGGCGGCAGCTCCCCCCAGCTGCCCTGCTCCTGCATGGGCTCCTCTCCACAGGCTGCAGCTCTGGCCTGTGTCCTGCTCCTGTGGGGGCTTCGCCATGGGCTGCAGTCTCCTCCCTGCTCCACCGGGGGCTCCTCCACGGGCTGCAGCGTGGAGATCTGCTCCATGTGGGACCCATGGGCTGTAGGGGGACAGCCTGCTCCACCACGGGCCTCTCCACAGGCCGCAGGGGAACTGCTGCTGGCGTGCCTGGAGCACCTCCTGCCCTCCTTCTGCACCGACATGAGGGCTGCAGGGCTGGTTCTCACTCCTTACTCTCCTAGCTGCTGTTGTGCAGCATTTTTTTTCCCCCTTCCTTAAACCTGATCTCCCAGAGGCACACCCAGCATCGCTCACTGGCTCACCTCTGGGCAAGCAGTGGGTTCCTTTTGGAGCCATCTGGAGCTGGCTCTGATGTGACTTGGGGCAGCTTCTGGAGTTTCCTCACAGAGGCCACCCATGCAGCCCCCTGCTACCCAAACTTTGTCATGTGAACCCAGTACACAAGCACAGAGTCACATATGAAAGGCTGTCTGCACTTTGAAAAGTTTGTCTGAACTTACACTTGCCTAAACCCTCCATGTTTCTAACTTTGTCTGCATCGTTATAAATGGTAATTTGTCATGCCTTGAACTAACTGTGGTGATTAGATCTTCAAGCATGGTTTCTTTCAACAATTCTTTCAGATTCCTGGGCAGGAACATATTTTGCATTTGCACTTAAGGAAGTTATGAAGTTTGATGCTTATTCACAAATGCAATTTCCTGGAAAATACACCTTTCTTGAACCTTGCATTACAATCTACTTTCTATTATCATAGCATTTAACATTCTTTTCTTGGATAATAAAGTCTAGCCAGCCTCAGATGGCGAGAAATATTTGGGAGAAAACAATCTGATATTGTCTCTGTAGTGAAAGTTTTAAGAAGAGTTTAGTGGTGGTAAGAATACTGAGAAATACCCAGAGAAGAGGGAAGGCTTGAATATCTTTAAACCTGCAAGGTACCTATGGTGCTGTATCAGTGACATTTGCTTTATGACTCTGCTCATTCTTCTGGATCACTTTTTTTTTTTTTTTTTTTTTTTTTTTTTTTTTCCCAGGTCCATGGCATAATATGTTAGCTTACTCAGTAGACTTCTTTGTCAGCAGGGGTTGATGCTGGCAATGGATGGCACGTGCTATAGTTGAAGACGACTTCAGTACTTAGCAGCTGCCGAGGACAGTGATTCCTAGTAACGATGCTCCTTACTCCTGTAGCTTGGCAGAACGGTAGCAAGGTATAGCAAGATATTCTCCTTGTCAAAGAGGATTGTATGCCAGTGGGAAACAAACTATAGAAGCAGGGAGCTTCAAGTCAGATATCTGCACTCTGCTTCTGATTGACTCCTGCTGTCCACAGCCTAGTAGATGTGAGATATCACAGATATGACAGGGTCAGAGTTCTGGAGCTAATTGTAGTGACAGGCCTGGAAAGTCGAGAACCTGTTGTTAGGAGAGAGAGAAATGTTGAATAAAAATGAAATGAAATGAAATGAAATGAAATGAAATGAAATGAAATGAAATAAAATAAAATAAAATAAAATAAATATGTGGAACAAAAGAAGAATCAAGGATGGGATGATCAAAAAGATGGAAAGAAAATAGAATTATGTTTGAAAGGCACACAATCAAGAATTAATGGAGAGTGGAACTGGAACAAGAAACTGAATAAGAGACATTAAAAAAAGAGAAAAAAAAAAAGATAAAACAGCAGCTTGGGTGGTTAAGAATTCTGGGACTGAATTTGGAGTAAAATGAAGAATTAATTTGTTTGTGAGTGGTGAGAATAGCAGACCAGCAGGTAGAAGATTATCTGGCTACATATACACCATTGCTAAAGAGTAGCCTGGAGAGGAAGGACGAGCACAGCGTGCTCCTTCACCTCTGTCCCCACAGCTTCTTCACAGACTGCCTTCAAAAGCCTCTGGGGACGTGGTGTGGTGAGGTATGGGGTGTACATGTGCATGTGGGGTATCGGGCACACCGGGATATTGCTCAATAGGGCCTAGCAGCTGGGCTGTGCCCTGGGGCATCTGTATAGCCGGGGAGCCAGGTCTCGGGGCAGGTCTCAAGAGACAGTGGAAATAAATTCACCATGGCTCCAGGGTTTGGAGGTTTGAACATTAGCTAACCAGCAATTTCCTCCACACTTCTTTGGAGCATTGATTAAAATACTAATGAGGGTAGCACGAACAGTGAGAAAACAGACTGTGTGAAAAGCAAATGTGATTTGAGAAGAGTGCATCAAAGCAAAAAGCTGTACTCATAACCAATCACTCAGACAGCTAGACTGTCTCCATGGAGTGTGAGCAGAATAGAAAATTCTATACGTAAAGTTAATCCTGGCTTCATGTCATATCACAAACATGCCTGTTGTCAGTAGTCATAAGTAGTGATAAGGAGAGCTTAGATAGTTCTGGCATATTTAATGTCTCATTTTTGTATTTACCCGAACAGTGAAGTTTTATGCCAGTTACTAATCACTTCTTAGCCAGCAGCAGAAGACTCCTTATTCCCTGAAGTCTGTTCTCAATTAATTGCACTCATGAGTACAGCAAATTTAGAATTATTATTCTTCAACAAATCCTTGCAACTCCCTTGCCAGGAAGCTAATCTAACAGCCAGGCAATATAGACTGCATTATCACCTCACCTCAAATTCTAGTCTAATATTTTAATGCTTTTTTTAACAGTCAGCTGCTGCTGACATCTCTCCTGTGAAAGGGAAGGAGCAATAAAATACACATACACACACATATATAAATTAAATAGTAACTCCTCCTCCAAAAACAGGATGAAAGCTGGTGCTAAAATCTTCTTAGCACTCTGGTCTACAGGCTACATTATATGAATCCAAACAGACAGCACATTCCAGCAGAAACTGTGCCCAAGCAGTGCAGCTACCGGTAATAACTGATTAACTCCGTTTCTTTTGAAGGCAATGCATTAGCTCTACTTTTTGGAGCTGACTGTTTCCATTAGCCATTGTTGTCATGGATTGTTCTTAATAGCCAGTCTGAAAAAAATTAGCTATTGCTTTGTTTCAGTGTGTGCCTGAGGGGCCAGATTTGCAGTTCGAAGAGCTCTACTGAATTCTATAGGCTTCCACTGTTTTGCACTTCTGTTTACATGCAGGCTCACTCTGACTTAAATGATCTGAAGGGAACAGAGGCAGTCATCATACCAGCAGAGTTTTCTTTAGTGTTTTCAGTATTTTTCTGTCAGTAGTTAGATAGCATTGTTGCTTGACTGAGTTGCAAAAACTATTTTTGCTTAAAATGTTCTTTTTTTTTTTTTTTTTTTTTTTGTGAAGATAAGTGTCAGTGTCTTTTTCATCTAAGGTAGAAAAACAGGTTTTAAGGGACCAATTCTCTCTCTCAGATAGGTCCTAAGAGACCTCCCCTCTAAATATACTGAGAAACCACCGCACCCATTGTGTCCCCATATTCCTGCATCACTACAGCTCATATCCTCTTGCTCGTTGCTTTGAAGTGGTAAGATTCACTTTACCATAGGGCCCAAACAATAACTCTGAAGTAAATTAAAAGATTCAACTGATTTCAGTAGACTTTGGCTCTGGAGCTGCTTCCATTGCATGCTGTGATGAAAGGTTTGCCAGTTTGCTTTACTGGTCTTTATCTCGAGGAAAGATGCTTTCCCCAAAGGTTGTCACGAACACCAGCTCTCCCTGTCAATAGCAAACGTGAGCTTGCAGACTTGCAAGACTTGCAGACTTGAGTGATCAGCTTTTAATGGGTTCAGCCAGATTGTAACAACTCAGTTGAATGATTTCACTATAACATCTTTTCACATAGTCTGAAAGACTGGAGATGGTGGGCAACTCTATATCATGGAGGACTTCGATTTCAAAGGCTCCCTGTTCAAAAATGAGAAAAAATAAAGTAACCCCAAAAGTGTGACTGCAAATACATACCAGGAAAAGTGGACTGAAAAAATGGCAGTAGCCATGGTTACATGCACACCATCACATCACAGTGGTCCTGCAATATACTGCAATGTAAAGCTCAATTACAGAACCACACAGTATGAGGTTTTGAAGCAAAACCATGAAAAGGCAAATCTCTGCAACTCTTCAAATCAGCATGGCATCCAGTGCCATTCTGAAACTTGTGCTCTTCAGGAGCAAAGTGATTGTTCTGCAGGTACACTCAATTTTTAGAAATGTGTCTCGAGAAACAAAATTATTAAATTGGTTGATTAAGCAAAAAAAAAAAAAAAATGTTTACAAATTATCACAGGAATAGTAAAAGAAGAGGCTAACTGAGGGAGAAACACCACAGCTGCCTTCATACCAAAAGATTCCTTTAATGATGAGTGCTAAATTTGGTTCCACTAGTTCATATGCAACTTTTCAAGTACTGCATATTTCATGTGATAACCACACTTTCTTTCTTAAATGGAAATTATAGAATTTCTTTCTATAATGCCTGCAAGTTTTGCCTCACATCTGACATTACTGGCTCTTCATAACTTTACATAATGAATCAGGACACTTACAGGATATCTGTTTTATGGCATATCTTTCAGAAATAAGTGATGGAACACCTCACAGAGCTTGCACAGTTGCTGAGCACTTTATAAAAATAAATAATATATATATATATATATATATATTTAATGCAATTGCTAAGCTTTCATTGAACTTGTATGGGCATACTGTTACCTTGCAAAACAAAAGCTTGCCCTAGCTCTTGATATTGTTTCTGAACATGAGCCAGCAGTGTGCCCAGGTAGTCAAGAAAGCCAACAGCATCGTGGCTTGTACCAGGAGTAGTGCAGCCAGCAGGACCAGGGAGGTGATCATTCCCCTGTACTCGTCTCCGGTGAGGCCACACTTTCAGTACTGTGTTCAGCTTTGGGGCCCTCACTACAAGAAGGACATCGAGGCCCTGGAGCATGTCGAGAGAAGGGCTATTAAGCTGGTGGAGGGCCTGGAACACAAGTCCTGTGAGGAGCAACTGGGGGAAGTGGGGTTGTTTAGTCTGGAGAAGAGGAGGCTCAGGGGAGATCATACTACAACTACCTGAAGGGAATGTGTGGGGAGCTGGGGGTCAGCCTCTTCTCACAGGTGTGAGAAGCACTTGTAGTGCTACAACTAGAGGGAATGGCCTCAGGTTGTGCCAGGGGAGGTTCAGGTTGGAAATGAGGAGACATTTCTTCTGAGAAAGAGCAGTCAGGCATTGGAACAGGTTGCCCACGGAAGTGGTGGAGTCACTGTCCCTGGAGGTATTTAAGGACCCAGTACTGGTTTAGTGGGTGATACTGGTGGTAGGGGGATGGTTGAATCAGGTGATCTTGGAGGTCTTTTCCAACCTTAATGATTCTAGGATTCTATGATATGATTCCTGAGCAATCCACGGGCTTCCTGAGTGGCTATGAAAGCCCAGATGGGAATGCAGCAGACCCAAGAGCAGCCTGTAAAGGCCTTTTTCTTCCATGTTTTGCATTTGACGCACATGATATGGCTCCAGCCTGTGAGCCAATAAACCAACCTCTTATCAAACACATCCACCCCTCAGCTGGACTCTACTGCTGGCTCTGAGCTGTCTGAAAGCAGCTATATGGCTTTGAGACCCTCACTGGCTCAGGGCTGGGTTTGCAGCAAGGTGGCTGTATGTCTGGTTTCAGCCTGCAGAGGAACTTGAGCTTTTCTATGTTTCAGTCTACATTGGGGAAAATATAGATAAAAGATGTTCTCTACTTCCCAGGGTGTTCTGAGGCAAAGTACATGAAATCTTGGATGTACTTGTGTTATGGGGCATAGACAGCTGATTGCATGTCTGAGACAGGAAGATTATTTTAGTGGTATCCTGATGTAGGGGTGCAAATGTGTGAAGACGTATTTTTTTTTGCTCATGTGAGAAAGCAGGAGGGACTATTCTCCACAGACTGAGTCACCGGCACAGGCAGAAATCTTTTATTTAACTCAGCTCAGATCACACTCAAGAGGGGAAAAATAATTGGTAAAAATCCCAAGTTTTGCTATCTTAGTTTGACCATACCACTGCATAGTGCGAAGTCTATGTGTAGAAGAGTACAAATCACATTTTTGCTTCTTCTTGCAATTCTTTGGAGTATAACACAGCATCAGGGGTCCCAATTATACTCTGAGAGTACGGGTTCCTGAACAGAGTTAGAGAGGAAGCCACAGAACAAGGCTGAGGGTATTTAGTTTTCACAGCTCAAGAAAAATGACATCTATCACACACAGCTCCTGGGAAGGGAGTAACTGATCAGAAAGAATGTTTTTCTAAAGTGTAGTCTCCCCGTGACTTTGTTTATTTTTTAAAACATAATCCAGTCTTATTGAGTATCTCACAAGGAGGAAAACTAACATCTTCACAGGCTGATCAGGATTTTTTACTACCCACGTCTGCTACAGGACGGACAATTGATTTAAGTAATTAGTTAATTATAATGGCTAAAAGCATTAGTCCAAATTCAGAAGTGATGCAAAAATGGATTCAGGGGAAGTAGAGTTTGTAGATTTTATAACCTATGAGCCAAGAGGAATTCAATAGAGGGAATATATATAAAAAAAAAAAAAAAAAAGCAAAAAAAAACCAAAACAAACAAAAATCAACCACAAACAAACAAAACCACAAATACAAACAAACAAATCTATTGGGAAACTGTGAGACAGAACAAATTAAAATAACCCTTCCATACCACTGTTCACTCAGACCTCAACTTATCCAATGGGTAGTGCATTAATTGTAACTCTCTAGAGTCCCTTACTTGCAGTGGTAAAAGGTAAACTATCTCTAAATTTGGGTCAATTTTTCATGGCATTTGCTTCAGACATTTCCTGCTTCAGACATCTAAATTGCTTGCCCAATTCTAAACTAGTTGCTTAAGCATATTTCACAGTCAGTTCATGGGCATGGGAACTTCTAGAAGATTATTTATTCTAGCTCTCTGAAACTCCATGTTATAGAAATGGATCAATCACTTTCTGTAGGTACCTATTTCTCCTAAATGATGGCTAGCTGCCTCCCAATAGTATCAGAGACACAACAGAGTCTAATGAGTAAATGGAATTTCCTTTAGATGAAAAATTCTTACAAATCAAAATGTGCTTTCATTCTAAATCAGAGAGAAATGTCAAAATGTCGGCAATTTCCACAGAATGGAAGCACCAAGAAATGTAGATTCAGAAATATTGAATTGTTTGTTTGGATAATGTCAAATTGTCACACTTTGCTAATGTCAAAATATGTTTTCTCGGAAAGTTAAAAGCATTTCATTTCAATAGCACTGGAAAATATAAAACATTAAAATAACATAAATTATAAGTCATGAACAATACTATACGACAATGTGAAAACAGCTCCACATAAGTAACATTCCTGATGTAGCAACTAGAATCAAATTAATTTAAGTGAAAGAATAATGTCACATCAAAATATGTTTTTCTCTACTGTATGTTCTGAAGAAGAGCAGAGATTAGTTTCAACACTTGTTTGAAAATTTTATGAAAATCAAAAAAAAAAAAAACTCCCTCAAACACAACTGTATTTTAAAGTGCAAAGCTTCCTCATTTTCCTTCTGAAATGTTCATTATACTCAAAATAGGCCCCTTTGTTACATGGGTTGCAGCTGTTGTACCATCTTCCCACCCAGTCTTTGGGGAATTATAGTGTCTCCGTGAAACTCTGCCTTGGTGTATGTTTCAATGCTAACTGCTTCCACAAGCTGTTCCAGTACTTTTGCATCTGCCATCCCCGTAAGCAGGAGCTGACATTCTGCATATGAAACATCATTATTTTCTGAAGGGATTAGTACAGGTCTTCCAATGCCCTAAAAGTGTTTCTGACTTTAGAGAGTGATGACTTCAGAGAGTGCTAAGTGCAGATCACCCAGCTCCTTTTTTACAACTGGCCTGTAGCAGCAGTAACACGGCTCTGTGCAACATTTTCACCTTGTTCCTGACACTGGATGTGCAAGAAGAAATGCACTCTTTGCTTCTTTTCAACTTCATAGAAACGCTTCTTATCTTACCTGACCTTCTGACCAATCATGGTCTTCTTCTGATTTTAATGATAAGCACTAATGGCAAATGTTTGTTTAATAAACATTAGTGCATAAATAACAAGAAAATTGAGACCCTCAATGTTTATACTTCTTCAAAATACATTAAAGCTTTGTTTTGATTGAACATGATACTTTCTACATATTATTAAGGGTTTACAATATGTAATTTCCAGTGACAGACTCCCTATATGACCTTATTGTTTAATTGAACTTTCGTGCCTGATTAAACAAAAGAATCTGAAAAAGTATCTTTATATATTAATATTAATATATTTAATATATACATTAATATTGCATATATTATACATATATTAATATTAATATCTTTAATGTATATATATATTTGTCCTTGTCCTTTATCCAATATTATTCCTCCCACCTATTTATTTCATATAGTATAGCTTTCTCTAGGCAGACAAAAAAGGCCAGGTTGGGAAGGAAGGTTATAATTCAATTGTAACTCAAATTATCATATTAAAATTGAAGGTTGAGATATAAAAGAATCTTAGAGAAAATATGTTAAAAAAATAAATTAGTTCTCTGGTTTTATGTATTACCCTAACATTTAAAAGCTACAGCTGCCAGTATTCAATTCTACAAGATAAATGGGAAAAAAAAAAAAAGTGATTTTTATTTTTTAACAATGTTGACAAGATTTTTAGCAGTAAATGAGGGATTGGTGGTCCAGAAAATAGTACAGCTGTACTCTTGGACCTCTGGGATGCTATACTGGCTGGTGGACATTGTTTAATTGACATTCTGTATGTAATTGTGAAAAACAACAAAAATTAATTCTCCAAACAGCTAATACCTCCTGATTTCTTCTTTCATGGAAACTGACTTTACAGCAGAGCTTGTATAATATTCCCGTGAAAATTAATAATGGATGAAAAGGGTAAAATGAAGGTAAAAGCTGCTATTTTGAAGTCAGACCAGCCAAACTGCTGGACGGGGCTTCAAGCAACAACTATGATCATTCCAGGCATGTTGGCAGCCCCTGCATATGCCCAGCCTGTGCTTATCCTGCTGTGCACAATGGCGGGCACCCACTGTATAGGGGGCAATCAAGAAAGAAAGCTACCAAAACACCTAGCTCATAAAAGAAAGCAATTTTCATGTAGCTCTGACAAAATAATAATAATAATAATAATAATAATAATAATAATAATAATAATAAATAGTAATAATAATAAAGTATTTCTATGGGAAGTGGGCATTTCATGTGAAAAATTTAATGAAAGAAACAGTGTTTCACATTAAAGTGAGGTGGGACAATCTGGTATCTCTGGTACATGTACACTGGTACAGTTTGGTGCATGTGAGAAAAACCTTATATACTCCCTTTGATGAGGACATCTTTCCCTAGCTAGCAGGCCATAAAGCTGTGTGCACTAACCTGGATGAATAGTATTTTAAAATTGTGCCAGAAAAACTATAATAGCCTACAATTTTCAGCTGCATGTCCTGCATTTTCACATGGTATATGGATAAAACAACAGTGGAACTAGACCCATCTAACTTAGTTACCTAAATGTCATTTCCTCATCCTATGAATAAGTAATGTATATTAAGTACTCATCTAAGTAGGGATGAAGTCTGCATTCCCAAGTGTCATAATCACTCTCTCTTTGGCCTTACATCTTTTACAATAAATGTATTATTGCCAAATTAAATTTCTACTGTAGATCTGGGCAATGTCTTAGATGACCCTGAGCTTGTCCTTTTCTTTCAACTAAATCCGATGTTCTTATAGGAGACATTACATTTTCCCACCAAGCCTTTCTTCTCTTATTATTCTTAGGCCATTACAGCTACAAGAACACTACTACTAGTTTCAATTATTTCAGACAGAATGAAACAACTTTCATGGGACCAAGAAAGCCTTTACTCAGAATAGCCTATAGTCTGGTCATTAGAATGCTCTTTTGGGGCATGAGGGGGGTTTGAATCCCATTAAGGAGACAATTGAATCTGCCTTTCCTGCAACCTGGGTGAGTACTTTAATCATGAGTCATTGGATAGAAGGTTATGGAAGGATCATCATTGGCTCCTCCAGATACATTTTCTAAAAATGAATAATATTAGCACCTTATATAGTAGAGCTTCAGCATAGCGAGTCCCACTAGGTCTAAAGTTGTAAGTACTGGAGGACAGCTTAAGACCACCTTTGTCAGTAAGAGCTTGTACAGGTTAGCTTAAGTAGTTCAGCAGATTTTGCAAATTCTTGTCTTTTGAGATATTGTACCAAAACTAGGCACCAAACTTAGGGCAGTAATCTAAAAATTTAGTCACTGAACAACAAACTAGAGAGTCTGAGACTCCTCAAGTCTCCAGAAATTTTGAGTTATGCATTATTGTCTGATTATCTGGCAATTTCAGTATCTTAATTCAGTAGTGTAACTGATGTTCTGAAATAAAATATGTACCACATGTTCTTTGGGATCTAATGTTATTTTGCATTCTGTACATTTTTCTGAGTGCTGCTAGTGGAAATGATTCATACACTTGAAAAAAAAAAAGATTTTTTAACACCATTACAACAAAATATGATATTTTTGTCTAAAACCACCTTTTTAGGTATCAGTTTTAAAATAATACAAAATCACCCTCTTGACCTAGATTCTGACTTCAAAGATTTGGGGAGAATAATTGAAAATTGAAATTGTTTAACCTGATTATCAAAATCTAAAGAAGCTTAAATGGATTTATGGGCCACTTGTATGTGTTTTATTGTTATGCATTGCAAAAATTTTAACCAGGTAAATGAGCACTCGAGAAAAGTATAAAACTAATAATACTAGCCATATAAATGCTTTTTTGCTATCCATTTTTCACCATGCTTGTAATCACAAAAATAGACAGAGGCTGAATTCAAAGTCAGTCACCAACATTCAAGATTCTGTATGCTCCTATGACAAGACCAAACTTTTACAATATTCCAATTATGAAGAAATGCTTGAAAATATTCTGTTCCCAGTTTTACTCAGAGTTGCAGAGAAACCTCTGCAGATGCTAGGGTGTAATCACAGAATTCAGCCTTCTGTTTCTGAAAAGCCATCAAAGACACATTTCCAATGCTGCTCTTGCTGGATGTATGAAATGCAATAGAATACGCATGAGGTTCTTTAAAATCTTGTTTTCATGCAGCACTAAAACATATCTGACATGCACTGAAATGTCAGTAACATTACGTGAGATGACTTGATATCATAAGCCATGGTGCCATACGAGTAAACACCCTTGGAAATGGGAATTGGAGTAGCACTCGTACTTGAAACTGCAGAATGTCCTTTAGCCTCTTGCAACTATTTTCTCTGCTGCTATAGACATTCAGCCCAGATATAACCTCGATTTTTGAATTTACTGATTTATTTATTTTTTATCCACTACTGTTTTCTTTGTCAAGTTACTTTACAATTTTAGGTTACATGCAGCTATACTTCTGCTGGAAGAAAAGATGAAGCTTTAGTTAGACCTCTTAACCTGAAAGCTTGAGTGTCCAGCACCATTCAGTCACAGACCTTTCTGATGAGTTTGGACAAGTCACTCAGCAGGTCTCCTTCTCCTACATATAAGTGAAACTACTGTAAAATGTGAGGCAC
The DNA here is from genome assembly GCA_011075105.1 of Heteronetta atricapilla. Lineage (NCBI taxonomy): Eukaryota > Metazoa > Chordata > Aves > Anseriformes > Anatidae > Heteronetta > Heteronetta atricapilla. The sequence goes on along the minus strand of CM021732.1, from coordinate 23,322,547 downwards.
TTTAATACAGTGATGCATAGGATAGTATAGTTTAGGACATCTAAATATAAAAAATAGAGTTTAATTTCTAGGTAGGATTAGGAATTCATTTAGTAACCCATTTCTTTGATGGATTGTATATCCTGGAACCCTCTGTAATGGAAACTAAGGTGGCAAGTATTTTATAAAAACCCCACTTGAAGCTTTGCACTGCCACTTTACATCTGTTTCAGAACCTATTGGACAATTACTCATTGCCACACTGAAACAGCTCAACCAGCAATGATAAATCAGTATACTTTTCTTTTTATAATATAATAGCTGTACTGAGAGATTGAAAATTATGTCTTGAACTTGGATCATTCTATTCTGTGTGCACTCTTTTGATGAAAAAAATTTGAATGTACCCAACTATGTCTGCCTCCTAAAATTATATATTTTAACATTGAAAAAAATGATTTTGTTTTCCTTTTGGAACTGCTGGACTACACTGATTTTCATGCTCTATTTTCTCTGAAACTTTGTTAGAATGTTACATCATTCATATCCGTGGTTAACAGACTTTACATTTCATCATCCGCAGAAAAGACAAAGCAAGATATTTGTTTAACATAGAAATTTGTAAAAAAACGGGACACTGGAACTGCCATTCTCAAGAAATGTCCAGTTTTCAAAATTATATCCTAAACCAACCAACCAACCAACCAACCAAAAAAAAAAAAAAAAGCATATAACACTAAAAGAATAACAACAGAAATGAATGTAAATCAATAACTAAATTCTTGCAGAATTGAAAGAAATGTGTATGCATCTGTGTATATGTTTATATATATACACAACTACAACATCATGTAACTGCAACTCTAAGTATAACTATGAACATATCTGGGTGTACATGTTGTTTTGGCAAGGATTCTTCTGTCAGCTTTTCTGTCTAAAAGTTTCACATTGAAATCTAATCTAGGCTCCCTGAACAACAGAACAAAGGAGGCATTCCCAGAGGAGGATTCCTTTCAGCCAAAGTAAAACATCTTAAAACAGAGCAGATGAAACCATTCTGTTTTACCAACTTTCTACAATGATTACAAAAGCAGCTAAAAATAATGCAGATATGGCTGTATTTCTGTTAGACAACCAAAATAGGATAAGATTTATCCTATTATTTGATTATCTATGCACATCCCTGGGAGTCTCAGGTACTTGATAGTGAGAGTGTGGGTGGTGCTGGTGTGGTAGGGACCAGGATGGGTGCCCAGTTGGAGAACAAGCCTGGCTTCCCCAGGTGTCATTCACCCTGGAAACATGGGAACATTTCACCCTGACAGATCAGGATTTGCAGAGGACAAAACATTCAGTCAGAAATTTTATAATCAGTTTTAGCCTGATTCTTTTTTGTTTGTGTGTGTGTTTGTTTTTCCTTAATGTAACAAGCAAGGCTAAAATGAGTGGATTGTTTGATTGAGCCTTACAGATCCCTAAAGATGGCAAACAAACCTTGCTCCTTGCACACCACAATCCTGACATGCTCTCTGGCATCACAGTTAATTGAATTGTAATATACATTCAAACACCAGCTGACCAATGCTCCCAACCAAAGCAATTCCCAAGCTTAAAATGCCTGTACCTAAAATTCTTTGACTGTTCATTGGCTTTTCTAGCTGTGCCCAAACAGAGAAAGAGGAATTTCTTATACCAGTATTTGGGCATTTGAGTAATACTAGTAATGTGAAACTAAATGCAAAGCTAGATGGGTAGCATACAGCATCTTATGACAGAAAATGGAAAAATTCAAATCTTGCAGGTAGACTCATGGTTCACACAGTATGAGCAAAGGAAGAAAGAATGGATCCTGAATCAGCATAGAAATGAATCTAGGTAATTCATCCAAATGAACCATCAATATGACCATTTTAAGAAAAAGGAGAATATCAAGTGTCTGAAGAAAAACTGTAAAGGACAGAACTTTCCTCTAAATTAACAGTCCCTCAAATTCTAATAATAGCTGCATTTATTGTTAATCATTATTATTTTGAAGTTTAATATTCTTTGGTCTCCTTGGCTGCCCTCTGGTTCCTTTGATTACTATACAAAATATATAACCAGTATTCCCACATGATGTAAGAGAAAGAGAGAGAGAGAGAACTGAAATATTGATATTTCAGTTTCCTTTTCCTCTAGTAAAAGTTAATGATCCAAATTTATCACAGGAATAATTAGAAGAAAATAAGTCTACTGCATTGTCAAAATAAGCGACATTCCGTTGTTTGTCTGGAGGTTTAATGGTGACTTCTAATGACAATTACTGGATTTCCAACCTTATTGTAAATAGGCACCAGATTTCTCTGTTTATCCTAAACCAGAAAATCTGTGAGTAGGTAAACATTTTTAAATAGTTCTCAACCTTTGACTCAGGATAAATGGAGAAAGTACTTTTTTATTGTTGCAATATGTTTTTATATTTCCATTACTCATATCCTTCTTTTGAAAACCTGGTGTAAAAAGTAAAGATGAAACTTTACGAATGGGCCTGGATGGTGTACATCATGAGTATTGATATTAAACAAACACAAGAACAGCAATAACTGAAAGAAAAAAAAAAAAAATAGAAAAAAACTGTATTCTAACTCACATCTAAACTTTTTTTGTTTCAGTCAGGGCCAAATCAGTGACAGGTAAATCTTATTTCATGAGTACTTGTGGCAGAAATGATTAAAAAAATCCTTGAGAAAGGACTCTGACAAAGCTAACCCTGAAACTCCTGCAGCACATTTAGTTTAGGTGCATTGGAAACTTCATATGGATCTAGCTGCTCTCAGGGTGATGTTGCACTGTGTCATGTAGGTGTACCAGGTTATGGACCACTAGACATCTTAGCCACTTGTAAGGTTAGGTGGTAAGAATTTTAATTATCTAAGCATTGGATTTATGCTCCTAGAAGGACAGTTATGCAGATGCAATAGAGCCTATTCGAAATTAAATTGAAGAACTCTATATGGAACTGGATAGCAATCGCTAAAACTGTGTATAAGTACAGTGCTGCTCGTATTTCTTAAATTTATTTTTTAAAATAAATTTTCTTGACTTTTTGCAGATTTTAAAGCCATAAAGGTGATGTGATCATTATCTACCGTGATCTGTGGCTTAACTTGTGCCAGAGAAACCCAGTCAGTAACTCCTATATTATGATAAGTTTACATGGGTTAAACTATGGCACAGAGAATTGACAGAGAGCTGATGACAGACAGTGAAACCTTTCTTGGCAATCCTTCTCTAAAGTTACCACAACAAGGTCGTTGTAAAAATATACTTTAATTTCAGGTCTCACACTCTACTTCCAACCTTTGGAGCATTTCATTTTGTTTACTGCTTTACAGATACTGTCCTGTACCACTATGGCTTCTTTTGTAGGCACTTTCAGAGCTTTGGATTGTCTTTTGGGCTCTCTTCAATGTGGCACAACTCTGGACACAGCAGGCTTTATCTGCTCCAAGGCAGTTTCTGCCAGACATGCCAAGAAACCTCTGTATACAAACTGTGGCTGTGCCCCCTCTGCAGCCCTATAGTACAGTATAGTATAGTATAGTACATCGATAATAACAGGCCATAAACATATTAAAATGTACCCAGGCTCAACCTACAGAAGGGAAGAAAAAACAGTGAACATGAATATGACATTCGTCTTAATGAAGGACTTCAGATGCTGATGACTTACAGCAGCTCCCCCAGCACCACCAAATGAAACTGCCAACCTCAAGACCCAGAGGAGCAGGGAAAGGGTGAACATAGCTTCAGGGAAAAAGGTAGCAACTGAGAAGGGTGTGCATAACAACTTTAACTGCATTACTACTACTACTGAAGCTCTCTTGTGTTTAGAAGTAGTATAGGTGTCCTCTGGCCAGAGGAGGCCCTTGGCTGCAGCTGCTGCTGTGGCTGGCTGAGGAGAGGAAGGAGCCCTGGAAACCTCCAAGAAGGAATCATAGAATCATAGAATCAAGGTTGGAAAAGACTTTCAAGACCATCTGGTCCAACCATCACCCTACTACCAATGTCACCCACTAAATCATGTCCCAAAGCATTGGGTCCAACATTTCCTTGAACACCCCCAGTGACGGTGATGCCACTACTTCCCTGGGTGGGAATAAAAAAATAAATAAAAGATAAAAAAAAAATTAAAAAAAAGGCCCTGGCAGACCTACCAAATAAGATGAAGAAAAGGAGGCAGCAAGAGACAAAAGCATGCCTAATTTTACACTCATGGTCTGGCCTAAGCCTCAGTTTCGGTCACCAACAGTGACATGAGAGGACTCCAGTCTTGTGGTCTAGCTGATACAATTAAGTCTCTGCTGCTCAGCAATGGTTTCTAGAGCTTAGGTAAATCTTGCAGCTTATCTCTGAATTTTCTTCGGAAATTTAAACATTCTCACTGAAGCATAGACATCAAACCATCATGCTTTATTCCAGTAATGATCTCACCAAAGACAAGCATAGCATTACAACTATTCATATCCCAAATGAGCTTTAACCATTAATAAAACTATGGAAGGAACCAGAAATCAGTTCAATTTTGTAGTACATTTGACTTAAGAAGAAAAACTTCTGGTACTAAATTTTCAGCAAAGTGGAATCCTAATCCCTCAGCCTTAACCACATCAGGTCTTGAAACTCCCAGAGACTGCATACAACAAAGGAGCCGTATACAGAGAGGACTAGAGCTGGGGCACTGGGGGAGGCAAGTATGTATCACCAGGAAATGTAAGAAGTTGCTGTTTCTTGAGAGTTCTGTGAACTTTAATTTCCAAAGCCAGATTAGTTTGTGATTAATAGGAGAAAGAGCTTATTATTTATTTATTTATTTATTTTGTGTGTGTGTGTTTAATTTTTAATTGTAAAATCTGAAAGGAGGCCTGTGAGAGATAATAAATGTCGCATGCGTGAGTGACATTTGGAGTTAGCGTGACTAGTACTTATCTAGCCAAAAAGTAAAGTAGAAAAGTAGAAATAATAAAACAACCTGATTTGTTGGGTGTTTTTGACATGTAAGTTTTTTATATGAACAATTTTGTAAAAATGCAGTTATCCTCTGATCAATGAGTTGAAATACTATGTTCTATCCATGAATGACAGAAGTCACCTATTTTTACATTATAACAATGCCACTTTAACTCCTAAAAGCTACAGAATTTTCTAAGATTTGTTAAATCTTCACATGTCAACATGTGTAATGTCATGTTGAGGTTGTGTAAATACTAAATACATACATTATGAATTCCTTAATAGTTACTACTTTCCTGTTTAAAATATTATATAAGTTTCTTAAAGTGGTACCCTTTTCCTATGGGAACTGTAAATAACATTTTCCTGCTTCAGGAAAAGCTTATCAACAACAATAGTGATACTATTCTGTGTGTCATCAGGGCATTGTTGGTTCCGGGTCAGCTTTGATCTATGTCTTGGATTATTCTCATTTTCATTTTGAGTCTTTTGTTGGTATGCTATCCCTCTCTGTGTTTTCAAGATCAGTCATCATGCTCCTTTTTTTCATTTGTATTCGTCCAGCCTTTTCTAGGGTCTTAATTATAAGCTCTCTAGTTTGGACTTAGAGTAAGGATATTCTGACAGCAAACTAGGTTATGACAGTAAGAATGAAATGCTTTGCAAAATCTCCCACAGAATGTCAGTGGCTCATCATCTCAATTATAGAACACTTCAAGTAATAATAATAATAATAATAATAATAATAATAATAATAATATGCCATGATGTTGTCCAGAAGTAATAGATTTCAACATTTGTCAAGTTAAAATTCTTGCAAGAAATCAGATTCATTGCTAGTGTTAGAAAATACATTTGTGCTAGCAGCAGTCCTGTATGGACTATTCATCCAAATATCAGGATTTGGGTAAAGTTCTAACCTGCAGCTACATATTCTTTTGAATGTCTACAACAAGTGGATATATTTGCTGCCACTGCAGAGAGTGGCAAGTGATATGATACAGCATGCAAGCAGCCAATAACCTGAAGCCAGGCTTTAGAATTTTGGAATAAAATATTTGAATTCTCTTAGTTCGAAGTTAAGAATTTACGACAGCACAAGGACATTTTGATGTGCCTAGCTTCACAGACACAGTTAGATACTTATCATTTGAGTGAAGGCATGCCAATTTGGGGATTCTGAAATAGAACTGTGTATGTTTCTGTTTATGCATTATTCAGCTTCCAAAAGCTATTTTAGTAGAAAATTAAGGCTAAGTTGCAAAGCCACTAAAGTGAGGACACAGCAATTGGGCCTGGGACCTTCACCTGATTTAGTTTGGAGATAGACGTATCAGGGTAAAATCAATACCTCTTACACCCTCTTTGTGCTCATTTCTGGATTAATTCATTTTCTTTGTATCCACAGACTGCAGCCTGACAGATGACCAGGCTCATTAGGAGGAAGCACCAACAACTATCAGGCTTCTTGATGGAGCCAGAAGCGTGGTGTTATTGTATCTTGCCATAGACAAAGCACCTCATTTTGAATCCAGGTAGGAACACATGGGTGGGCAGCTATGGAAAAACAATAGAGCAAGTGCAAAGAAACTCACTCACATAGGCATCCAACAGCATCCTTGCTCTGAACAATCACCTTAATTCCCATAAACTGTAATTACATAATACAATGCAAAGAGGTCAAGTCCTAGCCCTTGCATTTCATTGACCTCTCAAGCTGTGTGAATGAGATGAACTTAACTCACATGCTCAGGAATTTAATGTTAACTATAACATTTCATCTCGCTTCTTCTAATTTTCATTTTATGTGTGTTAAAATGGGAGATATAGACAGGGCCACTTTAAAGTAAATAATTGTTTCTTTGACCTGATGTCAAATGGAAAACTTTGATGAGATTTGTCCAACTATTAAGGCTAGTAGTTGAAACATGAAATTGATTTATTCTGCTTATCGCATTACCTTTCTCCTGTACATTCAGTGGTTTCTTATGTAGGACAAAGTAAATACAACTTGATATTTAAACATGTTGGAAATTAATATAAAATGCATGTTTTATAAGCTACATGTAACTGTAATAACAAGTTAACAAAAACTTCATAAGGATATTCGTAATAGTGTCAACAAGGAAAATGAATTTGATGACACTGCAGAGAGCAAACATATTTAGTAATAACCAAACTTTATTTTGAAAGTTTATGAGATATGTGACCTGTAAATGTAAATGTAAAGATATGGGAAATGAAAAGCAATGCTGTTGTGACTGTGAGACAGGGTAGAATGAAATCCGTTTGTTTTGTTCATTTGTTTAAGGCTGCTAAAATTAGATTGATGTATTAATATCAACTAGGAAAGCTCATAGCCCAAATGTGGAAGAGTTTGTGTAACTAGAGAAGGGAGATGTTAACCCTGCCATTATTAGCACGGAATTACTACTCCATTGAAATAGAATGCTAATTAAAATACCTGTTGTTTCTCCACAGGAATCTAAGAGGAGAATATGAAAAATAAATCAATATATAATGAAGCTATAAGTGTTTTGCTGGGGAAAAAATAAACATATATATACCTGCTTTTCACTAGGAAAAAGTGTATCTTGAATTTCAGCATAGAATCCATGTATCTTCAGTCCTTCTATTTTAATCACAAAGACTTCACACTACAAACATACCAATTTCATGAATACAAAATGTATTGATACTTAATTTCTTCTATGTTCCAAAGGCATCACCTATTCCACCTTTTACTTCTGTTTCTGCCAGCAAGCTCTAAAAAAAAAGCACTGATCCTATAACAAAGGTCAAAAAATAAAACACCAACTTGTTTTTTTGTTTTTGTTTGTGTTTGTTTGTTTGTTTGTTTTTCCTGTAGGCAACTGTTCTTCTCAAGGAAAGTCTCCATGAAAGTCTTGCCTGTGTACAAGTGTGCTCTGACATGGGTACCGAGAGGGACTGGACCCCAATTTTGGGATCCAGGCAAACCATACCAATGGAAGGGAGGCAGTTTCCCTAGTGAGGCTGTGTTCATTTTCATGAAGATGTGTGACACTGTCCTCCCGACTGTGCACATACACACATATACATACATATACAGCCACAGAGGCAACAGGTCAGTCTATAAGCACTGGCTGCTGGAAGATGAGGGCACAAACAGCATGGCAGCTGCTGAGGCACCTGAAGTGCCAGTCCCTGCATGCGCTGATGAGAAGACGTCCTGCACATGATACTCAGCACATGCCAGCTGGACCATGTTGCTCCATGATATCAGCAATGCAGGAACTAAAATACAATCACTAGAGGCATCGTCTGCTCCACCATCAGCCTCTTCATGCAGAAGCTAAGTTCCAAGAAGGAAATGAGCTCTCTTTGACAAAAAAAAAGCTACACTTTTTTTTTTTTTTTTTCTTTTTTCTCTCAAGCATCACTCACAGACAGTGTTTCTAAGGTTTCTGAGTAAGATGAAGATTATTGGTACTCACCGTACCGTACCATTTGCAATTACAAAATGTCACTAGTCAGTATTTTTCCCATGTTCCCCTTTCCTTGCTCCAGTCCGTGATTAACACTTGATGTTTCAAGAGAGAACCCAGCCTGCACTTACGGCTTTGCTTTCATATTTTTCTCCTTGTTTATCTTGCTGTATTCCTGAAATTGCTTTGCTACTTGGGGACTTAAAAAAATCTGGTTCTATGGTGGTGTTTGAAAAACAACTTATCTGGGCTTCCTGGCACTCAGACAGAGTGAATTCAGAAATACATATCTGCTTTCCAGTGACTCACTGCAGGTTTCCCAGTGGCTATCCTAAAAAAAATGAAGGAGGTTGTGGGGCTGTATCCTCCCTTCTGACCTGCCACCTGGCAGATCCTCATGTTGGGAGTATGCATGCCAGCAAGACACCCCAGCTGATTGCCCTCAGGGACCCTATGCAGCTCCCTAAGCCAAACTGATTGAGCACTGAAGCTAGGATCAAATGCAATGCTGGTATATGAGATGCAGACCATTACAGAGACAGGAGTCACAGGATATAGGGGTAAATGTATCCACAATGCCGATACTGAGCTATGTGGTAGCAGAAGTACTGCCTTCTCCTTCCTGTCTGCACCTTATGATGTCAGAAAATGCAATTTACATCATCAGTGCTAACAGGTGGAGTTTTCCTTTTGTAAACACATATCAGAGCTTACACATAGGATACATAGATTAGGGTGAGGGAGAAAGAAAAGGTTGCTGTTGACAATTGCATGGCTTAGAATTGTGCCAGAGCTGTGAAACCAAGAAAAAAAACAGCATGAGTATTCAGTCATATTTTCAAACTGTCTGCCTTTAACCTTGTTTAACTTTCCATGAACATTAGGAAAACACAATGCTAGTTTTCCTATTATCAATATTCATGCAGAGCAAGTGCTAAGTTTTTATGCTCAAATATTTATAGAAAGTGAATTTTATATTTGTTTTCCATAAACATCAGTATCAGAGTCCTGGTTGTTAGCATTAGCACCACACCATCTGGAAGCAGAAACACCATGTGCCTTATGCAACTAGTCATTGTTAAATGGTACAGACAATACTCTAAAAGAGATCTGTAGAGTGTGTGAATCATAGAATAACAGAACAAATCTGCAGAAACAGTCATCTGTATATAGACTTTCTGTCAATGGAGAAAAGGAGCAAAATTTATCAGATTCAATTTAAGTATGAATTATTCACCCAGTGCTTTTTGCAGACTTTCCTTTCAGCATTATTTTTCATGTTAGAATATAATAACTCACTTTATTCAAGTTAGGAAACATCTGATCTATTATTATAAATTATTTTGTCAGGGTGACAATGCTGAGATCTTCTGTTTTTCTGTTACTGGTAATTAGTTAAGAAACATACTTATCTTGCAGAGGTGGCAAAGAAAGCCAGCTAAAAATGAGAGGGCAGAAGTATTATTGTACCCATTTTACTGAAGGTAAGCTGAAGACAAAAGAAAACCTTTTAAAAATCAACTACTATCAGCTTCTTAAATAATGTGATGGTAGATCTGAATATTCAGCATAGATACCCTAATTATCAATAAAGCGCCTTTGTCAGATTCCATTTTCCCATATTCTTATTTTATAATAATTTTCTAAGATCCATTTTATCTTTTCCACAGAAGCTGAATTTTGTCAACAAATAAAATGGCTTACTGAAATCACAAAATGGCAAAAAAATATTCTCAAAATGCTAGTGCATCCTCTTTTTAAAACAAGTGCTTCTGTTCCATTCCTGCATCTATAAGGAATAGTTGCCCTCCCTCTGTACCAAGACAGTTGCTGTACACCCAGCTGGGGTTTTGGAGCTCATTTCCAAAGTCAGCTACATGCACAGACAGGCACATTTTTGGGCTGTTGCCACATGGCTTTGCAAGCCCTGCTCATTAGCCTTACAGTTGGAAACAATGCTGTAACCAGATAGACCTGACACACCTGAAGAGCCTGCTTCATGCAAAGCACTATCTCACTCAGAGGCGTCAGAAGAGTGGTCCAGAATACCAAAAACTAGGTAGAGTTTGAGTGGCAATATTGCCATCTATGTATGAAGCCAACTGTATACCATCATTTGGATTTGTCCTTCAAAAGCAACTTCTGGAGTAATTTCTGTGTTGGTTCTTCAGCAGCTTCATTACAATTCTGTTAAAAAATATAATTTTTTTTTATAAAGGGGATAAAAAATCCCCTTTGCAAAAATTCCATCCCAAGCTAAAAACCATCATTGCATGATAGTCTTAGCACATTCACCTTTTCTCAACTAGATGCTTATGATTTTGGACAGCATTTCCCATAAGATGTTTCTTGCTCCACATTTGTACTATCCCCAGATCATGTTCAATTTGGAGTCTTTGAGAAAATGGTTATTTTTAAGTTTTAACTCTGCACTGATGGAAAAGCCTACTATGTTAAATGCAAGATCTTACAATCTTACGATACAGCCTTGTAGACCTCTGATTATTAAGGCCATTTTTGTTAAGGCTTGGGAAGAGGCAGTGACTGGCCCTCCGGTTCTTTATGACTTTTACATTATGGGACATCACTTCTAACTGCAGAGCAGGGTTATTTTGGTAGCAGATCAGAATCTCAATGTACAAAGACCATGCAGCAGTCAAATGCCTTCTCACACAGGTGAATTCCATTGTGTTTGCGTAGTGCTTATTTTTAGCTGTTGTCATTGAAGTTATTGCTAGAGACAACATAAGTTCAAAACATCCCTTGCATTTAAGCAAAAAAGAAAGGTTCCCTGGGATTCCTTGCATTAGCTGGTTTTGTATTTTTTTTTCCTACAGGCATAAATGCCTTCCCAATCAGTCATCTCAAATTAGCACTGCTGTTGTCACATTTGTAGACGTCACACTTCTCATTCCAAAATTTTACTATCCTTACAATATTTTAAATTCTGACTTTGTTAAGAAAGTAGTTTTTTTGTTGTTGTGTTTTGTTTGTTTGTTTGTTTGTTTAGCATGTAGCCCAAATCTCATTTTGGAGTTCATTTTATTTTAATGCTCTTTACATTTCTAAATCTAGCTTCCTAATTTCCACCCATAATAAGTACATTATCCAAGCAACTGATCAGTCTATTTAAAACTGTCATTATGTGGTCTGCTGAAATGCAGAAAAATTTCTAGCCACTGCTGAAAGCTGTCTGACAAGAACAGAAACGGGGGGTATTAAATAATATGTAGACTCAATCAAATATAAAACATTAAATATTCACTGAGCAAATTGACCACAATTCAACAAATCCTTTATTTATCTGACATTAAATTAAATGAGAATTAATCATTTTCCACTTTATGTGCAAATGCCTTTGGGATCCTATAGATGGAAGGGATTTACAGAAGCCATATGATCTAGCCTCTATCTCAAGGCAGGATCATTCCCACTTACATCAGTCCAGTGCATCCTGATAACAGGTTAGACTGTCAGTAATGGAGATCCCACAACTGCCCCCGTCTTCCATCTTCACTGTATCTTTACTGTTGTAAGTACTTTCCTAGTACTTAATCCTACTCGCAGCACAATTTAAGGCACTAGTTCTTACCTATACACCACTAGCATGGGTACCACATTATTCCTTGCCTTGAAAACCAAGGCTTTTTATGTAGTTGTGTTCATGAGCTTTTAATATGTCCATACTCTCTTTTAGGCTAAAACACAATTTTTTCCATCTTTCTTCCCAAGCCATATTTTAAAGTTCTCTAGGACAAAAATAATCTGTCAGACATCTAAGAGACTACACTTTTGTCTATGTTGGCATGGTACCTTACTATAATGTGATAAACTCTAGGATCACATGAGACAAACAGCAAGTTGGTAGGTTTTATTTGCTTGTTTGTTTCCAGTATTTTGCCTATTTGGCAGCTTCTTGAGTGATCCCTGTATCTGTGTCCATGTAAAGGTTAAACATGTCACCTTCTCAGTTTGCTCTAGAAAGTTTTGGCTATTCATTAAAAGACAATTTACTGACACTTCCACATAATCAAAGCTTTGGCTATGGCTGCACCAACCTCCACAGCCTTATTGGGACAAGATGAAACAGACCTCTCAGCATCACCTTTCCTCCTCTCCTACTTGGGCATCACCTTGCTTTTCCTACATGCAACTTCAAGAAGCTGTGTCTGGCTGTGACCATCACAGAATCATTTATCCATAGAATCATTTAGGTTTGAAAAGACCTTCAAGTTCATCAAGTCCAACTGTCATTCAGAGCTACCGAGTCCTAACATTAAACCATGTCCCTTATTGCCACAAACCATGACCCTTAGTGCCACTATAGTGCACAGAGGCACCTGGTCCTTTCACCATGGCTATCTGAACCCCACCAACTCAAGGCAAAGTTAACCCTTCACCACCAGGTCTATCCCTGTGTTGTTGCCTGTGACGCATGGTGCAATATTTTTCCCGTTTGCTTTTCCTCTGCAATCTTTTTAGGATTCCAGTGCTAAGTAGTGGTTGCTGTTAGTCACAAAATGCATTAGTGATTTTGTACGGATCATTGTAGAAATGGTTTTGTAGCAAATGACAGTCACGAGGGAGGCATAAGGAATTATTTTTGGGAAATAACTGTCATAAGGGAGTCACTTGCACTATCACTCAAGTGTTTTTAGTGCCCAAGAGCAGGGAACGTGAGGTAAAAGCTTTTTGTGTGTTGGAAATGGCACTATGAGGAATATAAACAGCTACTGAATATATTATGGCAGGTCATCTGTCCTTTTCTCACCATATACTAAATATTCTGATATAAATGCCAATTAATGAAATAAGCTTACGTGAAAACTGATCTGCCCCCTCACTGAAGCCCCTGAGAGGAATGCATACAACATGTCAGGTTACCACTACCTACGACAGGTGCTGTAGGACATGTGTCATCAGCTCTGCCAAAATATGCAGAGGACTCTGTGAGGGGCAAACAGCATGGAGTAGCACCGCCTACTGCCAGTGCTGCTGCTGAAACAATCATACAAGACCAGCACTTCAAATACCACACACATTTCCCATCCCACCTCTACTACATTCCCAAAGCTTTAGAGATGCCCAAGCCCACTTTCCAGATGTTTCTGAATAAGGATTAACTGTGCTGCTGTGTTCATGTGAAGTAAGTGATTTCACAGGCTAAATGGAGCCCTGCAAAGCGAAGGTCACTTACGTGCTGAGGGTCATCGGGAGCTGGGTGCTGAGCCTGCAGCTGGGCTGTGCGATAGCAGGAAGCATCACTGCCTTGCTGACATGGGACAAGCCTGCAGGCATCCTTCCACTGTGGCACTGAAATGGGGTGGGAAGAGCTCAACCTTTTATCAAAGGAGGCAGGTGTTGTTTCAAAGACAAATGGCTTCGAGAAGAAGGTCTCTTTTTTTGCAGTAAGTACACATTAAGTGCTACTCCATAAGCTGAAAGGCTACTTCCTTCCATGGAGTGCGTTCTGAAGCAAAATGTAAAAACAGTTTCCTCCTGAAAAAAAGGTATCTGGTATTCCCTAAATGTCAGCAGAGTCCCCTTTCACAGGAGATATTGCTCAGAAAAGATTTATGAAATGTGGCAGGGCAACATCAAGGCCTTAAAACCATTAATTTAAAATGCCTTTCCCCTTCATCTTCCTGTGCAAATTGCTGAGAAATCATGAATTCTTCTTACCTTCTGCTCTCAGTGATACAGCACATGTCATGCCAGGATCACACTTCCATGACATTAATTATACACAACTAAGATACACTTTTTATTTTGTGCACAAAATGGAGAAGAGTGCAAAGCAACAGAGGAAACACTAGCTGGTCCTAGGGAATTTCATTTCAGCTCTGTACTTCTTTCAAAATAAATAAATAAACAAATAAAATCCCTCTGGCTTGAGAGATCTTTTATTTTGAAAGCAGTAAAGGGGCCACTGCTACATTCAGAGCTGCTTACAGTGGGATGCCTTAAAATATCAAATAATAATATCAGGAGAAAATGTCTTGGACCTGCTTACTTTTGTGTAACTGAAGATAGATGGCATGGCCAAGAAAACAATATGATTTTCACCCACCCCCCAGATGTGAAAAACCAGAACCACATAACTCATATGGAGGAGACCCAGAGCATCAGGTCAGCAAGTTTGTTTCTTCGTAGGGCAGCACTGTGACTCCTGGTGCATCCCTCAGAGTGGATAAGTTATATCATCAGGATTTACCCATACATCAAAAGCTGCAAAAATAAGCATAATGGTTTAAGCTACATTAAATATGCTTTATAGAAAGAGACTATTAAAAGGCCACATTCAGAAGGTCACCCAGAGCAGGAATGACATAGTACGGAGCTGATGTGAGCACAGCAGGCACAAGGATGTATTTGTTTTTGCTCTCTCCAGCCAAGGCCTTCCACCATCTTCAGCAGAGGCAGAAGATCCCAGGTTTAATTAAGGCCTGGAGACAGCAGCTCTCCTAGGACTATTGACATAACTGTGGTAAGGAACAAACTTCCAAGTGATCTCTTCCACCCTGACAATGAGCCTCTCAGATGGGATGTTTATTCTGCTTGTCAATGCAGACTGGATTTTAGAGGAGTTTACGGATTGGCATAGATACCACATATTTCCTTCTAACTGTAGTAACTAGATTTACTATAGATAAAAGACTAAACTGCAGAGCACTTGAACCTTAGCTTTTGTACCTGTACCCTGTGTATTTTATCTCTCAGCAATATAATATTTAAGAATTCTCAAATTCTTCAAGAACAATCAGTTATTATCTGGGATCACACAACACTAAACAAATTCAGAATCTAATGAAGGAACAACAAATGCTACAGTATTATTGTGCCAGTTTATTTATGTTAAGCTATTGCTGCATCCTTTATTCCTTGTTTATAGCTAGTGGTTATTTATTAGTAATTCATATTCTTTCTTGTTATAGCAAACATTATAAAATTTTACATTTCTGGAAAAAAAAAAAATGAGACAGCGCACTATTTACCATCTCATTTACACCATTAGTTTCTGAGAAGTTTAATGAAGATGTAATTTTATATTTGATTTAATGTCAAAACAGACATTAAATTTCCTAGTTGCTCAACCAGCACTTGTTGGCTCTTTGTATTTATTTTTAAGTTCAAAGCAGCCAAGTAGCCCCTCTCTTGCTTTGCTGCTCATCCCTGAGCACTCCCAATGCAACAAGTCATAGACATTTAGACCACCACTGATCACACTGGAGAATGGCATTTAGACTTCTTTGAAGAAAAAACAGCTAGCTGTTCTTCAACTTTGAACAGACCTATTCCTTCGGAATATAAAAGAGGAGCATTAAGTAGTAAAACAAAAAGAAGGTCAACTGACTACTGAAGAACAGCTGCCTTGCACTATTCCCCAGGCTGACTATTGCTCTGCTGGGGATACTGTATAGTCCACTGCATCCTGGAAAATGCAAAAAGCCCAAGTAACAACTTGAGAGAGCTGAAACAAAAGAAGAATGCAGAGCAGAACTAGGAACAGAAGGATTTTGCGGTGTTTTGGGTACTTTGAATAAATTAATATATTTGAATGCAAAACAAGTAGCCACTGTAATTTGTCACCTGCTCTGTTTGCTTAACCTTATTCACTAGGCATAACACTGTAGTGATACAGAATCTTGCCAATTCCTCCCTAATTCCTACACAAAGTCCAACATTTGCAATTACATTTCTTTGTATTGCGAGCATATCTTCGGTGGAATATTTAGCACTTCTCTGCAAAAGCCACACCAGTATTTGTCTTTGTTCTTTAAAAGTACCAAAAATACTTATTTACTAACCTCAGCTTCCAGTCATTGGTTCATTTTGTATTTATTTGTGAGATTAAAAAAAAATAAATTATCCATTGAAAAGGTGAATCTACCTGTGTGTGTACATTTGTGTATCAAAGAAAGAGAGACAAGTTTTTTCTTTAAACCAAATAATTGTGTCATTTAACAAAATATAAGTAGCAGAGAGAAACAGGAAAGTATTATATTCAGAACATTTCTCTAAGATTCTCTTTATAAATATTTGGTAATGTATCATAACTGTTTTTATGGATTTAGTACACTATTGCTATGCAACTCTTTTGTGTGTGTGTATGATATCTGTTTTATTTATTTATTTTAAAGTCAATTTTCTCCTGACAGTGCAGAAAAAACAAAGATGATCCTACCATTAGTAGGACTCATGAAGCACTCCCTCTCTTTACCCTACCCAGGCTCATTGTAATTAAACAACATATTCTCATAAGTAATCTTATTGGAATACTGTTAACTCATAGATTACTTTCATACAAATGTGAAATATTAATGCATTAAACTGACAATTTTTGCTTTGGTGTCAAGGTGTGGTAACAAATACAAACTTCAGAAAAGCAGCATGCAAATCTTAGTCATTAGTGTTTTAATCTTTTGCGGCCAAGTTTTACAAAAAATAAAACTCATTTAATGTGTCGAGGCAATAGGAAGACACATTACGCATGCTGTCTCCAAAACAGATTAGTTACTGAACAAAATAAGAAAAGAGATTAGTTACTGAACAAAATAAGAAAAGAGACACACATGCATAAAGCTAGTGCCTGTTAAAAATATTCCATAGAAACACTGCTCAGTTTTTGTACACCTGCTATATTTTCTTGCAGAAATTTCTTAATTTCTTTAAATTTCTTGCAGAAATTTTCTTAAAGTCTTGCAGAACCTAGCTTAGTAAACTGGATTTTTAACCTTCTCAGAGATTAGACAAAAGGTTTTGATTTCTAATTAACTTTGCCATGTCTAGGTAAATAAAGCAAATGCCCAGATCCACTGCCTTCCTCATGAAACATGTCACTGTTTTCAAAACTGGCCTTGGAGCAGCAACTGCAGCTCTCCCCATGGTATGAGAGAAGCAGTGCACAACCTGACTGCTTCCCATCCCTATGTGGCCAGAGAGCAGCCAAGGGCAGGCAGCATGGGTTGCTTCAGTGGCTAGGGTCCCCAGAGCCAGCATGTTGCTTGAAAATGCCAGCAAGGAAAGGGCAGTTGCCCTTAAGCCCTGGCCCCAAGGGCACCTGGACATTATTCAGTCTTCTCACTATGGCAAAGACAGGCGTCACTCCCCCTTTCTAAGACTCCTCTCTAGGAAGAGAGTAACTTAAGCTGAAAGTGAGGGAAAACTTCAAGGAAGGCACAACTTCAAGGTGGTATTTTGATCTCACACATCCTCTCCCCAGACCCAGATAAAACAATTGAATGTGCTTTTCATCCCACCGTGAGTGGTTGAACACTGGGGAGTTGGGGACCTTTCCAGCAGGGGTAGAGGGGGCTACTCCCCTCGCCTGGCTCAGTCCCACATTGCCTGACTCCAGTCAAACAGTAAACCCCCAGTCAAATAGCTCTGCCCCACACTACCAGTCTCATTCAAAAATAAATCAAGCAAGGGATTTGGACCAGCTCTGATGGCCTTTGCAGCCTCCTTCCACACCAACCTGCACTCACTTCTGTTCAGTTGTAATTAAAGTGAGAGTGCTAACCTGGTGAATTCTGCTATCTGCTCTGACACTTCTGGAGTTAATAAGCTGAAAAGCATTTCTACAGTGCACAGCCTTAGTTGTCAGTAGCGACCACAGTCCGAGAGAGAGAGAGAGA
>CM021732.1:23232393-23304461 GCA_011075105.1 Heteronetta atricapilla | reverse complement strand
AGAGAGAGAAGGAAAGAAAACTATTTTAGGAATATCTGCCACTTTCACCTCTTCCAGGTGAAACTGGAGGATTGGCTTCATGCCACATTTAAGAGCAGGGACAGAGGGCTGCACAGCTTGCCACAAAACGCCATGAACATGCCCACTCCATCACACATGGGAAGTACAAGTGAGCCACAGTAGTTAACAGCAAAGAAAGTTCCTACCTGTTTGCTGAGTGTTCTGGGCTCATTATCTATTACTTGATGCACAGGTGGAGTTTGACCTCTTAATTTTGGCATTTAGGTTTTAAATTGGTATGAGTACAACAGAGGGGGGAGATGCTCATGTCTGACACTCTACTTCAGATTTGGAGTGAGTGAGTGAGTGAGTGAGTGTAATTAAGCAGAGGATTTGCCAGAAGACAGGGATAGATTTGTGCTCAAGTACATAGCCCAGGGCTAAGAGCTTGGAGATGAAACTCAGCTGTGATAGAGTGCCTGCATGGACTAAGCAAATTGATTCAATATTCTCACTGTCCTTTCTGGTAGTCTCAATGACCTGACCCTCCTCTGTGTTTTTTACAAAGTTGTATATCCAGAACTTCCAGAGTACATGGAAAATGTCTTTGAGAGCACAGAGGACTACTATCCAGATTTCTCGTTTGCCATTTTCCCAAATTGCCTGGTCAACCAGTGTGGCAAATTGACACACCACTGCACACAGACCACTCAGCTTGCTTTACAGACCTATGCTTTTAGGGGACGGTAACTCCAAATTGGGGCAGCACCTGATGATATTGCCAGTAAGTGCTGAACTACATAGGCACTTCTGTTACACCCAATATAGATAATTTTCCAAGGGAGTTTGCAGCAGCCCAAGGCCAGATATCCCAACTCATTTTTGAGCTGCTGGGTCAGCAGTGGACTCTACAGGGAAAAGCACTGGGAAAAGACAATCAGTGAAGTGATTGCAGAGAGGGAGCCAGAAAGACTATCGCCTCCAACCAGAAAGATCAGCTCTGGAGCAGCATGTTCATTTTCCTCCTGACACCAGCCACGTATTTAGAGAAGTCGCAGTGTATCCTGGGAGACAGCAAAAAGGGACAAGCTGGGGGACATCTGCCAAAATGTTCCACCCGTGTGATTTCTACAATTGGTACCTGCTGTCAGTCCTTCACAACCACCTCTTCTCCCCAGTGTTATTGCAAAGGCCTCTAAACCGTAACCTGGAGGGCAGCCAGGCTGCTGTAGAGAAGTCCTTCTGCAGAAGAGATGAACTATAAGAGCTGAACTATTCTATTTTAGCTTGAAAAATAGTTTTAATGAAGTTCCCTCTGACTTTTTGGGTTGTTGTTCCGACAGGTATTAAAGATCTAACAAATTGTCAACATTTGCATTAATTGGCATTTATATTACAGCAAATGCAGATGGCAAGTACCTGCAGGCTGGCTTCCTTATCTACATTTGCCATTCCACCATGGCAGTGTAAATCATTGTTTTCAAACAGCTGAAGAAACAAAACATTGAAAAAGTGTCCCCTGAATACAGTGCAGTTAGTTTCCCAAAGAAACAAGTTAATTTTGACAAGGACAATAGCAACATACTTTCAAAACTCTTGCACATTTTCACACAAGAGTAGTCAGAGGACAATACGCTCAACAAAAACAAAGTCCATAAAGTAAATGAGGAGTCCATGTGCAGTTTCTGTAGGCACCTACACACACAGTAGAAACTCCATTCACCCAGCTGGCACCAAATGGGAGCAGCAGCATTCCCCCAGTGAGCAGCGTAAGGAGAACTGTGTAGTCCCAGGTGAGCCTGGAGTTCAGATCTGGAGCGACGCTCCAGCCCCATGGGAAGCTGTGGGCTTGCTGGAAGAGCAATCACATGTACCTCAAGAGACTGGAGTAGGCAGAAAGTCAGAGCAATCAAAATAACAGCTCCTTTTTCTTTTGTGGCTGAGGGAGACTGGGCAGACCTTTGCTGTACCTGTAGGCAGTTCCCACTGCATCAATCCCCTGCCTTCCCTGTCTTTTTCTGTTTCAAAAATGTGACAGTGCCAACTAAGTTCATCTAGATGAAAGTTTATCTTCACTAGCAAGTGGTTTTACACTCATCATGTTAAATAACTATATATTTAAACAAAAAATGTGGCCATCTACAGTATTTAAAAGCAGTCAGGTCATTTTTATTGTTAAGTAAAATTTGTTGCTATCCTCCACATCTCCCTATTACCTTTGCAACAGATCCTGATAAATTAGTTGTGATATAACAGCAGAATATAAGTATAACATAAACAAAAAAGGAATATTGAAATTGCAAAAACCTGGTTGCAAAGCACCTTATTTGTGGTAGCCACTCCCTCAAAATTTGTTGCCAAAGCAACCAGCGTTGATAGCATGGGTCATATACCTATCTGGGCATAAGCACTCCTAAGAGGCAGGTCATTGCTGATGGCTGCTAAATGCTCCTTGATGCTTTTAATCTCATTTGCCACTCTCAGGGTACCACCTTGGTCAGCTTCCCTGTCCTTCCAGCTTCCCCAAAATATAACACTCAGATGGCTCATACAAAAAGAAAGTTGGAAAAATAGCAGGTTTGAGGAGGTGAAAGATATGTTACAAGGACACAAGGGCAATCAAAAGCTGTCTACTCCTCACTAAAGAACTGCAGGATCTTGACCTACCCCCACAGTACTGTCCTTCCTCAGTGATATATGACCCTTAACTTCTCTGTCAGGTTTGACTCGAATTCAACAGTCCTCCAAAGCTTGTTTTTTAATGTATTTATTACATTTCTGGAATGGTAAAACTGTACAGAAAAAGGTTGTACAATTTAGAATAGGATTTTATTATTATTATTATTATTATTAGAATTTAAAAGATGTTAAAAGCTTCTTTCAACAAGACTGAGACAGTATTTTGATTTTCCTTTTTCATTTCTAAGCTCATACTCACCTACTATTTTGGAATTACTGTTATTAGAAGAGTGCCTTGCACCCCTTACTGAGCTCAGAGACTCATTTATGGCTATTAGCCCAGCAAAGGTGTATTGAAAAGTGTTGCACCTGTGGCATTCATCAAATGCAATTTGCCCATCTTAGAGCTTTATTCTTTCTGTACTAATGCTCTGAGTAACTCTGATTTTTCCCACAATTTTCTCTGAATCACTAATTATTATGTTTGATTTCCATTAATATGAACAGCTAATATTATTTGAAACAGTCTGTCAAGAGATCAGACCATCTAATTTGGTATGGCTTATATTTGTATGTGTTTCCCAAATATAGGTGTAAGTAATTGTAGTTAATTCATGTTTAGTGACAAGTACAAGCCAGACTATGCTTTCAACTCTAAATATGTATATATATACATGTATATATATATGCATATATATGGGTTTCCCTACATGGACACAGTTCTGTAGAGCATTGAAGCACCTGCTTGAAGCTTGGTGTTTTCCTAGCTAAAACCTAATTCTCTGTATTTCTCCTGATGGGGTTTCTTGATGCTAATGTCATGTGCATAATGTTAGTGGGATGCTGAGAAGTTGGTGGTAGAACTGCTGTGAATGAAAAGTTAATCTGAGTTCAGAAGCCCTCCCGCAATAAGCTTTCCTCTGTTTCCACAGACTCAAATCCCACTGCACCAATGCTGCACCAAAGCTCTATTTTCCCACTCTCAAAAACCATCTATCAGTAAACTGACTAGTGAACAGAGATGCTATTTCCACTGCTTACTCCAGTAGTAAGACAAGACCTAAGTGCCAAAAAAAAAAAATCAAAACACCAAGAACACCAATCAAAACTGCCAAGAACAACAAGAACAACAACAAAAATAGAATATCCAAAAGCTCTTGTGCTTTTTGGAGCAGGCAGGGATGCAAAGTGTCCTTGGGATCGTGGCACAAGCTTGACAAGGATAAGTTCTGTAGATCAGTGCAATTCATCCTGATTGTTCTGAGATGATGGAAAATTATAGGTGTGAGTTTTTCAGCCAACCATGTCTTTCATTAAAAGTATCAGAATAAACTGCAAAAAGCTTCGTGTTGGAAATGCAGCTTTACTCTAAGAGATGTTTAGCTGCCTCATGATCCTGGTAGGGGCTAGCTCAATGACATCTACAACAACTGGCCCCACCTGCAGATAAGAGATGGGTGTAGCTGAAAAACACCTCAACGTTTCTCAGGACATTTCTCAGCTGAATGCTTTCACATTAAACTTTACAGCTTGGAGATGTAAAGATTTTATTTATTTATTTATTTTGCGACACAAAATTGATGATCCCCTGAATAAAATTAACTGCAGTGTTCTGCTTTCCCTCAGACTTGTCAAGTGAGCCATTCATAAGTTAGTACAAGACTACTATCAGTATCAGCTTAAGCAGACCACCTTTCTCCACTCTCTGACATCCAGAGCCAGTGCATGGCAGGGAAATGCGCTGCAGTCTCCTATGGCTTGTTTACAATGTGCAGGTTTCATAGAATCATAGAATCATAGAATATCCTGAGTTGGAAGGGACCCTTAAGGATCATCAAGTCCAACTCTTGACACCGCACAGGTCTACCCAGAAGTTCAGACCATGTGACTAAGTGCACAGTCCAATCGCTTCTTAAACTCAGTCAGGCTCGGTGCAGTGACCACTTCCCTGGGGAGTCTGTTCCAGTGTGCAACCACTCTCTCAGTGAAGAACCCCCTCCTGATGTCAAGCCTAAACTTCCCCTGCCTCAGCTTAACCCCGTTCCCGCGGGTCCTGTCGCTGGTGTTAATGGAGAAAAGGTCTCGTGCCTCTCGACACCCTCTTACGAGGAAGTTGTAGACTGCGATGAGGTCTCCCCTCAGCCTCCTCTTCTCCAGGCTGAACAGGCCCAGTGCCCTCAGCCCTTCCTCGTACGTCTTCCCCTCCAGGCCTTTCACCATCTTCGTAGCCCTCCTCTGGACACTCTCCAACAGTTTCACGTCCTTTTTATACTGTGGTGCCCAGAACTGCACACAGTACTCGAGGTGAGGTCGCACCAGCGCAGAGTAGAGCGGGACAATCACCTCCCTTGACCTACTAGCGATGCCGTGCTTGATGCACCCCAGGACACGGTTGGCCCTCCTGGCTGCCAGGGCACACTGCTGGCTCATATTCAACTTGCTGTCTACCACGACCCCCAGATCCCTCTCTTCTAGGCTGCTCTCCAGCGTCTCATCGCCCAGTCTGTACGTGCAGCCAGGGTTTCCCCGTCCCAGGTGCAGGACCCGGCACTTACTCTTATTGAACTTCATGCGGTTGGTGATCGCCCAGCTCTCCAACCTATCCAGATCCCTCTGCAAGGCCTTTCCACCCTCATCCGAGTCCACAACTCCTCCAAGTTTGGTGTCATCAGCAAACTTGCTCAAAATACCTTCTATTCCTACATCCAGATCGTTTATAAAAATATTGAAAAGTACTGGCCCTAAAATGGAGCCTTGAGGGACCCCACTGGTGACCGCCCGCCAGCCTGACGCAGCCCCATTCACCATAACCCTTTGGGCCCTGCCCGTTAGCCAATTGCTCACCCATCGGATGATGTTTTTATTTAGCTGTATGGTGGACATTTTGTCCAGTAGGATCCTATGGGAAACCGTGTCAAATGCCTTGCTGAAGTACAAAAAAATCACATCAGCTGGTTTCCCTTGGTCCACCATACGGGTGATCTTATCATAAAAGGAAATCAGGTTAGTTAGGCAGGGTCTCTCCTTGCTGGGCAGAACAGAGGGAAAAGTCAGATGGGATTAAAAGCAAATCCTGAGGATTTACAGTTTCAACTAAAAATCATGCAACTAATCACGCAGTCGGATCCCATCTACATAGGGGCTTGGACTCTGCCTCCCATGTATCTTGCTGTGCCCTTGCCAGCCCTCCCGGGCTGCATGGGTCACACCGAAGGGACAAGCATCAGCCTGGAGGTGGTGCTTTCTGCAAGAGGCAGCCTGTGAATCAATGAAAGAAACACATTTCCTATCCCCTTGCCTGTATCTAAGAGCACAGGAATTTCAATGGTTTTGCATGCTTTCT
The DNA here is from genome assembly GCA_011075105.1 of Heteronetta atricapilla. Classification (NCBI taxonomy): domain Eukaryota; kingdom Metazoa; phylum Chordata; class Aves; order Anseriformes; family Anatidae; genus Heteronetta; species Heteronetta atricapilla. Next base: position 23,298,439 of record CM021732.1, on the reverse strand, counting down.
GTATGAAAGTGGAAATAAGAAATGCCCTCACATTTTGATGATTCTGTGTTCTCAGATAATCCTTCCCCATGGAAGCAACGACAGTGTCATACTGTGGAAGGAGAGGCAGAAGTCAGGGCAAAAACATTGCTTTTCCCATAAATCATGGAGATTTATTACAATACTAGAAATTAAGAAACAACCTTTTTGTCATTATAGTTCCATTACTGATACAAATAATTTTATTTGATTTTCTTGGGCAGGTGAGATATACTGTATTGTTTTTTAAAATTCAAAAGTTCCCCCTTCTTGAGTATGTGTAATAAGATGAATTCAAAACAAACAAACAAACAAACAAAAACACCTTAGTAGAGGTGTAGAGTGCAATTTCAAAAGTGCTCTACTAGGCAAAAAAAAAAAAAAAAAGAGTAATTTATTTGTCAACCTCTTTCTCAAATGAATTATTCTTTTTCAGAAACAGCACACGCTATCTGTGACTATATTCAGGTTAATAATATCATTGCTTTCTTGTTCTTTGCTAATGAGGCTTGATTAATGATTTGAGAGATGCAATTCACCATCTGAATTTTCTGCCCAGGATTATATTGCCAATAGGTCCCTCTAGAAGGAGGCATAGTTGTTTGTTTTCCCCCAAGCTGTTTAACATGATAAACATATGGTACAAACATATAACAATATTATGTCAACCCAAACTGGAATGTGAGTTAGTAGCAGAATCGTCTCTAAAATAAACTAGACTATCTCTTCAACTTTGGTTACAGACTGGCCTGACATTTTTAAGAAGCTTTAGGGCTTGCCTTTTTCATTTGCAAACAAGATCCAGTGAATAAAAAGGTAATATATGCCAACTTCCCCACACAGACATTGACACACTGCCAAATGCGGGCCAATGCAGAGTAAGCCAACTTCCATGGAAATTCACCCACACAAAACAGAATTATGCTTGTTCTTTAAAAGGCCATACAACCCCACAGTTTAATTTGAGAAGACAGGAATAACTTTTTAGCATAACCCATGTAATAAAGAAAACAGCTTCGGTTGAGAGTCCTTTATACTGTATATGTAGCTTACAGAATAAAGGTAGCTGACTTACAAAAACAAACAAACAAAAAAAAGGCCAGTTAAATCTTGCTGATATAGTGGCTGAAGAGACAGGAGCATAGACTCTACTGAATTATGAATGTCACAGTTGAGTTCCCAAGGCACTGATCAGATTTGGGAAGTAAAGCAGTGGCTAGCACTGGCAGAGCCACATTATCTATTGATGCATCCTGCCCTGCAGTAAAAATATCTGTTCATTAACCCACCCTGTGTTCTTCCCTCAGTTACCTCCGTGGGTCAGGAGTTGTGCAAATATGACTACAGGCAGAAAGTGGATGCAAAACAAATCACGTTTTAACTTGTAGCAATTACAATGATGTGGTAAACCTGTGAGCAGGTGGGACATTGTGTATAACAACCATTTTGCACAAGCTGAAATCAGATTTTTCTGCACAGACAGCAGGAATGCTCTTCACTTTTCCATGTCCTACTTCTGGTCCACTTCCTTCAGCACCTGCAATTCTGCACTGGAGACAGCACTGAGACACAAGTCAGTATTTCTCTGGAAATTTCTCATCAGCTCCTTAGTCTCCTTTGGAGAGAAGCAAATCCAATGGCTTTAGACTTTTTCCAGGTCATAGGGATGCAGTCAGGGATAGCCAGGAGATTTGTATTATGTCTGCTGGTGGCATCTCATGTGTTCAGTTAATGACAAAAAAAAAGGCTCTTTTTCATTTGAAAAATAACCCAAATCCACCTAAAACAAAATATCACCACTTGAAAACTCAGACTGTTTCTCATAACATTGAAGAACACGTTTAGATTTCCTGGCCTTTTATTAAGATGCCCCCAAATTAAATTAAATATCTTGGGAAGAAAATACATATTTCAGTCAACCAAAAATAATGTATTTCTTTTGAGCAGCTTGGAAGTGTCTGATGAAGGAATGCACGGATGGGCCTTTGTGCAGGGCAAATGTTTCTGCAGCAGCATCTGACCTGCCTGAGTCTGCTGGAGAACCAGGGATGCAGTATAAGTCACTCCCAATGGGATTTCTACCCTTCAGAGAAAACCTTCAAGGTAGCCTTCACAGATGCTTTGCGAGTAGAAGTGCAGGATGAGAGCTGACGAGTCTGGTGCATGGCAAGATGACAGCTCTGTTTTGAGTGCCAATACCATGTAACCCAACTCTGGTAGAGATTAATTCTTCCAGGGTGTCCCCTGACTTCACTTGCCCTTCCAGTGTCTCCTGAAATACCTCACTGGACCCTGAGACAGAGGGGAGGAGGATGAGGGGAAGTATCCTGTGGTCATGGTATATGATGCAGGAGGATGCACACAAAGAGAAAAAAGCATAGGAATCCCCTCTGCTCTCCTTTTTCCAGTTAATCTACAGTTGAGGGTAAAAAACAGAGGATTATTTTAAAGATTTGACTCTTTTTATGGAAGTTTTGCAAAGTGAAATACACAGATTCTTTTCCAAGTGAACAGCAAGGCCTCTGGAGTTTTTACTGGTGTTTTTTGTTTGTTTGTTTGTTTTTCCTTATTTTTCTTCAGTTGTACCTGAGCATACACTCATGTGGCAGGAGATGCTGTTGGTCTAACAGAAGAAATTTTGCTTCTTAACCTCTGCCTTCCCATCTCCTCCCGGGAAGGCATGCTGAAGAGACTGATAACTAAAGCTTCCTGCCTCTTGGCCTCTGCTTCCTACAGTACCATGGAGACCAGGTGCATGGAGGTTACCAAACAGAAGGAAGATATTTTTGCTGTCTAATTTGAAGCATTTTGTCACCTTCCTCTTCACACAGAAATAGAAGCAAATAGAAGAAGTGCATTCATCAAAATAAGGGTAGTTTTTTAGAGAGCTGAGTGCCTTTTATGCAGAAAGCTCCAAATTTGATACCCTATGACAGATGTCAGACATTACAGATTAGCATTTTGAATCTAAGAATGTCTTTCTGCACAACTGAGAAAACTTAGCAACACCATACAGTGCCTTGCTATTTCATTAATTATCCAGTAGCAACTTGCTGTGTTAAAAATGCAGCACAGAAAGGACAAGTTCTGCAGAAAGACTTGGATGTTACAGTCAGATAACCAGCAAATTAGTGACTCTTTTCAAAATGTACCCTCTATTAACTCAGCACAAAGAAATTCCCTCTTTTCTGCACCATTTTCTTGAATGATAGCCTGTCTGGTTTATGTAGTGCACAGAATTTAACCTATAGGACAAAGTTATTTGCCATTATTTTATTGTCGTACTTCTTCAAATATTGTTATGTACCAAAGCTGCCATTTGTCAGAGATTACCAGTCCAAAAGTGTTTATGTTTTATTGCACAGACCTGAGATGAAAGTCTTGAAGCCCACTTGTCTGAAATTGAGGTTCTTTTTTTACGTACCTCTGTTTTCCAGGGCTTCACAACCCCACAGTGAACAGACACCATAGGACTGAAATGCCCTGGAAAAGTAAAGCTAGCTTTATTTAGTTTTCTAAATAGTTAGTTCTGAGTCTAACCATAGGTATAAGCTCTGGATATGTGGCCTCACAGAATATGTCTGTGATTGTCAAAAGTGTATAGGTTTAGCCTAAGTCCACACGCAGTATTTACTGCAAACATCAAATATATATTGAGTTCCATAGTTAAAGAGAAACAAGCACCTCTGAAAATCCCATCTTCATGTAACTCTTATATTTCCCTAGATTTACAATATTGAAAGGGAGAATAAAGCTTCCTCCAGAAATTTTAAGATTGAAGATGCACAGCTCCTTTTCAAATCAACATGTTAAATGACTATCAGAAACTTGCAGAGTGTACACAGGGATGAGGTGTGTGTGTGCATCAAAGAGCAGAATACTGCCCTGGGAAGCTGTGGGGGGCCACAGGACACAGGAAGGACAGGGGCTCTATCCCTGTGGGACCACTTAGGTCCAGAGCATGAAGCCACCCCACTTTGGTTGGCAATTCACTGCTTGCCAGGCCACACCAACCTTTCTAGCATGATGCTCATAACTTCCAACCCATGGTTCAGTGTTGTGGAGCTCATTTTGGTGGTATCCCATCGATCATTGTTTCTGTGATTTATAAGTTACTGTCAGTGGCACAAGCAGCACACTATTAAAAGCTCTATTCCAAGGACAGGACCTCGTCAGAGAGAGCAATGATTTCCTCCCAACTGTTCTGCTTGGAAAAGCTTCCATTTAGCCAGATTTCTACCCCAATCTATATCTGGAAATAGACACTTGTTTCCTGAGACTGTTCATTACACTACAACACAGCTCTGAATGGCTATGACATTTTATTAACACAGTTGAAAATAGGGTTCAAATATGTAAAATTAAACCTGACCAATTTTATTGTTTCCAGTCTTTTGAGGCCGAAGTTTCACACAGTAGAGTAAGACTCAACAAAAATAAAGTGATGTGAAATGAAGGACTAATTGAAATGAGAGAGATTATGAGTCTGTGTATGTTCATTTTTGTTCCTACATAGGTTTCCTATCAGAACGTAATGACTATGGAAAACCAACACACACTGTAATTATATTACATCAAATGATTCAATACTGTAAGGTAAATATTAGCTGGATTTTATATTATTGGGTTTGTTTTTATATTTCTACTGTAATGATAAGAAATTTTCTTAAGATTTCAGGCATGTTTGTTTTAGGCAAATTGTAAAAAAAAAGTCCTTTATGACATGAATACAATTAAGGATCTCCCATGACAGTCACAAGCCACACTGAAATTTATCTTAATGGATGGTTTTTGCATGAACAAGAAAAATGACTGAATTTTACATTCACAGTGAGGGAGAAAACTAAAAGCACCCAATCATAAGATAACTGAGTTAAACTGGAACAAAAAAAACAGCTTTCAAAACACAGAAAGAATTCAATTATTTCATCCTTATTCTCCCTCAGCACTGTTATGCTTTCTCCCCTAATCTATCCTGTGTTTTTTCTAAGTGGAAACTTTTGTATGCCCATATATTGCAAGTTTGTCAGTAGAAAAGATTTATTCTTATCAGAGAAAAATCCAGCCCTGACCTAATCAAAAAAATCCAGCCCTGACCCAGCAGCAAAACTCAATTGTCAGTGAAGACAATGGGAGTGGCCCCAGTATAACTTTGGGCTTATTTAGGTCCTTCAGCCTTTTCAGTGGTATTTTCAGCAGCTTGGCAGGTCTGGTCTCTCCCAGGGAATGGCATCAGCTTCCATGCCCAAACAGCTTATTGTGGAAGACTCATTGGCAGAGAAATCATCTTCCAAACAGTATGTTGGCCAATGTAGCACATACTAAATTATCTATAATATATGATTGTGGATCCCCCCACCCTGGAACGGTACAAGGTCAGGTTGGATGGGACCTTGTGTAGTCTGATCTAGTGGAAAGTGTCCCTGGTGATTCTGTGATTCTATGATCTTCTGTAATTTTGTAGGTATTTTTGAACATCAAAATAAGATCACCCTCTTGGTTTCTGTGACATATAAATGCAAGTTTTGCACTTTAAGTGACCTTTTACTGCTTTTCTTCCCTTTCTTTTCTCTACTACCTAGTCAGTTTTATAGAGACTTCTTGATTTAGTTTCTCTTTTTCATTCAAAATTTGTTTTTCTGCACATTTCAGAAGTGCCACAGCATCTACAGCTCATTGTATTTGATCTAGTTAAATCACATATACATAGTGAAGTCCCTGAAACACACAGGCACTGCAAGATGAATTAAGGAGGTCGTGCAAGCTTTTAAAATCACATTTTATGAAACCAGCAGAAAAGCCAGCGGGTAATAAAAGGCAGTGAAGCCACAGATCCTGCAGAATGTGAGTGATAAGAGGCTGCAGGTTGACCACTGTTTATTGCCTGCCAGCTAAATAAAATGGGATGCAACTTATTACCTGCTGGCTTGTCTGCCAGTTTGATGAGATGTAATTCACATTCTGGGTGGTAAGGCTGTAATCTCCTTTGACTGCAATGTTCCCTTTGCTCTCTCAGAATCTGTGCCTCTCTGCCTCTCTCAAAGCCTCACATGCCAATGGGAAAGTGTTGAGGGCCAGTTCCAATACTGGTATGCAGAGGTTCATTTCAAATGGCAACATTGTTTCAGGGATTTGCTAGCTCCTTCCCCAAGCAAAATCTAAAAAGTATTAACACATCTCTGACTTATTCTAATTAAGGCCAGAAAGCAAAACTGTTTTTCATTTTCTGTTTGGATCAGGAGAACAGAGAACCAACATCTGCCCAAACTTAACAGCTATGTCAAATCCAAACACACTTTTCTGGGGAGAAATAACTACTCTAGACAAGGAGGTTGCTTCCCACAGTGACTACAGCACCTACTACTTCTGGAATACACAAATGGTAAATTTGAACTTTGGATGAGAATTTATTCAAGCTCCAGGTATCTCAAGGTGAATCCAAGTAACTGCACTATGGGCAAGAAAGAGGACTAGGTAGATTACATACAGGTTTAAAAAAATAGATTGTTAGAAGCAATTTGTCCTTTATACAGTTATTCTTTATGCAGCAACTGGAAACAGTGGTGGTGTCTGACTGTGTCTACATGTTTTGTGCTTGTGTTTGCAAAGCAGGAGTAGTGCAGAAAACTGGACTTCCTGCTCTGCAGCCCCAACAGAGCAAAGGGACACACACCCAAAATCTGCAGGTTCCCGAAGTACTGGGGGGCATCAGAGCACACAGGATCCCTGAGGCTGGAGAGCTTTTCTATGCCTCCCTGCCCCACAACACCACAGCTCTTCTACAGGACTGTGTGGGGCTGGCAGTGAGGCACAGAGCTGGATGCAGCCAGATTAGATGTAAATTACTGATGAGTTAGCAGTAAATTGGGGTCACCACAGTTGAGAGGTCTGGTGCTTGGAGCCTAAATGATGGAACTAACTCTCTGGCAAAAAACTCTTTGAGCAAAAATGAATATTTGGCAACAACAAACACTGCCTTTACACTTACTGTGAATTTTATCCTACATTCAAAGGTCAAAATATATACCAGAAATCCATACACTGAGAACTGCTTGACAAAATGTAGCTCTCCCAAATCACAAATCAGTGTTCCCAAATGTAACAAAATTAGACAAGATGGAATTGACAGCTACTCATGGCAAATGCAATCCTACTCACAAAATTCAACACAGAGAGGAAATATAACTCCTAGAAATTGCTGCTGTTTATAATTTGTTTGCAGTTCCCCAGCTGATCAACACCCAGCTGTATACCAACTAAACATCAGGAGATTAACTCAGTGTTGATAGGCAATAATCAGTCTACTGTGTCTTCAAGCTGTCTCTCATATCTTCACATTTCCTTAGAAACACATGGTATTATTTCAGTAACTCACCAATGAACCCTAAAAGTAGTAGTTAAGCCAAAGATGACATGGACTGTAAAACAAATGTTTTCAGTAATAAACACATAAGCAGTACCTTCTCTTTTTTGTAATTAACTGATTAGAAGCTGCTTTACCAGCTTCCTAGTAGAGACTAAAAGGCTGACTAGTATCACTACTTATGTACTACATAAGTAGATGGACTGCATCTTCATGTGCTGGTCACAACTCAAAGAAATGTATTAGACTGAATTGTCATAGGATGCTGTATTTGCCATTTTTAGGAACTGCTTGTATAATGAGGAAATATCTTAGCTGATGAGAAAGTGCACTCACGGATTATTTGCTGATGTCCCTCTGCTCTTTTGAGATACAAGTATTTTAGTTGGTTTTCCATAAAGTCAAATGTTTATGCTAGAGTTGCATTTTATATGTATTTCCTAACAAGATACAATGTATTGAGTGATTTAGAATTTTAGGGGACTGCAAATACAGAATTCTAGTTCCCCTCTATTTACTGGTGATAGCATCTTGTACAGGATGAAAATATCAATAATATATCAGCAGTCTTACACAACTTTGGGCATGCAGTAAGCCTACTGCATGTAGGTTTACTCCATCTGTACACACACACATACATGCATGCACACAGAGACCCCACTGGAGGTAAATCCTGACGTGTCAAAGATGCTTTAGTTTTGTTCCTGACAATAGCACAGTAAAACCACAGCCACATTAATTATAATCCGCTCAAATGCTAATGAAAGAGAACAATAAATCAGACAGCCACACAATCAGGGGCCAAATGTGGGCTTGTGGGCTGTATTGGATGATCTCCTTTTTTTTTTTTTTTTTTTTTCCAGTAAGCGAGCAAAGATAGTGTAAGTACCAGCCCCTACAACATGGGGGCATTAGGATTCTTCTACAGCAAAATTACTGCTGAAGTGTCTCTTCCTTCCCATTGTAGAACTGTACTGTGGTTGGGGTTTGCTTGTTTGTTTGCTTTCTTACATGTGCTGCTTCCATGTAATGCAGTGACAGTCTTGCCCAAAAGTTAATTAAGTAATCAATATATATTACAGCTTTCTTGCATTAGTATTAATTTGCAGAAGCTTGGGACACCTCACAGTTCAGATATATGTATTTTGTCCTTAATATATGCTCATTATTTGCTATGAAAATTTGAAGGAGATTTCTACACAACCCTTTTATTCAATATCTTTTCATGCATACCCAAATAGGTAGTATAAATAGCACTGTTTCTATTTTTGAATCTTTACGTCGTGAGGGTTAGGGTTCCAGGGACTTTCTTTTTTACAATGAGATCTGAAAATCTATGCCACCAGTAGCTGGTTCATAAGAATACATTTAACAATAGTGTCAAATATGTGCCAAGAGTTGCTTTAAAAATAATTCCTCAAGCAAGATACAAATCTATCAAACTCTAATCTTTGAAGTTCTCACTTCCAAAACCAAATTTCAGTAATACTGTGTTATGTAACAATATTTTATTAAATACATTAATTAATATTTTTCTATTAAATTGCAGTCACTTATTTAAATATTACAACAATTTAGTATTTTTAATAATTTAACAATAGAAGTTTCCTATTTTGAGAATCAGATAGAAACATTATTCCAGGGAACAAAAATATTTCTTCTCAGCTATCCTATGCTCTATCTGAATTCAATGAATTCTTAGCACTGAGCACTGGCTAACCATCTTTTACTAAGAGTAAATCAATGAAACTCCTTAATTAACCACTGGAAGTTTAGGCTTCTGCATCCATGTATTTTACAGAGCAACAGCTGAAAAATTAATGTCCTTGTCTTTACCACTAGTCTCATTCAGAAAAGGAGCATGGTGCATACTGAACATACTGAACTGAATTTCTCGGGACCTTCACTTCACTACCACTAGTTCACCAAGGCAGTCCTGCCGCATTTTTTCACACCAGCATCGCACAGTTCACAAGCCTCATGCTTATATAGAATTAAAATCAACTACATAACACAAATTACAGACACAGAGTGAGTTTTCCTGTTATATTAGTTCCAACTTTCTATCCTTACCAAGGAACTGCAGGATAATCAATACACAATGCCTAGTCTAATTTTAGTCATTACTTTGGGCAGCAGGGATACAGGAGTGAAGTACTTTATTCAGTAAGTTTTTTTCCATTTCTGTTTTAATAGAAGAGAAGAGGGTGTTGACTTTTAACTTATGATAAAGATATTTTTAGGGTCTGAATAAGCTTCTATTTACATGTCTGAAGTGTTATTTTCAAAGGAAAATCAATGTTGTAGGTACAGAAATAACAAAAGTTTCAAACTGTCAACTAAGGGATCATAAAAATGCTATCAGTTAAACAGATAGCTACATATACTTCTTAGAATCTCTTTTCCCTGTACATTTCCAATAAATTCAGTAGTCATAAAAGTATTACAATGACATTCTTGACTTTTAGACCTCTCTATGTGTTTGAAAACACGCAATGCCTACATAAATGTAATGCAGAAATTCAATACAGAAATAGGGGAAATTATTACTATGAGGAGAATATGCTACCTTTAAGATGAGAAAGCAATAATCTGCCCATACTTTAAAATGCTAACTGCAAGGATTTTATTTTTTTTTTTTTTTTATTTTTGAGACACAGACACCTGAAGTATCTGGAAGACTGAGGAGCTACCAATTTATTTTAGAGGAAAGACTAGTAGCAAGGCTACTCATAGCATAAAATTGTACTCAACAATGAAATATATCATGTAAGTGATGGGTAGGCACAACATCACATTTATTTTTTTGGAACCTGGAAATTCTTTCCTGCTGGCATGACTGAAATAGCACTATCCAGTATTGCCAAGCTGAATTTTCTGAGCAGAAAAACTCCAACCAGCTTTTCTAACAGTTGCCTATGAAACTTTGTGAATTCCTCACATAAAAATATTATTCCTGATGTATAAAATTTCACTAGACAGGAATAATGACTTCAGAAGAAGAAGACGGCCTACTATTTTTAGCATTAAAAAGAACTAAGAACACAAATATCTTCTTAGATAATGATGTTCATGGGTTTTCATCTAGGTTGTGGGTGTAGAGAAGGACCCACAAATAAAACTGAACTCCCACCAGTTTTTCCAGAGATACCTCAGTCTAAAATGACTAAACTGAAACATGATTACGTATTGACTAATTTAGAGAAAATGGCCTATTGAAGCTACACCTGACATGACAAATGGGTAAGACATTGCATGGTACTTGCAAGAGAAGTGACAGTTGGCATGGAGCAAGCTCACTAGGTTTCACAGAACCACAGAGTGGCTAAGGTGTGAAGGGACCTCTGGAGATCATCTGGTACAATCCCCCTGCCAAGCAGGGTCACCTAGGGCATGTTGCACAGGTCCACATCCAGGAAGATTTTGAATATCTCCAGAGAAGGAGACTCCATAGCCTCACTGAGCAACCTGTTCCAGCGCTCTGTCAACCTCACAGTAAAGAAGTTTTCCCTCATATTCAGATGGAACTTTTTGTGTTTCAGTTTGTGCCCATTGCCTCTTATCCTCTCACTAGGCACCACTGAAGAGTCTGGCCCCATCCTCTTGACACCCTCCCTTCAGATATTTATATACATTGATAAGATCCCCTCAGGCTTCTGTTCTCCAGGCTAAACAGACGCAGCTATCTCAGTGTCTCCTTTTGATACTGATGTATTTGAAGAAACCCTTCTTGCTGGCCTTGACAACAAATGGGTCTTAGCCTTCCTTTTCACATGACTGCATACTCTGACAATGTTCCTATATTCCTCCCAAATGGCCTGTCCCTTTTTCCACATTCTGTATACTTCTTCTGTCTGAGTTTTGCCAGGAGTCTCTTGCTCACCCATGCAGGTCTCCTGTCCCATTTCTTTGACTCAAATGGATGCACCAACCCACAGCTTGGAGAAAGTGATGCTTGAATATTAGCCAGCTCTCTTGGACCCTCCTCCCCTGCCTTCGAGGACCCTAACCCATGGGATTCCTCCAAGTAGGTCCATGAAGAGGCCAAAGTTTTCTTTGCCACAGTCCAGAGCTGCAATCCTACTTATTGCCCTGCTTTCTCCATGCAGGATCCTGAACTCTACCACCTCACGGTCACTGCAGCCAAGGCTGCTCCCAGCCAGTCCTTGGCTTCTCCAACCAGTCCTTCTTTGTTTGTTAGCACAAGGTCCAGCAGCACACCTGTCCTCATTGGCTCCTCCACCACCTGAGTCAAAAAATTTTCATCGATGTTCTGCAGCAGCCTCCTGGACTCTTTGTGCCTAGCTGTGTTGTCTTTTCATCAGATATCAGGGATATCCTACCCTTCAGCAGGAGCTTTATTTGCTCTGTGATTGTTTGTGTGAGTAACCAGAATTTATGAGTTCACACAGGTCAAACGAAAGGCTAAAATTTTTCATACCAAGAAAATGACAGGAGAGGGAGTCAAGTGAAAGGTCAAGTCAAAGGCTATGAGAAGTTAAACACAGATAAGTCAATAGCACATATAGGGACACATCCCAACAATGAAATGATTTTGCACTGCAATATTCTCAATACATTTTTCAGTTCCCTAACTGAAACATTTTAAGCCCATTTACATGATTAGTCTAATAGTGCAGACATGTATTTTATGCAGGGCAGCCTCTAGAGATATGATGACTGGAGGAATATTCTTCTCTATCAGGAGAACTGTCAGAGGAAATTACTCCAATATATATGCACTTTCTCCTCCAGAAGAGAAAGGCTGCTCCCTTATGGGGAGATGAACTGGAACTCAGGGATGATGTAGGCTTTTGTTATTTCCTTTTCTGACTTGCTTGAAGCACTTTTAGATTGTGTTAGGAGATCTTAAACACTGGAAGTAAATGAGAGTTTCCATTTACTTTTCTGGCAATTTAATGTTTGGCAAACTGGAAAATATACAGATTAATAGATCTGCCAGGCTCAGAAACCTCTGGTTTAGCAGATTAAAGAGTTTTCCTAAAAAAAAAAAAAAAAAAAAAAAAAAAAAAAAAGAGGGAAAACTGTAATGCCATGGCAAGCTTTTCTTCCCTCACAGGCTACATACACATACACGTTAGCTGAATGTCCTGTCCCTCCTCTCCAGTAGGAGTTTAGGGGCTAAGCAAAACCAGTAGGTGACTTTTACTGACTTTAGCATTTTCTGTGATCTTTGAATAGATGCTAAGGTCTGTACGGTGCTCTAGCAAACATCTGGGGGAACCTTCCATTTATTTTAATGGCAGTTCAGGCAGCCAACAGATAAAAATAAGTTAAAAAAATAAATGGGAAGAAGAATTTTTCAGAGAGAAAGTGTGATACATAACTCTGAATGGGCATGAAAAGAAAAATAAATCCTCCTGAAGTTGTCCCAAGGAGATCAAAACAATATTTTGAAAATTCTGTTTCTTTTTAAGTTGACAGCAATAGTCCAGCAATGTCTTTTATATTATCTGCAACACAAACCTGGAAAAGTGGAGGGCAAAACCCAGAAAGACTGTGGTGAATTGTTTTCCTGCTGAAGATACGCATTTGGAGTGATAGAGGGTGGCATGGAAGAAGTTGGCAGAACCCTGGACATCTTTGTGTGCTCTGATGCCCTCCGGTACTTCGGGAACACACAAACATATTTTCCTTAAGTTCATGAGGGCCCCTTTCCTCCCCTCTCAGCCTCTCTAGCTTTTCTATCTCGTGTTTTCAGCATAGCTACCTCTCACTCTCGGATACTAGCAGGTCTGTGACCAGCTGTATCAGGCACGCAGGTTACAAGTCACTCACTGCACCTGAATAGAAGCCCTTGGCTCTGACATCTGCAAGGAGCACCCAGCCCAGGCATGCATTCCCACCATGGCCCATGGCATCGGCCCATCTGTAGAGGGATATCTGCTGTCTCTTAATCCACTGCATGCAGCTGTACAGTGAAGAGAAGAAAGGTAAAAAGACTGAAACTGGATCAAACCCAGGATCTTCCCATTCAAAGACCCTGGGGTGACAGATTCAAGCATCCCAGGAAAGGCGAGGATCATGATTACAGAGGAAGTACAGCAGTAGCATTACATAGGCCTCAGACTGGCCAAGGGAAGGATTTGCAACCCATCATCTTGTTCTGCAACGTTTAATAAAATGCTTTGGTGCACGATGCAAATGTGTTTTACATCAGAGTAGTACATAGCTCCAACTTATTATTCGCACTTAAATATTTATCATAATCTGACATTTCAATGAGATAAACACATTGTTTATCTCATCTAACAGATAGGAAGACATTTACTCAAGCACCTCCCAGAACTATTAAAAGTATAAAGTCTGTGAAAGAGTCCTCCTCACTTACTTCTAAGACTGCAGGTTCTCCATCGGTCTGAGCAGGGACTTGTCTTCACACCACCCCCACACTCTACTTGGAATTTCAAGTCCCAGGCTACCAGAAATATTGGGAAAGATTACTGTGTTTATCAGTGGTGAGTAAAAATTACTTTTAGAAACAGTGAATGTTATTAGTGATCTCATAAAAAAAAAAAAAAGGAGGGGTGGGGAGATAAAACTGATGTGTAGGTTAAGTCTGCTCTGTGCAGAGATAGCCCAAGGCAGAGTATGCACTTTATCAGCTTCCTCTGCCTCAGAATGTTTATTCTTTTTATCTGTTTGTTTTATAGTAGCTCTGGTATTTGTATATAACAGCAGCATTTTTATATCAAAATGTTAATTTCAGTACATAGGAACTGAGCTTTAAATTATATACATATACCAAGAAGAGAAAAGTATCCAAATGGCAATAAAGTCAGACTGACTTTTGGAGATATAAAGGGAGATGAAACAACATAATTTAAAAACCAAGAAAAATACACTTTACTGGGTCACATAAATATCAAAGCAGATTGATTGCTAGGGAACTGGAATATTAACAAGCCAAGCAAGCAAGTTCACTGTCTGCTCTACATAGACCTAACTGCAGGTCAGCATGCAAATGCCTTCCATTATTTATACAGTCCAAGACAGTTACAGGATACTACATACTGCATAGTATATTAGCTAAGCCATGGTCATGCAGAAGAAATGAACAAATACCCAGTAGATTTTAACTTGATTGAAACCTTCAGATTAGATGACTGAGAAATGACAATAGGCCATTATTAATTTGATACACTGAGACCACACATGCTCCAGATCATCACCCAAGTTAGCTTGTGTCCAAAATCTTTAGGCTGCTAATTATCCCATTAGGAGTCAATGGAGGAATGAATGACTAAGTAATGACTCCAAGATTTGGACTATGCAGAGGGAGAATGGGCAAATGAAACCAGCAATCAAAACCTTCAGTAAATTAATAATAATAATAATAAAAAGTGTTTTCATTTTTTTCTCCTCTTACTGGTTATGTCTTGCACTCTGCAATTTTAACAAAATAGTGTGAAGAGAAAATTGTAGCAACATTGCTAGAAAGCTCTTAGAGAAATCAGTGTTAGCAGTAATTTCACACGAGACCCTGTTTCAGCCTTGGACCGAATCAGCAAACAGATAACAATCCCATTTGTTTTGTTTGTTTTGGTTTGGCTATGTTCTTTTTTTTGTTATTTATTTGTATATCCTAATATTCTGAGATTTTCCAATGACTAAAAGTCCTTAATAAAGAAAGAATAACATATGTTTTGTTTTGCTTATCAACATTTTGACCAGAATTTCCATTTTGCCAAGTGAAAAAATGTTGGAAGATGAATAATTAAATTTGTCCATTAATTTATGTATTATGTATAGAAGGTAACGTTGAAATAGCATTCACATTTCCTAGTGGGACACAGCTTCACAGTCTACATTGCAAGTACACATTTTTTTTCTTGCAGTCACAATTCATCTCAAGACTTCTGCCTTCTGACTAATGGGGCAGGATCCTTATTCCCCTTCCTGCTATCACTACTCAGCCTTTGAAGGATTGGAATTGCCCTGTAATCCTTACTGTCCAATTAATTCAGTTGTTACCCAGACCTCAAGTCCTTAGGATACACATGGGAAAACCCATTACATGAGTTTCAAAGTGTGTTAAAACCTGCCCAGGCCTCTCTCATTTTTAAGTTTAAAATCAAGAAATATATATATATATATATATTCTTTTAACTTTTTTCAAAATATATCTCAAATTATTTTTTCTTTTCTTTCATGGAAACCCTGATATTTTTAAAAATCTATTTGTTAACAAGACAAGGCTGGACAATGTGCTTATAGGATAATTTCACCATCATTCCTTCCTTTTCCATTCATTATATTGTGCAGGAATCATACTGTTGGGAATGCTCTGCATCCCTTTCTGGACTAGACCCTCCCTTCACAGTTGCCTGTGATTGACAAGAAATGAAATCAATGACCCAGCTAATTCCTTCATGTGCTCTGTTACCAACTTTTAAGAATTCCTCAATTTTGAGAATTTGAAAAATAATAGCAAGTAAAGCAAAATTTGTATTCTTTCCAATAGTAAAGAAAGCATGACAATTACAAAGATTAAAAAATGGGTTGACTATGACAATTTAATGTCTACTTCAAATAAATGAATTCTGTTTTATTTAATGAAAACATGAATAAATGGGGTGAGAAGGGTAGGGTGATCGTGCACAATAAAACTTTAAAGGTAATAATGTTAATTCCAATGGAAAAATCTAGAGGAAAGGATTGATGAAAGTGTTTGCAGAAGTTTTCAGTAATATTACATCAACAGAACAGAATAAGCTTCTGGCTCTAATTAGGAAGGTTCTCCTGCCCTTCACACTGGGAAGGGCAGTCAATAGACTGCTGGTAGAGAGTTTCTGAAGTTACAAGGGCAGCAACACCAGCACTGGCATTAGGATCCCACAAAGGAGGAAGGGACAGAATTCATTGATTTGGGGAGCAATAAGGCTCATTGATTTTACTGTTTGACACAACTAAAAGAAAGAAATATCCTCTCCAAGGAAAATCTGTCATGTGTATTCCCTGGATACACAAACAAAAGAGGCCCTTTGGAATTATATCAATATTATACAATAGGCAGAGAAAATCTGTCATCTTTTGGGCATGATGCTGAAGTATCCAAGACATAACCAAGGATGCGTGGCAGCTGCCCAGGATGATTTTCACCATGGTAGCAACTTCCATCTACTTTGTCAGACATTTTTAGTGACTACACATGGTCATAGAAAGGAAAGTCATGAGAGATGACACCGTAGACATGCACAAAGGGTAAACAATAGACAACAGCTTTTCATGGCCTTCTGGATTGTCTGTATTATATCAACGTTCTCTAAGAAAAATAGTTCAAATAAGAACAAAGTAGTACAGGCTAGTACAGGCTATAAAAGAAAGCCCTTGAAAATCTATTCTGGGGAAAAAAATAAAAGCCTTTCCAGTGACATTAAAAGAAAGTCCCAAGGTATTACTGCCATCCTTCTTCTTTGTGTCAGTTTGCAACCTCTTTTTGTCTTAGAGATAATGTAATTCTACTGAAAACCAAATAAGTAAACACATTTTCATTGTTTTATTTACCCCACTTAACTACATAGACTGTAGTTATCAGAGTAAAACATTTATTTGGCTATTATATACTATACCTCAATTTAATAGCTAAAAATCTCTAAATGATAACAAAATTAAGAAACTACTATGTTCAATATTGTTGTCAGTTATGGATTCCTGATATTTTCCCTCTTGAAAATGGAAGACAGAAGTGATAAAAATAAATGGTGTGTCTTGTTCAACAGCATTCAGGTCTTTTCTTTCACCAGGAATTGAACAGCACCCTTCTTAACAACAAGATGAAATAACTTAAAAAAAAAAAATATTTCTGGTTGACCAATAACTATTATTTTGATTAGCTGACAATTTGAAAATGCAGACAAGTCAAAGGAAACATTTTACTTTACCCCCAAACAATGCATTGTCAATGTTTACTTTTTTTAGCGCATGTCAGTGTTATTTAGGAATTACTTTTAAATTATGAATTATTTTTAACAGTAAAATTAACACATCTCATTTAGAAAATGTTTTAACCAAATGTTTGGGCTGTTTAAATGAAAACAATTTTTCAAAGTGTACATTTTCAAAATATTTCACCTGGCCTAAATCTGAATACATGAATAAATAAAGGTCCAGCTTTACTCATTCTTCACAATCCTCCTCACCGTGGTGTCCTTTTTATTTTCTTCAGGACCGAACCTTAAAAGGCTGCAAAGCAAATGAACCATAATAGACAAGTTTTGTCTTTTTACAAGCTAAATTGCAGAATGAAGTGACGACAATTAGAGAGCATCAATTATCATTATTATTTCCCCAAAATAGATTGTAAAGAGTGTTGTCTTTTCATTGCATAATGTGGCCATAAAAGGGAAAATTCCTAGATAATTTTCTTAAGAGCTTTACAACATTTCTTGGTTACCTGAGAAGCTGAATATCATCTTTGGCAACAACACACTGCAAAAGAGCATGGCACTACCTCAGCTGTCACTTTTATAACCAAGGTGGGCTGGACTACTCTGTCTTACAGACAAAAGATTTTACTCTAGGAATTATATCACATGCCTATGATATCTTATGAAGTTCTAATTTGCTTAACATAGCTAACGTAAAAATTAGTGCACACAATACATAGAGTACCACAATACAAAAGCTTTTTTTTTTTTTTTTAGCAAAAACACATGTGAATCAGAATTATTAAGGCTAATTTCATTTGTTCCATTTCTGAAGTGGCTAGAAAAGCTTTATACTAAGAAACGTGAAGCCAACCAATACAGTACAGGAGACTGAGACTCTAACCGGAAAATAAGAAAATAAAGCTCACTGGCTTCCCACAAGAAACCCCATCACATGATGGTTTCATGTGACAGTGAAAACTGTCCTCAATGCCTAACAGAAATACCTCCTAGCATTTCTCCCATGAAACACCTTGTATAGGGCACTGGAGTTCAAGATTGGATCTGCATCTGCAAATGCCTAACAGTGCACCACAGGAAGAAGCACATGCTACAGCTCCTAAAAGCATGAACACATCCACTCCATACACTTTATGGCTCTGAAAAACTCTTGTGTCCCCCTACCTTGCTCCTGCCTTTTAGTTGTGCATTTCACAGATCTTACTATGACTGAGCCTGATATCTGATCACGATGACTGATGACAATTCCCTATCTATGAATAGGAATGAAAGAAAATTCAAACAGTGACTGTCAGAGAGGCTGAGGTGCAAAGGAAGGAGAGGTAACTCCCTGCCAGTTGGCTCACAGAGGACTTTGGAAATAAAAACTACCTGGCACAAACTGCTGGTGAGAGATAACCTATAAATATAACCTATTTAAACTCTAAGTAAGAAAATATGGGAGCCATAAAGGTGTTCCTGTAGAAGAGGAATGAGCTGTATACCTTCACCTACCAGGGAAGAGGGGGTGGACACAATTCTGATGTGAATATATGCACAAATAAGTAGCTTTTCATGTGTCCCTCAGCACTGTTCTCCCTTCTTTCTTCAGCTCAAAAATGCAGTATACACCCAGTGCAAATTACAAACAAAATGTACCATTAGGAGTCACAGATTTCCAAACCACTTTGGCAAAGAAAACAGTTTTCTAAATTATAGAGATAAACAGTGATCTGTATTTGCATAAAAACATGAAAATGTCGACTGTGTGATTCAAATACTACTAGCACTTTAGCACAATTACCCTGCCTGCTTAAAAATTGCCCATGGAGAAATGGATGAGGCCTTAAAATATAGTACAATACAAAATACATTTTATGAGCTGTATAGCTTTTAAAGTGCTCTCTAAACCCAAGAGGTGGCATGATTTAAGGTGTATTCTCAATTTCTTCTATATTAAATACTACACCTTCAACCCCAAATCCTGAGATTTCATTCATCCTCCAGCGTTATGAGGCTCACCACCTCAAAGAATAATATATACCATACGTCTACATTAGTGTTTTCATTCTGATCAGGAGCACACTTTTCAGATAAATCTCCTGGGTCACTTAATGAGCTTTGGTTCATGTTATAGTCTCAAAGCACATGGACGTGAAAACATTCTCCATGAGTGCCTGCATTGTTATACAACCTGCAGTGGGTAAACATAAGTCTACTGGACCAGACTAGATGCCTTTTTGCAGTAAAATTCCTGAAATATGTAAAAATTGGACACTGTCCTTTGTACCAACGGTTTTAGTTTACAAATCCACTCTCACTGGGTTTTACTACTTGCTAACATAGACACAGTGTATAGCTGTGTAAAGATTAGGTTAGGTCCTTAAATCCAAATGGAAACTAAGGATCTGTTGGAAAACAATTTTCGTCTTCACAGATAAGACTGAAGGTAGCCTCGAGTAAGATCTCTCCTTATGTGGTTTGACTTGGCTCTCAAATCTCCAAGAAGCAATGTTCCTATTTTCACTGCTTTTTCTCTGATGGTGACTGTGTTTTACAAAGCAGAACAAGTGGCCATAAGAGGTATTTCTGAGTGGGAGGTAAGTTATAAGATGATGTATCTCCGGCTTCTTTCCCAAAATATGTACTCTGGACCAAACATTGCAGTTCTTATGAAAAGTCAAAAGGAAAAAAAAAAAGAAAAAAAAGAAAAAAAAAAAAAAGAAAAAAAAAAAAGTCATTTGTTGCCAATTCCTCATTTTCATAGTTCTGGCTATAGATATAACTTAGGTAACTTTAACATTCCTCTCCATGCTGCAAAGCATAACGCAGAACCCAGAAGCAGAAAGTGAGGGTCTCATGTCTGCCTTGTTTTTGAGAGAACTATATGAAATTGATTTTATCCTGGCTAAGACAATGTATGGTTTGATATAATAAAAATGGGTCCATCTCTGTGTGCTGTTATCATACTTGTATCTGGAGAGGACTTACTGATCTGAAATTAAAAAATGCTATTGCAAAGGCACCAGATTTTTTTTACTGTATGCATGTACAGACAGAAAATATGTTATCAGACAATTATGTCTGCATTCAGTCTCTTACAGTTCTCCAAATAAAGGGGAGCAAGTTGCTTGTTGGTTGAACTGAGACTGTGGTGTGTTGATTTCATATTAAAAGAAGATTATCTGTGTACATCATTCTATGACAAGAAGTGTTTGGGGGGGGGGTGGGGGGACGGAATTGGTACTAGAACTAAGATGAAAAAGCACCAGTCACCAGCCAGAATTGAACTGCACTGAACGGGCATTACAGACTGCAGCTTATAATCATGGGAAAAGAGACTGACTTCTCAGTGTGATGCAGGTAAGCATAGTTAGGCATCAATAAGCACTGAACCAAATCAGACTGAAACAGAAAATTAATATAATCATACGTGAAAAAATCTAAATTATCCCCAAACATTTTTCCCACTGTTGTACCACTGAGACAGACTCAGCAATGGCTACAAGAAGTAATTTTAAGGTCTTCTGAGGTCAAGATCCAATTCCATCTAGTCTCTTCAAGATGGAAAACATGGCTTTCTAGGCATCTTCAATCTTTTGTAAGCCTCCTTGGTCTTATTTGCCAAGTACCTATAATTCCTAAAGTCTCATTGTGCTCTTCAGGCCAGACTAGAGAAATGTAATAATGTAGGGGGAAAGATTTTTTTAAAAATTGTTTCTAAAAAGGCCCTGCTGTCTGTGACAAAGAAGAGAGCAAAGCAGGGAAGGCGCTGTGAGAGAGAGAAGGCTCAGAATTGGGAAAAGATGTTGAGGTGGAGAAGAGGTGCTGTAAGAAGGTGTTTAAGCTGCTGGGTTCTCTCCTACAAAACAAGATCTGTGGCTAGAAAACCCAGGCCTCTCCTGATCAAGTCTCTTTACTGCCTGCTCCAACACATCAGGACATAGCATGACACTGAGGAGAGCTTCAGCCTAGTCCCTGGCCTATTTTCCCCTCCAGCAGCCTCCCATTTCCCTCCACCTGTAATCAGTTTTTACGTGTGACCCACAAAGCTAAGGTTGCAATCAGTTTTTGAAGTTGCAGGTGGCCAACCTGTTTCTGCTTCAATGTGTGCCAAAACAGTGGTGCCCTCCATTTGAAACAGGGCAGGACAACTCAGAGGGACCTTCAGCTAGCTTCAACTCTTGCTCTTTTCGAAGCCTTCCTAGGTATAATACCTAGATTAGAAGATCTGCTCCTAATCCACTTATTTTGAGCAAAGAGAACTAGCACACAGTGATGTGGGTTGACAAAATTGTAACCTAGATAAATGGATTACAGAAAGAGAGTAGATATTTGACCATATCTCCTTTCCATGAGATTGAGCAGATACTTTCTTGCTGTATATCTCTTAGGATTTTTGATTTAGTTATTACATGCAAAAGCAATATATAAGACTAACTGTTCAGAATAAATTGTATTATTAAAATTACAATTTTCTGAACTTCTCTGATGGCAATAGTCATCTATGGTCTACTTTGCAAGGAGCCTTGACTGTTAAGCTTTTCTCACCTGAATGCAGATGTTATCAAATTTATTGTATCAGTTTAAGTAATTATCTGTTTTTATTTAAGTTTTCTTGCCTGTACTGATCCAGTTACCATGTTTTTTGTTACATTGGTCGTGCATCTTTATATAACTTATCAAATATTCTAATATCTATATAACTAACTAACACACATATATGATTTGCCTTGATAATACTGAAGAGATGGTTTTCTCACAAAATAATGTTATTCATGGCAGTGGCTGCTTGTTTCAGCGCACAAAATGGGAAGCTGGACTGCAGATACATGGTATCACATGAATGACAATTCAATCTATTTACCAAGTGTGAACATTCCCAGTATTTCCAGTAAATGCATTTGAGTTTAGGTGAATTAAACTCTCCAGAAAGCTTTAAAATACAGTTTTGACTACATTGAAATTTCCATATTTCATTTGCTACTAGACAGTCAGCGAGAAATTGAACATAAATCAATAATATGATCCTAAGTACAAAGTGAAAACATAAATTGCTACTTTGCAATATGACAGTTGGATATGTGAGCATTATGCAACTTTGGACATAGGGTGTTTAAGTGCTGTTCAAATATTTAGTCTGTCAATCAAGCTACTTTGATGTGGTAATCAACCAATATCCCACGATGCAATTGTTTACTTTAGCACTTCATCTAGTGGGCTGAATTTGGTTCAGGCAGCAAAAGCCATTTGTGAATGAAGGCAGCACAGCTGGTGAAATATTAAGCATTCACCTTTAAAAAGATTTCCTTGTTTTGGGGAAAACTTCATTAAAAAAGACAAAAAGAAATGTTAGGACTTGTTTGATATGCTCTATCAAATAGTTTTTTAAAGATACCAACATACAAAATGATACAGTAAATGCCTCATGTTTAAGATAAACCAGAAAGAATAAGCATGCTTCAGGCAAGAGAATACATGGCCATGGGCTCTGGAAAAATTGGTAAGAGAATCAACATAGTATTATGTGAAACTCAAGCTTTTAATCCTGCAATTCATCTTAAACTAGCTTAAACTAGCTAATGTGCAGACCGAGTTCTATAATTTCATATAATTTCATAAGTCCTTTTCAGAGGGCTAAATCTCAAGGGTATTGTGGGCAGAAGGGTCAACCAGGCAACTTCAAAGATTTTTGAAGTTCCTAGATAAAACACACTGAAGCCTTAAATACATTGAAAACAGAGTACTGAGAATACTAACAAATAATCACCAACTAAAAACAATTTTATATTAAAAAATCTATATAAAATAAACTTAATATAAATTTATTTATCCTGTTGATTATAGGATTTTCTGCTTTAACAGAAAATAGGCTTTTATTTTGAACAAATATAAATAAGTATATTCTACTCAAATCTGATGATCAAGAATCAGGTATGTTTTCAACTTTCAATGGTACCAGGAATAGAGTCTGTGTCTGACATATTAACAGAACACAAGCAATCTTTGGTCCTGTACCACAGAGCTGTTGTGCCAAAGGACTGTCTTAAACGCGTAGTTTATGTTTTCTCTTAGTCTCTGATGGGTTCATTTCAAAGACACATTGAAATTATTTGTCCCTCTCATGGCTGCAGAACAGCTAAACAGACTTAAGCATATCTGCTGAACATCGTTCCTGCACACATCTTGTTTATCTGGTATCTGTGTATGTGGCAAAGGTACAGATAATTTAATTAAAGTTGCCTACTTCTTCAGTCTTCCTCCTTTTGCCTCTTAGACTTTTTGCTATCTATCTTGGAATACATGTGAATCAATCATTGCAATCAAAATCAATTGTTGTAGCATAAGTATGCATGTAAATTGTATCTTCAGGAAGGCAATGACATGAAAGAGAATCCTTGAGGGGGAAAAGCAAAAACTTATATCACTGTATTTCCACTCATTTTGATGAATTTACAGCTCAGATGAAAGAAACACCGAGAGATGAGGGACAATACAAAAAGTGAAAGAGTATTGTAGTGCTGCATTAATAAGGAAAAATATTTAAGTACACTGAGTTTTATAAAAATGAACAGTAAAAAGAGGCTCATAGCTAGAACCATTGGCGTCTGGTTCTCATGTGTTTGTCTGGGGAAAATATCTGTTGATGAGGATTAAAACTTTCTACCTTTAATTGACTGAGATATTTTATGGGGGGCAGTTGACAAGTTATAACTATGAGAATAAAAGGGCAAGTTGATTTATGG
Source organism: Heteronetta atricapilla (assembly GCA_011075105.1). Classification (NCBI taxonomy): domain Eukaryota; kingdom Metazoa; phylum Chordata; class Aves; order Anseriformes; family Anatidae; genus Heteronetta; species Heteronetta atricapilla. Next base: position 23,274,422 of record CM021732.1, on the reverse strand, counting down.
TAACAAATATGTGGGGTACAAGAGGAACAGCTGTCTTGGTCCTAAAACCTTACAAGGAGGAGAGAGGGGATCATCCTCTAAAGTAATTAAACAATTATAAAAAATGTTTCTGGAAGGTGTGAGGTACTCACCCATACATCAGTCACATAGAAAGCAGGTCTGTATATGTTGATAACCTCAGAAATATAACATAACATAGCAAACAAGGTACCTATTCTTTTTCTGTTTGCTTTACTTGGCCAAAACATTTTCAAGCCATGGACTGGTCTCAGATGAGAGATGCTGCAGGAGAACAAGCAGAATAGCACATCCTAGAGTCTGCTCTTCTAACATGAGGCACCGCAGAGTTTGGTAGTAGAGCTGACTTCTCATTCTTCCTGGTGCTTTGTGAGGGCTGAACCACCTGAATGAGGTTCAGGACTGCCAGAAAAGATGAACTGAAAGAGGGGTGGAAAGATACGAGCATAAGGGCAAAGTGGAGCAACAGAGAGGCTTGCATCCTACTGATGGCATGAATTTTGGGTGGACTAAGTGCAAAGTCAGCACAGAATAAAATTGTAGGTTAGTGAAGGATTAGGAAGGAACATAAAATATATGGTGACACTCACTGCAAGGAAAAGAGAGGAACTCATGGGAACTCATGGTGGGTCTGAGATAATGAGTCTGGCAGAAGAGCAGACTAAAGCATGTTGATAGGCAATCAGCAGACTGATTTAGGACTGCTTCTAAGGGAACCTATAGTAGTCTGTGCCATAGTCTCCTGTAATTTATGAAGGATTAGTCACTAATTATGTTAGTGATTAATTAGTTCTTTCTCACTAACCTGCCCCAACTGCCTCTGCTATATTCAGTCATGCCAAGAAGCTTGCTGTAGTACAGAATGGACTGGAAGTAAAATGTGACATAAAATCTTTGGTCTGTACTAGCACACACTAGCCTTTTTTGTGGGGTTATGGTGGATATCTCTGTCTATTTAATGCTAGATAAAACACCATTCCTTCTATGATGTGAGTGCACTTTGCAGTTTGCCTGAGCTGCATTAATAATTACTCTTCAATTGTAGTTAGTCAGCCATCTGTCTAACAATTTCAAAAGCATTAACCACACCACTTTTTTTCTGATGTGAAGTAATGTCAAATGCTTTGCTGAAGTCAAGAGATATGTCCCCTTTATTCCCCTTTTCTATGAAGCTTATTATCTCATCAAAGGCAGAAACCAAGTTAGCTTGACATGATTTATTTTTATGAATCTTTTCAGCTTTTTGCATTAATCTCATTTAAAAACTTTCAGATTGCCCACATCACTGTTTGTTCTAGTACTTTAACTACTTCTTTTGGCCTTGGCATTACAAGATTTACTTTTTTATTCCTCTGTCTTAAGGATAAATAATTGTTATTGCTGTTGATGTTCCGTTCCACCTTATCTCTAGATAACCAGTTAAACTTTAAATTGAGTGCTGGCCATTTCCTCTTCAATCCAGGTAAAATAGATAGATTGAGGCCAAGCTTGAGGGATCCCAGACCATGCCTCAATTACTTTATCATAACCTCTGGCAGTTTTTTCACCACTGCTACACACAGGTCTGTTCTCTGCTGATTCTTGTACCACTCTGATAGTGAGGGTATCTCACCATCTGACCAATGATTTCTGACTGCTAAAGGCCATGTTTTTCTCTGTGCTCTCATCTTGACACTATTTAACATAATTGAGTGAAATTCATGATAAAGAGAAATATAAGCCAGACAAGATGGTCAACAAAGATCTGTTCATCCTGGACAACACTTAGAAGCTTCAGGACAGGACTAGACACACTTCAGCATTTCTTTTAGACAGAGCAGTACTGCCCACCTGCAATTTTCATGCACTAAGTGGCTATTCCATCCGTAGGAGCTGATGTCTTATGCTTTGGGAAAAGCCAGATGCAATTTTACCACGAACTTTAGGATTTAGCTTAAGTTGCCTGTAACTCTTAACTCTCCTCTCGGGCTTTAGGGACTGACACCAGGCAGGTGCATATATTTAGGAGACAGTAAAATGTGATTTGAATACAGGATAAAATTACCCACGTCTAAAGATAAGATACAACTACAACATCGAAATCAAAGGGAACGCGCATTATCTGGCATTTCTGTCATATTATTTGTCAACATGGATAACAGAATGGAATGTATTTCTGGCAAGATTTATTTTCACTTGAATGACAGCTAATTTATCACAAAAACTTATTTCTACAACTATATAATGTCCAGCACATAAAAGTCAGCAGCTCATTGTAGTCTGCTGAAAGAAGCAGCACTGTTAGTGAGGCCAGTACCTTAATACCAATACTTTTATTATTTAAATGACATAATGCTGAAGAAAAAAACTTCTAAGCTGACATTTCAACATTACAAGCACACAAACTTGGAATTTTGGTTGTCTGAGAGACAAGCCATAGTAAACAATGGCAGGATGTGACATATATTATGTCCTTAATGGTGGTGGCCTCAAGGCTTCAAAAGCAAAATAAGTCTAACTAAACTAGAATCAGATAAAAATCTGCCATAGTTTCTGGACTGGTTTATAATTGTGAGACTCACCATATCTTTCTCAAGTGCAGCACATGAAAGAAAATTAATGAGAACACATGAATGAAAACAATGATAATTATTTTTCTTCATTTTTTACCAGTATGCTATTGCATTTATTTAATAAATGCATTAGCCCTAATTGATAGTACAATTAGAGCAATATTTTTACAACATATATGAATTCAATTTCCATTAATTCTCAAATCCATTAATTCTGTCACTCATATACAGGGTTAGATATGGCAAATTTTGGGTGGCATCTTTTAGAAAAGATTTATTGTTGTAATTTGGAGAATAGTGATGTTTTGCCTTATGACCTTGAAAAATTTTGACCTGAGCCATATCTGATCAATATTTCCTAAAAGCTAGGTTTTATACTAGGTTTTATAATCTTCGGTGTCAAAGCTTATTTTTGACAAATTATGCTTACAGAAATACATAAGACTAATGAATACAGATGTATTGAAGTACCATTACAGTAGGTACCTCTGCTGTCTCCACAAAGGCAGTGTTGAGTGCTGGAGCAACAGAGTCACAGAGCTTAAGCACAGGCTCACCTGATATCAATTCCTATAGCTTCTACCTTGCTGCTACCTGTAGTAACTTCTAACATCCTCAAAATTGAATGAGGGGAATCAAAAGTTCAACAAGCAAACCAGCTTATTCAGTATGTAAAATTAACATTCATTTATAGGTACAGGGTTACAGTCCCAAAAATGTGCAATTCAGCTGAGCAGAACATGTGATTCTCTGAATAAAATAGGTAGCTATTCATATAATTTACAATCTGTAATTAGGAATGATAACAATTATAGGTCTGGAACAAAAAAGGTGCTCTTAGAAAATGCAAATCTCAGATCGTACTTTTTTTCCCCCCAGTTTAAAACATTTGTAAATAGAGAACCATAACATGATTATAGGTTTCAGATAGAAATTAAATTTCTAGGTGAATCAGTGAAAAAAATGTAATTTCCTGAAGCATTTGTGAAGGCTGGTGAGTACATGACTGGCTAATATCCCACTGGCTGCCAAGATGCAAGAATATGCAATATGCAATATCAGGCACAAATTTTCAGATGTGTGGCAATGCGTACACATTCTCACATCTGGACTTTAGAGGAAACATGTCTTGGAAAGATATATAAAAGCTTCCAGCCTCCTAAATCAGCAAGGTCCTAATGAAATTTTGGGTACATCATCTTTTTTTTTTTTTTTTTTTTTAAAGAAACATAAATAAATTTACAGCTTATCTGTTTTCATGGTCTTTTAACAGCAAAATATTCTTAAAACAAAACAAAGAAAAGGGAAGGATAAACTAGCTGCCTGTAACAGAGCTGTGTCTTGCTTGCACCAAGTATCCAAACATTTTTCCTGAAGAATACTCAGTAACTTAGTTGATGCTATTTCCCCTTTATGTTTTTTGTCCTTCTAAGATTTTCTCCCCATGTATGCAACTGTGAGTGCAACTTTAGAGACAGATGCTGATTATGTATAAGGAAATGTTTTGTTGTTGTTGTTCTTTGTTTTTTTTTTTTTTTTTTTTTTTTTTTTCCCAGTTTCAAAGAAATATCACATAACCTAAAACTGTCCAGCCTGTTTTCACTTGCCTGAGAGGTTTATGAGTGATTGCTCACTGGGACACAGATATAGCAAGAGGTAGTGTTGACTAGACTTGATCTACTTTTCTTCTTATGAGCTGCCTCTTGGCCTACCTCTATTTTGAAACACACAGGGTTGTGTGGGGTAATGGCAATGCCCCCAGAGATGGAGAGCCACCTCTGCAGAGGTTAGCTTGGGCAGCAGAAACAGAAGGACCACCTGACTTCTGTACTCAGCAGAACATCACCAGCCAAACGCAACAATGAGCTCCTTCCAGCACTCAGCATTGTTCATTGAGGGCTGCTTCCCTTACCCCAAAGGGGTATGACGTTGTGCTGTGGACATATAGGCTCATAATATAGGCTCATAGGCTCAATCACGTGTGGGAAAACTTACATTCATTTCATCAGTGTGGTGCCACATCAGAGTTTTTGAGAATCTGAATAGAGCTAGTTTGGAAGGAAATAGATGCTCCTTTTGGGCGGGGTCTACTTTGTGTATTCACTGTGAAAGAAAAACACATTAAGTTGATTTCCTGGCAGACAATTCACTGAGCTGTATTTCTATACCAGGTCAGTCTGCATCTATCCCTGACATTTCCTTCTGACTGTCTTGCTAACAATTAAACCTTAGCAAAGCTAAAGCTGAAGTCTTAGTGTTCCCTCACATCATCCTGTAGCTCTTTTCTCCAACATCATGAAGAAAATGAAGGTTTCTGTATGACCCCATAACCTCCTCCATTTCTACCACAACAAAAATAAGTTACTTGGCCATCTGCCATCTGTTGCTGGGTATGGAGAGGCCAAGTGCCACCATGCAGCAGTGGGAAACCTCCCTGCATTTAGGAAGAGCTCTGCTGTAACCCTGATGTGTGCTGCACAAGGCTAGTGCTGCACTTCCTCAAAGCAGTGCAGCAACCACCTTCCTTTAACAGGATGCCTCCAAATGATCAGACCATTGCCACACACCAAGGTCACTGTTTCTCAGGCTGCTCAACATCATCTTCCATCTCTTGACACTTCCCATCTGTCCTGAACAATGTTTTCTTCAGGTGTCATTTTGCAAGACAGCTTGCTCTGGGTTTGTGCAGTGCCTCCTGCTATGGAGTTCTGACCTATTAATGATGTTCTAACTAAATAAAATATGCTGTGGAAAAGTAGATCCAAAACAACCAGAAGTGTTTTAGAAGCTCATACCAACATCTTACAATGCTTGACAGGCTGCGTTTTTTCAAGAGAAATCTTCAAATATTTAGTTGATCTTACAGGATGCTGAATACATGCCCAGAGGTCCTGAGAATGATAGTTCCCAGTACCTCCTCTACAGCACAATAGCACTCAGCTCCTTAACAGAATTAGTCCTTTTGTAAGAGACTTACTGGCCGGTATGGATGCTTAACATACAAGGAACTCTTTCAGAATCAAAATTTTGCAATGAAGACATTGAGGATTCAGGAGGGAGAGACAAGTGAATTTGACATTTCTGTCCAATGAAAAGGCCTGTCAGTGACATATCTAAAGGACAAGGTAGAGCCGTGATGAACTACAGAGTGGATGAGACATTACCTGACACATTATATGCTGGCATGGGTTTCTACACACAAATGAAAAGCAGTAGGTTAAACAAAATATAGGACTGCAATTTGCTGAAATTTCAATATCCAGATGCAAGGTGCATGATATATGTGACACAAAGAGGGAAACCTCGCATACCTTGTGGCTGAAAAAAAAAAGTAGGATTCAGAAAAAAAAATAAATAAATAAATAAAAAGACATTTAGAAATGAGAGGCCAAATATAAGAGGTGAACAAGTGGTACTACTGGAAAAAATAATCCAGAAAGTCTATTCTAATGATAGAATGTTAAAAATTTCTTGAAGAAAATGAAAAGTGACAGGTACAGGGGTCAGTGACAAAGGCAACTATGCAATACACAGATCGAACATTATCCAATTGATTCAGACCTAAATCTGAAATATGACATTAACACAAAGGGCTATGAAAACAGAGAAGATGAAGCCACAGGGCTAGGAGTGAACATAACTTTACAATAAAGTTGTTGATAAACTGGACTTCAGGAGAAAGCATGCAGACCTCCGAGAGCTGGCAGGACTCATTTACAAAGAAAGACTGCTAACTGCACAAAGGCTAAGCAACAGCATCGATGGGAGGTTATTGAAGGTGAGATATCTCTACATATTTAAGAGTGTAGATGTCACAGGGTAAATCCTGTGCAACCCGTCAACAATCATGAAGTTTTAACTAGTGAAAATATGAGGGGAAATTGTTATTGATGGGGAACATTTTTTTGACTGAATCAGAATTGTCACTGAAGAAATCAATGTGAATTTCATTGAATCTAATTTTTTTTTTTTTTTCCTTGAAAACACTGTTCCTGTTACAGATTAACATTAAATTCCAACAGATTCAATGTTATATGTTTACAAGGTAACATGTCTCAAGCAGGCCACAGGAGTGAGCACTGATCTCTACAGCATTACTTAGTCCTGATCTCATGGCATGTTTCAGAGGACAAGGCCAGCCTTCAGTATACTGGAACGTTAGAGGTAAGGCATTTTTAGAAGCTTTGCTACTGGTAGACAGAAAGGAAAAGCTGTTGGAAAAACTAGACTACAGTAAGTCATTTCATGGAAGCAGCCTAGGAACACATTGAAACTAATATGGATAGTCTAAATAACGTATACCAGGCAGGAAGATGTGGTTTGCCATTTCCCCACTTTCTTTATTATCTCTGTTCTGTCTCTTTTGCATCATTTATCTATTTGTATTTCCCAGTTTTTCTTATCTCATTTTATTTTCATCATTTTCTCTCTTCTTTGGCCTCTTTTGTTCTCCATTTCTCTCTCATACCAAATCTCTGTTCATACCCTTCTACTTTCTTACAGGCCCTACGTGCTGTCATTTTCTTTCTACTCATGACAATTTTTAAAATTTTAATTTTATTATTATTTTTTTTTTACGAACAAGACGTTACAAACTTGTTCTTTTTTTAATCAGTACATTTCAAAGGACTGCACCAAGAAGGTCACTAAGTATTTCCAACTTACAAATTGGCAAACAGAAGACTTGATTTGCGAAGAACTGCTGGTATCAAATAAAATACCATCTGAGTAAAATTTATAGTTTTAAGTACTAAGCAATAATGTCTCTTACTTTCATTCTGTTTCAAATTCCTTCATCTCATCAGTTACTCACTTTTTAATCTATTCTCTGTTCCTCTTCAAAGAGGTGGCCTTTCAGCCACCAGCAACATCGTTACACATGTACATACATAAAAACATGTTTATATAGATTTATATGGGATATCATTACATTCCCACAAGTAGTTTAACAACCAGAGAGCCGCTGTAAAGATGTATAGTAAGTCATCAGCTGCATGGAATAATAATTGTTGGAACACCTTGAAAATCACCAGATGAAAATACTTGGGGGTTTGAACTATTTTGTTTAATATTTTGTACCATGTCCAACATTAACTCTATATCATAACACAATATATAGTATCTATGTGTGTAGTTCTTATTATGGATCCATTTGGTCCTGGGATATGTATATTTTTTCCTAGTTGACATTTAACCAATTATTTTAATCCTATGTGTCACAGTGTTGGCTTCTTAATTGAAATTTAAAATATACTACACCCTAATGCCTTCTCTTAAATTCTCATTAGTAGTTACACTGAGAAAAAGCTGCGAGATTTGTTTCACTTGATCTAATTTTTGATTTTTTTTCTTCCTATTATTAGAAACCCTTTGCTTGAAATATTAGGCATCTGCTTGCTACCACAGTTTACAATATTTTTGTACAACTAATGAATTTTGGTTGTTCTCACAAAGCAATTATGTCACTTGGTGCCTTGGTGCACTTGTTAGTCACATGCTACCCTAACGTATCATGTATCTTGAAAGGCTGGGATAAGGAAAGCCTACTGAATATTAATTATTACCCACTCAAATGGGAACAGCTTAGGACACTAACATGATCACATCATAACTGAGGCTAGTTTAGTCTAGCCTCAACCCAAGAAAATGAAACCTGCAAGGTTTAAAATCCCCATCAAAATCAGCCAGACAGTTGAGCCTGCACTTGGAAGAGCATAGTCCCTGAGCATAGTCCCTGAGACCTGGGGGAGCTCAGACAGAAGGAAGGCATATGAAAACAAAAGCAGATGGTGTGCTCCATACCTACAGAGTCTTGTTTAACTTTAAGAACATCCAGAAGAAGAAGTAAACCAAATATCAAGAGAGATGTGGCCATCTGGAAAGCTCAGGCTACGGGGAGCAAGAAGCAGGCAACACTGCATGCAAACCACAGCTCCAGGAGACCCTGAGGATATCCTCACTTCTCAGCCTTCCCCAGACTCAGTGGCACACTTCACCTCTAACCTAGTCCAAGTGACACCTCCCAGTACATACTGCTTAAATCCCATTCTGACCCACAACATCTCCAGTCCTGCACCCCAGCCTGCACACCCCACATTACCTGGAAAGCATGCACCTTGCTTTGTGTACTGGGTCTGGCTGGGATGTTAACTTTCCCTGCAGCAGCCCATACAGTGCTGCGCTCTGCACTTGTAGCTAGAACAGCAGCGGTATCACACTAGTGTTGTGTCTGCTGCTGAGAAGTGCTGGCACAGCATCAGGACTTTCTCTAACCCTCCTAGGGGGTGGGCAAAAAAGTGAGAAAGAAACATCACCAGGGCAGCTGACTTAAACCAACCAAAGGATATTCCATACCATATGATGTCACACTCAGCAATAAAAGGTGGAAAAAGGAAGAAGGGGGGCGGGGGCCTCTCGTTGCGAAAGCATCTCTCTTCCTCCTGAACATCAGCTGCATGCGTTGAGGCCCTGCTTCAAGGACGTGGTCAAGCATCACTCATTGGTGGGTAGTAGAGAGTAATTTATTTCCTCTGCACTTCCACATAGCCTTAACTTGTTTTGTTTTGTTATTTCCTTTCCCCCTCCCTCTTCCCCTTTCCCTTTTTTCCCTTCAGTTGAATTGTTTAATTAATAATAATATTTCCTTAATAATATTGTTTCTCTTTAGTTAAGTTATCCTTATCTCAACTGGTGATTTGTTCTTTCCTTTACTTCTTCCCCTCCTCATCTGAGGAAGGGGAGTGAGAGAGCGGTTGTGGTGTTCAGCTGCCTAGCAAGGTAAAAACACCACACTTTGACATTCATTGCTGCAAGGAAGCATGGGAGAAGAGAAGGCATGGTCACAGCTCATTCTTTTTGCTTTGCTAAAATCCAGGAATAGTGAGACATTGCTTTCTTCTAGCTACTTATATGAATTTTTCAAATTAAATTTATAATTATAATTTCACATGACGACACTTTTGCCTGTCTTATTCTGCTCCAGTACATCTGCTGCTACTCTTCACTAGAAACTGTGCTTCAGGATGGTCTCTAAGATTTCACAGGAAAAACTATACATAAACAGTCCTTTAAGTACATTTTTGTGCTCTGCTTATGAATTTAAGCATCTATTAAAGATAAACATGGGCCTACACAATTTTCTGAACTAGAGCCTGAGTAGTTAATTGCATACATTTGCTCGTATATACCCATTTCATGCTTCTTGCATGTGCAAGTTTGAAAGGTTGATTATACTGTAAATTACTTCATACACCACCACATTTTTTTTTCCCTTTTAATACTTCATGAATAGTTTATGCCTTTATGTGCTGGAATATTTAAGTTCTACTAAGAATTTCTGACTATAACAAAAAAGAAAAAAAAAGAAAAAAAAAGGTGCAAAATACCTTGGTTAATCAAATCAACCTTCCCTATGGCTTAAGATCAATCTTCTTTAAACAGATATTTTACCTCAGGAAGGAAAAAGTTTGTTTAGAAATCATAATTTTCATTTTATTACCCCTACCTCAAAACCTTTTAATCATTAGTGTACAAAATGTCTTGTTTTCCAGGTTTGGGGCAATTTTGTCCTTCTCTGTCAACTATTTTTGTGTTAACTAACTTTGTGTCAACTACATCTTTGTGTTAAAATATCTAATATTTCACCAAAAACAACAACAACAACAAACACTTGATATATCAGACAAAGCCCACTGTGGACTGACATGATGACTTGCTTTCTGTTGTGGCTGGTTGACTACAGCTGTCACTAGTATGAACAACAATTTCTTACCTTCTAAAAAGAATTTTCCACTATCATTTCAGACTAATCCTAGACCATGAGAACCATAATATGAATGGAATGAATGGAAATACTCTATTGTCAAATTCACTATCATAAGTATATCATCTTATGTTGCAAAAGTATTTGTATGCACTCAAAATATCAGGGCACCAAAAAAAAAAAAAAAAAAAAAAACAACAACAAGTTTTTATGTTGACCTTTCCCCCATTTCTATTCTATAGTTGCACAGACAATTAGAAATGAAAAGATTTTAATGACATAAATTATCATAAATATATTTAATTTTATTTTAGTTTTTCAGAGATAAATAATTGAAAACCTATTATTTTAAATACATGCCATATTGCTTTCTGTAAAAGACAAGGAATCAATAATACAAATTTGTTGACAGTATAAACTGTAATGAAAAATAGCTTATTAAAATGAAGGTAGTGAACCCTCACATATTCATTTCCATTTCAGGAACTCGAGTGGACTTTAAAATAAAAACCAGCTTGATCCTTTCTTCTGGGTATTACTCTACACTGATGAGTCATACTGGAACATACTGAGTAATGTAGAGCATTCCCCTGTTGAATGCACAATTAAATTCCACAGCCAAAAAATGCCTAAATTAAAGTTCAATACAGTCTTAATTCTGTTCCGATGTATTACAATAACAATCATTTTGTGACCATTAGTTTTACCATGTTTGTAACATTATTGGCCATCCACGTTTGCTTTAACATCAATGACACTTTAAGAGATAACACGTCATACCTGCTAGGCTGCTGTAGGCAGTTAGGTGATATTCAGAACCTTCAGAATTGGGTAATCTGAATTCACAGAATCACAGAATTTCTAGGTTGGAAGAGACCTCAAGATCATCGAGTCCAACCTCTGACCTAACACTAACAGTCCTCCACTAAACCATATCGCTAAGCTCTACATCTAAACGTCTTTTAAAGACCTCCAGGGATGGTGACTCCACCACCTCCCTGGGAAGCCCGTTCCAATGTCTAACAACCCTTTAGGTAAAGAAGTTCTTCCTAACATCCAACCTAAAACTCCCCTGGCGTAACTTTAGCCCATTGCCCCTCGTGCTGTCACCAGGCACGTGGGAGAACAGACCAACCCCCACCTCGCTACAGCCTCCTTTAAGGTACCTGTAGAGAGCGATAAGGTTGCCCCTGAGCCTCCTTTTCTCCAGGCTGAACAAGCCTAGCTCCCTCAGCCGCTCCTCGTACGACTTGTTCTCCAGGCCCCTCACTAGCTTCGTCGCCCTTCTCTGGACTCGCTCAAGCACCTCGATGTCCTTCTTGTAGCGAGGGGCCCAAAACTGAACACAGTACTCGAGGTGTGTCCCTCGAGTTACATGAATTCCCTCATTTAATGTTATAAAAACAGGAGAGAATTTGGACAATCTTCATGGAGTGAATGACTGAGAAATCCCTTGAAATGGTGAAAAACCATTTCCCTATGAAAGACCTGGACAGTATATGGTCATAGTCACAAGCCAGCCTGGTAAACATTTGTTCCAGCCATTTGCAACTTGACATTTACATGAGAGAGATGCCTAGAGAGCACAAGAGGTGAAACATATCCACAAGGGATATGGCAGCAACAGCTCTCCCAAGGTTCTCCCACCCTACATCCCCTCCTCTTTTGTGCTGACACAATTGTTTGTGAGGCTATGCTTTGGGGTCAAGAAGTGTACATTGGTTAAATCTGACCTCGCCAAAAAAAAAAAATAATAATAATATTTTTTAAAAAAAGTTAATTTTAACATGAACCAACACATGAGCTGGAGGAAGGAGAGGACAGGTGGTAATGCCCAGGCTACTGTGTCTGGATGAGTTTGTTGAACTATGTTCTTATGCTGCAGCCATAGGATATTCAACAGTAGCCCCAGAATACTTGTCCCTGTGTAATGGTCTACTTACTAGAAAGAAACAAGTAATCTTGAGTTATGACTCCATCTGGAACATACACTACAGCCAGCCAGTACAAGTGCTAGTAGTGATATCAGATAACAAGTTTGTTTGCTATTTGAAGAATATATTTTAAGCTGTTTAATTTAGCAATTAGTTCCTCCATAAAAATTTCCTCGTGGCAAAATACAAAAATATCATTTTGTCAACCAGGCAAAACTTGACAGGAATTTGGACATTTAAAGCAACCTTGTATTTTAACATGAGTTGCATAAGTATGTATGTATGTTTGGTAGATTATTATTCACTACTGTCAGATCATTAACATTGTTTTTTGCTTCTTCATTCAAAGATGATGTTCTGCTCTACAGAATGCTTTTCTTCTAAATGGCGATGTAATTCTACCCTACAAGGGCATAGGGTTACTATGCCCTTGAGATAAAGTTCTTGGTAGGCAACAAGCCGCATCTAGGAAGAAGACTCCTGAAAGTCAACATAACCTGCCTGAATGAACTATTGACACTCATGAATGCAGGTGCTGTGTAGGAAAGTGCACTTAAACTCTTCCTTACCTGTTTCAGTGGTGATCTTCTTCAGCTATTACACCTCTATCAGTCCCAGTTCTCTACTGCTTTTAACCATAAAATATGGTGTATTGGGTTTCAGTAGCAGGGTGCTGCAAGGGTTGACCGCTGTGAGAAGACTCCAGAAGCTGCCCCATGTCAGATAAGGACCAGGATCAGACAGCCCCAAAGGGACCCACCACTGTCCAGAGCCAAGACAAAATGTGATGATTACGCCTCTGGCAGAGCAGATTTAAGAAAAGGGGGGAAAATGCTGCACAAAAGCATCTGGGAGAGTGAGGAGTGAGAAACAGCCCTGCAGTCCCCAAGGTCAGTGCAGAAGCAGGGCAGAAGGTGCTCCAAGCACACAGCAGCAGTTCCCCCGAGGCCTGCAGAGAGGCCCCTGGTGGAGCAGGCTGTCCCCCTGCAGCCCATGGGTCCCACATGGAGCAGATCTCCATGCTGCAGCCCATGGAGGAGCCCCCGGTGGAGCAGGTGGATGTGGCCTGGAGGAGGCTGCAGCCCATGGAGAGCTCCCGCAGGAGCAGGCCCCAGGCCGAAGCTGCAGCCCATGGAGAGGAGCCCACACAGGAGCAGGGGCCCTGGGGAGAGCTGCTGCCCATGGGGAACCCGTGCTGGAGCAGTTTGCTCCTGGGGGATGGACCCCATGGTGTGGAGCCATGTGGGAGCAGTTCCTGAAGAGCTGCTGCCTGTGGACAGCCCCCGCAGGATCACTTTGGGAAGGACGACATCCCGTGGGAGGGACCCCATGTGGAGCAGGGGCAGAGGGTGACTGTGAAGGAGCAGCGGAGACAAAGCTTCAGGGACTGTCCACAGTCCCCATGCCCCATTTCATTGTGATGGTCAGGGGGAGGAGGTAGAAGAGGGTGGTTGGGGGAAGGCGTTTTTAGTTTGCTTTTAGTTTTTTACCACTCTAGCCTGCTAGTAATAGGTAATAAATTTTATTAATCTCCCTGTGCTGAGTCTGTTTTGCCCCGGTGATAATTGTAGAATGATCTCCCTGTCCTATCTCAATCCTTGAGCCCTTTCCATCATTTTTTCTCTCCCTTTGAGTAGATACTGATCTTTTTTATTGCCCAGACATTTCTTTGTTGCACAGATATTCTGGATACTTATTCAAATCACTGTCCAGTCTTCATAATTTGCAAGTGAATCATGTAAATTGCTTTCCCTCTTCCAGCTTTAAATCTGAACATCTATTCATACCTTTAATGTCACCTAAGGCTGAGAATGTTTCAAGTCTATGATGGTTGTCTTCATTGAATTAGTGGAAAGAAATGAAGAAAACCCACATCAGTTAAAGTGCCAGAATTTCATATTAGCCCTAGCCTGTTGACATAAACTGAGCACTACTGCAAGAGCTTAGCTTAAGAATCTAACAAGGATTGTTTAGCTTCTAGAATACCAATGTAACACATGAGGCATTCATGCATTAGAGTTGACAGAAACCATATACAGAGGGTAGAGATTGAATTACACCTGAGTTATCAAGTAATGAATGGAAGGTCAAATTTTGCTTTCAGACTACACCATCTTTCACTGCAGTGGCATTAAAAAAAAAAAAAAAAAAAAAAAAATTTTACATTTTATATATGAGTATTGGTGTTTATTCTTTTTTTTTTTTTTTTTTTTTTTTTAAAGGCAGAAACTCATGGAGGTATTCCTCCATAATCTGGCTTGACATTTGGATTAATAAAGGCTACCAAATGAATAACAAAAGATACTGAATGATCCTGTCTGCTGTCTTTCATCCCATGTAAATCACAGAATCCAGCCCTGATTTTTTTTCTAAATATATCCGAGTTACAGTGTCTTAAATTAGTCCCATTATTTGCCTAGTAAGACATTCTTCATTGTTTCAGAATAAAAAAAAAAAAAAAATCAGTCTTTCCAAAACTATATGGACTCAAAGACTAATTAAAGAAGGATATAAATAAATAAAGAATGATCAAATGCTCCATTGTGGTAGCTGGCACACTGTCTGTCAAGTCTGCAGGAGACCATCATATTAACTGCCACCTCTGGTTACTCCAGAACATCTATCCTCTGAGGTTTCTCTTCTCCAGAGAGAAAAGAAAGAGATCCCTGAACATCTTGTCTCCGAGAGGCAGGGAGCAATTCTGTGATCAGAAAATCAAAGCTCTTGGAGGAAGGGAAGAAGATGTCTTGAAAAAAGGTGGAAAAAAGTCAGGTCTAGCGTCACTAGATGGATTTGGGAACAGTACAAGAGAGTGAAAGTCAGTGTTGGAGAGATCAAAGAAAGCTTCAAAGCCTGGCTAAGGCATCAAACCTTCTGGCTGCTTATCCATATCAACCCCCACAATTTTGAGGTTCCCTCATTATCAAGGGCACTAAACTCAAAAGATTAATACCAGATGAACAGCACAAATCTAGGTGCTTTCAGACAGGCAAGCAAACAGCCTGAAAGCAGGCTTAAGTGACGTATCCTATCCAGAGACAAAATAAAGGCACCATACCGCTTTGAATGAAAGAAGCCCTGCTGCTTTCATCAAATGTGCAAGTCGCAGTTAAATGTTTTCGGTTTTAGTTTTTACAAAGCTGATACTGATTCCAATACAAGTAAAATGTTGTCCTGCTTGACATCACCAAGGTAAGGCAATTTGAACAGTCAGGCTGACATTCCTTCTGAATGTTACCAATCCATAATAGCAACTGAAAAGAATGGGGCTATACTTTGAAGCTTGTATTAAAGGCAGCTTGATGTAAAGAAGACTTCAGTTTCTTCCACAACATTAAATTCAGAATAGGAACTCAGGAAAATATTGCTTGTACCACCCATTCAGAAGGGGTCTGTAAATCACGAAACCCACAAGTGGGTACGACACTTGACAGCTGCTACTGAAATACCAGATTATTCATCATTATCAACTGACTACTAAGTGAATCCTGGAACACAGATAACCTCTCTGTGTTTTCAGAACAACCTTCTGTTGCTAGTCATATTAAAACCCAAGGAACCAAATTACTAAGGAATCTCACTATACCTGATCAAAAGCAATACAAAATCTTAGTGAACCTGAAAGAATCCAAAGGGAGGCCTATTTCTGAAAATCCAGTAGACTATCAGGTATTTAGACTTACATACAGGCAAGAGGATAACTGACTCAGGTCAGTTAAAAAGCATTCCCTGGTTATATTTATTTACTTATTTATAGTGATTTGAAATAACAAAATGATAAAAATAGGGGGGAAAAAATCAGCAAAACCCCAAACCCTGCAACCACCACCATCAAAACAGAGGTCACGACTGTTCTACCAACTGAAGAGGGGAGTTGCTGAAGATTTTGCAGTTCTCACATTTAAGAAATTCAGTGAGGCTATGTGAGACCCTGCATGTTTTCTCTAAAAATCCAGCAGACACCACAACTGTTATCAGAATGCAGATAAGAAAAAACAGCTAGGGACATGGCAAATTAAGTGACAAGAAAGATCTATGTTTCGTAACACCAAGAAAAAATTAGCTTTGTTGGCTTCTGTCAGTATGTAAGAAGAGGTGAGGCAAGAGGCAGAGTTCCTTATTGCAACAAATGATGGCTTCATTTAAATGACCAACACTAGTCCAACAAGCAAATGTATTTTGTAATTCATTACCACATCACTCCATAGTTTTCAACTTTCAGTGGTAATAGATGGGTAATAATGGGTGCTGAAGACTCCATCCTGTGGTGCATCACCACCCACTGCTGAGCACAGGTAGAGACTCTAGCCCCCTCCTGTACAAACTCCTGCATCTCTCAGCTGTCTCTATTAGCTAGCCACCAGGAAGTGTGCTCAAGTCCTGGTTTTTAAACAGGCCTCTCCCCAGCACCTGTTGCAAACATTCTCCATCCTCTGTAACTAGGAGGAAGTTGTAGAAAAAGCCCCAGACTATCTTTTGTCAGGGATGGCTGCCAGAGCTCATCAGAGATGCCAGATCTTTTGCTAGAAGTCAAAGCAGCCCACAGCCCATAGCTACCCTTTTCTTGGAGAAGCCATCATCAGGAAGTTCATCACAGCATCCCCAGAGGTCCTCCAAAAATCCTGGAAGAAGTTCTGAAAGAATATATCATTGCCTTTCTTAGCTACAGGCTTAATTTACTTTAATTTTTCCTCTAGGAAGCCTAGCTACAACAGGAGTAAAAAAACTTGCAACAAAGATTAAATACAATGTGCATAACTTAGTACTGCATCAGCAAGACAAGAACATTAGAACATTTTCAAAAGATCACAGACCAAAATGTGCAAACACTTGCACACATACATAAGTTTATGTACATAGATGGCTTCAAAGATTTGGCATAAATGTTTTTTTTTTAAAAAAAGGGATAAAACGTTCTATCAAAATAAAATCAATTTCTTTGTAGCTTATACTTCTACAGTGAAATAGAAAAAACATCATTCTGAAGTGAACAGGTTAATTTATAGCTAAAGTCTTTCCTAAAGCTGTTATAAATACAATTTTTTTTTTACACCATATGTAAAAGACAGAAGGCTGCAGCTAATAAATAACATTTCTCATGCTATTCTCAAATGCTCCCTGGGGAAGAATAGGCCTCTTTAAAAGAGGTGAAATCCACACAAGACAAAAAGTGAAAAGAAAGCAATATTTTTCATTTTATGCTTCACCATTGTCACTTAAGACTTAGCAAAAATATCGCAATCTACTGAATCCAGAAGACTAAATACATGATCTCTGACTATGAGTTTTACATTTTGCTAAAATGCACATGGAAATTATGCACCAAAGAATAAAGTAATATACCACAAACACATATATTATTGAACTTTTTTTTTTTTCCCAAATGAGGGATTTTTTATTAAAATATTGATGTTAGACAATAATTACAGGAAAGTATAATCGTATTTCTACACATATGAGGGTTATGGAAAATTATCAACAGAAATGACACAATACAATATTTGAAAAGGCATGTCTCATAATATTCACCCTTTGAAAAACTCACTTTTGGTGAGGTTATCATCATTGTCCCTCCTATTGATTGCATTAAGAGAAGGTTATATTTGAATGACTAAAGAAAATAGCTAGCTCCTTCTCTGTGTTCCCCAACAACCTCAGAAGTAGTGCTCACACACTGTTCAGTGTACAGGTACCTCAAGCACAGTCTGAGTGCCTTCTTTAAAACCTGAATGTATTTTAAATACAGGTTTTTAGCATGGCTTCCTCCAGAAGGCAAACTTACATTGCGATATTCAATATTGCCTTTTGTAAGCTGGCAAATAATTTGAACTCAGGGAACGCTCTCATAGAATCACAGAATGGTTTGGATTGGAAGGGACCTTAAAGATCATCTAATTCCTACCCTTCTGCCATGGGCAGTGACACCTCCCACCAGACCAGGCTGAACAAAGCCCCATCCAGCCTGGCCTTGAACACTTCCAGGGATGGGGCATTCACAGCTTCTCTGGGCAACCTGTGCCAGTGCCTCACCACCCCTGGAGGGAAGAATTTCTTCCTAATACCTAATCTGAATCATATTATAGACTCATAGAATGGCTCGGCTTGCAAGAGACCTTAAAGATCATCTAGTTCCAACCCCCCTGCCAACAAAAGTGACACAGTTGTAAAGGTGCCAAAGGTATTAACCACCTACAAGTGTTATGAAAAGAGGCACTGAGGCAAAAAAAGATCAAAACAGTGTAATGATAATGTATTGAAACATATACATTTAAAATCAGCATATGTCAGCAGAACCCTAATTGTCATACTATATGGTTTCTTTAGTTGAAATCTTGGAGACTGTATATGAGTATAATAGACACTAAATCAATGACGATATTCAAAATGACTGCATCAGTTATAACCAGATGCACTATGGAAGTTCAAGACAGTAGTTCAGGCAGATGAAGTAGAGACACATCATGCCAAAGATGACCTCATAATTCCTTTCCTACAGAAAAGTTCTTCCAGCAACTCTCTCAGTTGTGCGACATTTACAGTTTGAAGATGGCTTGTGTTGTGTGTGAATAGCTTTCACTGAAGGCTTGTGGCATAAGTGTTGCTGTGC
This sequence comes from Heteronetta atricapilla, assembly GCA_011075105.1. Classification (NCBI taxonomy): domain Eukaryota; kingdom Metazoa; phylum Chordata; class Aves; order Anseriformes; family Anatidae; genus Heteronetta; species Heteronetta atricapilla. The sequence goes on along the minus strand of CM021732.1, from coordinate 23,255,549 downwards.
TGTGGCTGCTCTCCAGCTGCACAGGTCTGGGAGGACAGCAGGTGTAGGATGATGCTCCCTTATGACCACCTTCACTGGCACAGCCTGCATTACAAAGTATAAGAGCAGCCCTCAGAGAACTGAGGTATCTGAACTCAAGGATTAATTTTCCTGCATCAGGTCCATACTGACAAAGTTACAATGCTCAGAGACAGAAACACAACTGTAAATTAAAAGCTGTTTGCTATACACTGATATTACTTTGTGGCTCTCTGGTGCAGCTCACAGCACAATGGAATGGGCTTCTATAGTCTAGAGTTTTATCTTGCTGAGGTCCAAATGGGCTTCAAAATTAACATTCTATAAATCCCTCACTGAAGTTAAATACCTCACATATTCAAATCATTACATGTACCACACAATACCATAGAATCATAGAATGGCTTGGGTTGGAAGGCACCTCAAAGATCATCTTGTTCCACCCCCCTGTCATAGGCAGGGACGTCATATCATTCTTCTTGAAGTTTTATCATATTATATATTTGAGGCAAACATTCCTAACAGTTCCTAATAGTTTTCTGACAGCAATTTTTCTGCCATTTTTTGGGGGGGCGGGGAAGGGTAGCGATATGGGAACAATGAAATTGTCTCAGGCTCATGTGCCATATACACAGAAAAAAATCTAATACATACACAAAAATAACACAAAATACAAATCAATTATTTTAAATAATAATAAAAAAATGACCTATGAAATATGATAGCAAACAATCATAATTCAATCTAGCATTGATGACACCAGTCTAACAGTTTGCTTTATGCAATCTGGAATTAAAACGTCTTTATCAAACCTATGCAGTTATTGCATTATTTCCTAATATTATTATTGATTTTCTGGGACTTAGTAAGGCTAGGTTTTGTATAAGTCTTAAATGTTACATTTCAAATTACTAAAATAATTTTATCTTCAGTAATCAGGTAAACTGGTCAGCCCTTGCATGGGATGTCTTTTCAAGAAGCAGAAAAATACTTTCTTATTTTGGAGACACTGACATTTTAAGGTAGTTTAATTTGGAGGAATGAAAACACAAGGTGAAAGTGTTGCTCTTTCCCTTTATAACTGTCTTTCAGACCCAAGGACTGAGAGCAGCATTTTTTTCACGACACTAAAACTTGAAAGTGAAGACGGTAGACTCAGCCCTGACAGTTGATAGCTTTCTTTTTTCACTCACACTGAAGAAAGAACATTCAGCATTTCACATCTTATGAACTGATAAATCCTTTTCCTTAACTCTGAAAGGATAATTTTCTAATGTTTGTATTATTGCCTCACAGAGATAAAACAGCTCATTCATACATTTTAACAATAGTAACAAACTTTGACAGAATTCTAATTCTAATTTAATAATATTAGCTCTTCTTTGGTGGACTCAGAATATCTTAATTGTGATTACTGCTTTTTATATATCTTATCAACAAACCAAAAGATTTGGTAGGTGACTTGAACTGATTAACACAATTATTATATGCCAAAGAGAGAAAAATGGTTGCCAAAGAGAGAAAAATTACACTTGAATATTTATTTATGCAATTGGTTAAACTGCTAAGTACTGATCAGGTAAGAAATATAGTCTAAATGATCCAGAAATAGTAACAAAGAAGGGGTGCCTATGTTACATTTATTATTGTATTTAATATATACAATATAAGTAAACAAGGATGGATGAATGACCAGCAAACACAGCCTTAGATGCAGAGATGCTCAAGAAGACTGATTTAACAAAAGAATCAAGGTGCTGACAGTGGACGATGTTAACAGATTCAAAAGCAAACAAATCAGAGGCATATCTGAACAGAGGAACAAACAAAAAATTAAAGAAGAGGAAACATTCTGGGAAACTACTCCTTGATTAGAATGTGTAATTACAGGATTTACAGCTTGACAAAGCAAGTGATTATAGCAGATTAGTTTTAAGTAATGAGTGAACACCAGCATCTGAACAAGAGCCACCTACTTTCTTTGGCAATCTTGTTCTATCCAAACATGTAACTTACAGTTTCACCTACCTGGAATTTGCTTACTAGGCAACCCACAAGCACAATGTAAAACCAAAAAGGCACAGACGACAAAGACAATATTCATTATTTCATTATTACTTTTCAGATTCAATAAACAATTATAACACAATACATTTAAATATAATTTTAACAGCCAAAGGGATAATTTTTTTTATCTTTTTATTTTCAGAAAGAATAATGAAATATTTGAAAATAACACAAGAAAAAAGATAAGTTATAAAGAGAAGGAAGCTAAAGATATAGGTAAACATTATTAGTGCTTTCTAATTAGATGTATATAAAATATAGTCAGTGAATTATGTATAACATCAATGCACCCAAATGCTGGTTTTCCAGAGACTTATCATGCAGTACTTCTTGAAGAATCCAGTTTTCCATGAAAAACACCATCTGTGAAAACCAAGCCAGCAGGACTTGGTCAAAATGGGTCAAGACAAGATGTTTACACAAATACCTTTATTATAGAAGATCTATCATAATTTTACTGATCAAAATTGCAAATACAGATAACGCAGAGGAACTTGACTTAATGATTCAAACCTTTCCATCATCTGTTATACAAATCTGAGAACTCTGTCTGCACCAGCTTGCTTGGGTTTAACACCTAATCATACATCACAAGCTTTAAGAGAATAGATTGTCTTCAAATGCTTATTATCTCTTCACTTCATATGGGAGGAGTGTGTTTCATGTGGTCTGGTCAACCTCCTTAGTTCTCACCATCTGTTTTTATCTCTTGATTCTTCAAAGTAGGTTCAATTGTTAATAATTCCACAGACAAATACAATAACAATGAAGAGGAAAAGGAAACTGACACATCATATATGCAAAAGCTTTTGGATAGTTTGATGGAGATCATATGGAACCTATATTGTTGAGCACAAGTTGGCAAGTATATCTGGAGCACCCTTGTGGAAAAGACCTACATTGGCCAGAGAAAAGATAATGCAGATTTCCCATAAACAGTTATATCAAATTTGGTAAAAAAAAAATAAAAAATAATATATATATATATATATATATAAAGTCATGTTTAGCAATAAAATAAAATGGATAGTTTCAGGTAGACTGAAGAAATTCAGTAACTCTATACATCTAAAGTTAATTGTGTCTATTATACTTCCTTTCCTCCCTTAGAATTAATTAATGTTTCTCAGAATCAGCTCATGGTTTCATATAAATCACAACCAAATTAAGTTCTACATTTGAATACACACAATTATATTACTTGGTTTGTTTTGGATAGACAAACAAAACAACGATATGATTTATGTGATATTTTTGTAATAAATTATCCAAATTTTTATGTTGCAGATCATTGCCATTTTTCATATATTTGATTCTTACATGTTTATTCATTTAAATTAGATCTGAACAGTGTTGCCATGTAAATATTAATAAAGCTAGCAAGGGTGCAGTCCAGTATGTAGAGTGGCACATCTTGAAAAAAAAAAAAAAAAAAGTGAAAAAATATACTCCGGTTTAGGTTTATAAAATTTAATTAATTAGTTGCTGAGCACTTCAAATTCTGGGTTACCTGAAATAAGCAGAAAAGGATCAAACTAGAATTTGGCATATCATGTTTTCTTCTGGTTCACTTTTGAAAAAAAAAAAAAAAAGACAAAAATTAGTTTATATTGAATCAAAATATATATTCCTCAATATTTTAAACTATAATACTCTACATCCCCCCAAACTGATTCAATGTAACATTTAATTTAGGATGAATAATGTGTCTTGCTTCATGTTTTGATTATTTAATTCTAATCTCCATTTTAATTTATTATGTAATTTCTGCTTCTTTAAATTTCCAAACTCACCAATCATAAAAAAAAAAAAAAAAAAAAAAGAGAGAGAGAAACTTAGGAAAAAAAATAAGGATTTTATCAAGTTTTCTTCTTGCACTGTTGCATACAAATGAAAGATCATGCCAGATTGCATAATCCAATGTGGCAATAAACAAATACATTTTTATATAAGTACTACATAAGCAATTCCTGTGCATCAAGAAGTGTTACAGTACTGTCCTACAGGATAGCCTTACATCAAGACATAGTCTTACCAGAACAATAACTACTGGAAACAATATTTGAGCATATTTGCAATTTTATTTTATTCTCCAGCAGAAACATTAGAACATAAAATGTCTAGAGCTCATTCTGTGTGACTAAAAAAGACAATCTGTATGGTAATATTACTAATATTCAGCAGATAAAGAAATGAGGAAGGGGAAAGAGAATAAAACCTTGTAGTCTAGCAGAAATGCCATTGCTGAGAGTTCAAATTTTCTTAGCCATTATAAATATAAATAAAAATTTTAAATATAAAAAAACCTATCACAACTTGCAGAATATTAAACTGCTCATCTCTTACAGCCTGCTTTTATTTGCTTACCTGCACTCCTACAAAGGAAGAAAGCTAGCTAAGTGAAACCTACACACTGATTTGAAGTCAGACTCTTAACTTCTTGAAAGTAAAAATAAGTAAGATTCAGAACCTCTTTTCCACAGTTTAAAGATGCATAACAATCTTTGTCCACTTTTAGTAGAGAATACGAGTGATGCTGTTGATGGTGAAGTACAAGACATAAGAAAATAACTTTTTCAATCAATTGTTCTAATTCTATTTCATGACACTCTAATAGTTTTTTTATGCTCTTTAAAATTTTATGACTGCTTTTATAAGTGTCTTGAACTGCAAGGGAGAAAATACTTCAAGACCAGAAATAGAAATATGAAATCTGAATATGAGAGAAATAAAATTTTCTGGTTTCCATGAGGCTTAGAAGAAAATGCACAAACAGAAAAGGTACACTTATTTATACATTTGCTTTGTATGCACTATGAACATGATTACAGTTCAACAACCATTAATTTGTCAAATTGATAATTTTTGCAGCAGATCCATAGCAGAATATAATGAAGTTACAAATGCAAATTCACATAGGTCTCGGCATGCACACTTGCATGTCTGACCTTTTAAATATCAGGCCCTATTTTTACTGTGATTTACATATCATGTAGAAGATCATTGTGTACTGGAGAAGAATTTTAATGAATGAAGCTTGCTCAAGACTAGTTTATATACATACACTGCTCACCTGGGCAGGATTTGGCCCATACAGATGCATATTTTGGCATGTTCAGAAAAGGATCAGGGACAAAGGGATTCATTAAACTTCCTAATTACATGTGAGCAATACACATTCAAATAACCAGTAGACCAAGTGATAAAAATATTCTTGGAATAATTTCCCAAACATGCAGCTGACTTGCATGAGTCTAAATCTACCCAGATAGGAAAATTAATATGCTGACATCTAGCAGTACTGTAAGAATTACTCAGAGCAAGGTACAACACAATCTTCATTCAACTCCTGTTCTCTAGAAAGGTGTGTGAACCTTGAAAAATCAATATTTTAGGGGTTGTGCAACCTTGCCCAGGAAGCAGCAGCATAAAAATTGGGCAGTCTGTGGAAGTTAGTCACCGGTTTTGTGCAAATACAAATTTGACTTCAGCAGCAGCAGAATGAAGAGGGATTAGGGAGATATGTTAACCTTTTACCACAGCACACAATGAGCAGAACAACAACCTCATCATGAGAATGCTACTGCAATGACTGCTCTTTAAGATACAAAGAGCTCTGTCAAGGGAGAAAAAGATTCTCTGCTTCTCCCAAGACCTAGCCACAAAGCTAGTATAAATCTCTCACAAGAGCTGTCAAGGGTCAAAGGGGTGAAGAAAGAAAAATTAAGTGCAATAAAAATTTCAGTCCATAAATACAAAGCTGGCAGAGCAGAGTTTGGGATGGGCAAAAGCATGAGGACTGGGGAGAAAGAGGGTCGTCACTGAAACTGTGCTTACAGACTCAGACAAAAGTCTACAGTTCTTCCAGGAAAATCATTTTTCCCTTCCACCTTGAGAGAAACAACATAGGAAGCCTAAATAAAGTAATCTGAAGATGTCCATGAATTTTTATGTGGTAAGTCTGTACAAAGTGAGATATTGAAACACATTATACCAAGTTCTAAACATTGTAACCTGTGTATGTGTTTAAAGAGATATGTATTTTGTTTTAATACAGTCATGGGACATTCATCTTTAAAAAGCTGTTAGAGCCTACAGCAGACTCTTAAGTGAGACCTATGTATAAAGGCAGCATCATGCTGATATAAGTAAAATCATTTTGTTGTAATGGGAACTTCCTGTCCACAGTTTCAGTCATCTTACCCTATTCCCAACCTCTCCTTCTTTGGGTAATACATGTAAGACTTGTTAGAACAGCTAAGAGATTAGCAATTATACACATTAATTTGCTAATTTACACCTAATCTGCATCTTATATTGTTAATGGTATTGGCAGTGATAGTGATTGATTGGTATGATGCTCCTCAGAGTTTCATCTCTTAGGTACAAGTAAGTTTACTTTAACAGCTATTTTTATCCTGGAGTGTAACGACACTAACAGTACATTTCACAATCAGTATCCAACTATTACACACAGAAAAGTAGACATCTGATCTGTTAAAACCAGTCAGACCATTTTTTCTGGTGTATTAGCCTTCTAGTAGAAAGTACTTTTTCTTCTGCCAATACAAAGTGAAAACAATACAAAGGAATACAAACACTTGAAAGGAAAAACAATAAACGTTCTTATTTCTCCACAGCTGATAGAACAATAACCTTAGTGAAAAATCTCATCATTAAAACCACAAGTGTCATAAGCCTAGCTTTCTTTTAAAAATGCAGTTACTTTAGAAAGCAATTTTACTCATTTATACTGTATTAGCAAGTGGTTAATAAAATAATAAATAAATAAAAACAAATACCATACAATGCTGAATATTCCCAGATTAACTGCATACAAGTTCATTTGTGCCATTTTAAGTATATTTTGTATGACATATTAGATATGGGTGAAGTGTGCTTCACAGAGTGGCTACCAATCTTGTGCGCTAACACAACAATATATATTGCAAAACCTCAAACATCAACATGGATGATGTTTGAGCTTTGAAACACAGAGCTTAAAAATCTATACAGCTTTAGTGCAAGTAATGTAATGTTATCTCTTTGAAGGCCTCAAGAGATCCTCAAGAATCAAAGGACTATCACATTGCCAGTCCTCTGTGTTCAGGGGGACATTCAAAAATATTATCAAATCCCATTTGGTTCTTAAAAAAAGACTTAAAAATAATGCAATTTAAAGATAATAATCAACTCTATCCTTTACCTTCTAAAGAAAGACCTTACAACTCTTACTTGCAAGTTTTTTCCACGATAACAAGGGTTAGAAATTTATTTTCTAGGGAAGCTTGGCTTTCTAAAAAACAACCTTATTTATACCTTATTTAACCTTTCATTTAAAAATACCCTTAAAAAAACATTTTAGGTGGGTCCTTAGGAGAAGGAAATATTTATGTACAATATTGCAAGAGCTGGCAATAAAAAATATGGTGTATATCTAGATTTTTTTTACCTGTCACACGTTCTTGGAGTTATAACAGACAGTCTCTTTCAAGAAAATATGTTGCAGTTTCTACAAGAAGAAATATCTCCCCTGCATCATTTCATCATGATATGACTTCAACATACACACCCTTAAAAGAAGGAATCTTGTGACAGCATGTCCATTAGGAAATACCTCTGTATGCAATCAGCAAGCAGTACTAGCCTGTTTTAAATTGGGGCAAGACCACAGGAAGGTCAATGCCATGTGTGTAGAACTAACTCCTTTCTTCAGGGCATTACTTCTGGGAGATCAGTGAAGATGTTACTTGGGAAGAAAAACAGCAAGCAGAAATATTACTCCTGGGGTTGTGCTTTTTGTAGGATTTCTACACGTTATAGCCAGGATAAATATATTTTTGTGTATATGCATTATCAGCTGTGACACTGGGGATGAAGGGGTGGAGAAAGGAAGGAAAAGGACAGGAATGGAGGAAAGGAGAATGAAGGGAATAGAGGAAAGGAATTCTGCCTCTTGACAAAGACACCTCAAGAAAGGACATATTGTCACCACTTCTGTTATGTTGTTTCAAATTTGGAGTGAAGATTTGCAGTTCTTACACAAATCTGTTGTCTTTTTGTAGTCTTAGGTTTTTAAGTAGGCACTTGTCCTATGTCATTTGTTATATTACATGAAAAAGGTAGGCTGGGATTTTGTGTCAGTTATTTGAAACCCAAATATTGTAAGGTATTGAACTAAATGTATAACAATTGCTACTTAAAGAAGAATCATTTTCAAACCATATTTCACTCATCTTTGAATGAAAAGTTACCCAGGTAGATATTTAATTTTCTTAACTACCTTCCAACCATATTTGAAATATTCAGGATTTAATTCCCTTATCTAGCCTGATCTACACTGTGCTTTCCACAAGATAACTCTTCAAGACAGTTTTTGAATAACTAAACCCAGCTGATCCGTACAAGTTACCACCCAAGGAACAATATGGCAAGTTCAGCAAACGACCATCTCAGCTGGAAATATGCAGGACTCTAATAGATTAGATATAGTTTAGTCAGCAACCTTATTTATCTTTTTTTTTGGTTGTTCGTAATTAATGGTGTGCATATCTTTTGGCCACAACTGATAAGCATGCATATGCATTTCCACTATGATTACACATTTCAGTATGTTATAATTTAACAATAAAAGTTAAGCATTAAGTTAAAATTTAGTGTTCCAGGACTCAATAATAATAATAATAATAATAATAATAATAATAATAATAATAATAAAGTATATAAAACACATCTTAAACTGGGGAATAAGCTTTTTAAATAAATTTAAAAGAATATTTAACCAATTTCACACATATATATGCATAGACCCCCAAACATAAACACACATAAATAACACCTTTTACCTAAAATTGAGGTACACTAAATAAAAACATACTGTTTACAACAATTTAGTACAGGAATTGGCTGTGATACCTATGATATCTATACTGCCAGTTTGCAATTTCAGCTGCGAACAACCTTTTAATACTACCACAGCATTGTACCACACAACACAATGAAAAAAAAATATGAAGAGGACTAGTTATAATGTCCTTATTCACAGTACTAGAAACAGTCATTGTAGAAGTCCCAATGTACCTCTACAGAAGGCCAGAGGCTGGGGTCTTGCTAAACTCCAGAGAACAAATGCTGAGGGAGAAACAAGGGTTTCAGTATGACAATACTAATGACAAATAAGTAGTCCAAATAAAACTTCCAGGCTTTATCACAGACCACAAGAACTGGTAACCATATGAGGTAGTTCTAAATGTGTTCAATTTTGCTTTTGCTGGCTTTTTCAGAAAATATATGATCAGAAACCTGCACCCTTAACCACAGATAATAGAACTCAAAATGACATGATTCCACCAATATAAAAGTCCACTGTGAATTCCACTTTCACATGACTGTTTCTTTGCACTTTAACAGTAACTTTTCAGTTACAAAGCAGAGGTAAATCAGGTTGATTGAAATCTGTTTAACTTTCATCACAGTGTACAATTTCTATTAAACATCAATATTTCAAAACCTTTTCTGACTCTAAAAGGAAAAACAAATGCCTATCTAGAGCTTCATGGAATTTTTTGTTGTTTTTGTTGTTGTTGTTGTTTTTAAGTTTGTACTATGACAAAGAAGGCTGCTTCTCTGATAAATGAAAAAGTGCATGCAAATTATAATTGTTAAGTCAAAAGCAAGACAAATTTTCCAGGGGAAATATTCAAAATCCACTATAAGAAATGCTTCTATTTTGCATAGGAATTGCCATATGTGAAAAAAATGACCTATAAGAAAAATTTAACACAAGACTAAAAATGAATATACTATGTCTGTTAATGTTCAGTAATGTTTTTTTTTCTGACTATGAAATGATAGAAATGTGATTTTTGTTGTCTTTCTTTTAATTAAGCTAATTCTCAAAGTTTTTTTCTGACATTGTCAGATAGCTACACTGCCCTCCTTAGGATAAGGCACATTAACTGAAAAGCAGTTTTGAAATAACATTAATAGTGCTCAAGCAAGAACAGTAGCACTTTATGTTGGCTTTGAACAAATCCTATAAATAACATCTAAAGCACAAGGGGTCAACAAAAAGTCAGGTTTCTCGTAGCCTAGACTCACAGAACTGTGACAGCTAATGAGAGAGATTAGAGAAGCATTAAAGAAATTTGAGAGAGAGAGAGGACAGTGGTAGAATCCATAAAACCAAGTGTAGGCATCTACACTCCAGACACCTACCGCATCTTGTGAACCCAAGGGATCCTTTGTAGTCATCAAAGGCATAGTTAATACAGTCATGTTATCTATGAGGACCTTCATTTCATGTAGGCATTTAAATAAATTAGTTGGATTTAGGCCCTTAAATTTGCCCCTCCTTTAACACAATCACAGAATCACAGAATCACAGAATTTCTAGGTTGGAAGAGACCTAATCCTCTGACCTAACACTAACAGTCCTCCACTAAACCATATCGCTAAGCTCTACATCTAAACGTCTTAAAAGACCTCCAGGAATGGTGACTCCACCACTTCCCTGGGAAGCCCGTTCCAATGTCTAACAACCCTTTCAGTAAAGAAGTTCTTCCTAACATCCAACTTAAAACTCCCCTGGCGTAACTTTAGCCCATTCCCCCTCGTGCTGTCACCAGGCATGTGGGAGAACAGACCAACCCCCACCTTGCTACAGCCTCCTTTAAGGTACTTGTAGAGTGCAATAAGGTCACCCCTGAGCCTCCTTTTCTCCAGGCTGAACAAGCCCAGCTCCCTCAGCTGCTCTTTGTACAACTTGTTCTCCAGACCCGTCACCAGCTTCGTCGCCCTTCTCTGGACTCGCTCAAGCTCCTCGATGACCTTCTTGTAGCGAGGGCCCAAAACTGAACACAGTACTCGAGGTGCGGCCTCACCAGAGCTGAGTACAGGGGGACGATCACTTCCCTAGCCGTGCTGGCCACGCTGCTTCTTACACAAGCCAGGATGCCGTTGGCCTTCTTGGCCACCTGAGCACACTGCTGGCTCATATTCAGCCAACTATCAACCAATACTCCCAGGTCCTTCTCCACCTGGCAGCTTTCCAACCATTCCTCTCCTAGCCTGTAGCTCTGCTTGGGGTTGTTGTGCCCCAGGTGCAGGACCTGGCACTTGGCCTTGTTGAACTTCATGCAGTTGACCTCAGCCCATCAGTTCAGCCTATCCAGATCCTCCTACAGAGCCTTCCTACCCTCGAGCAGATCGACACATGCACCTAACTTGGTGTCATCTGCAAACTTACTGAGGGTGCACTCAATGCCCTCATCCAGATCATCAATGAAGATATTGAAGAGGACCGGCCCCAGCACCGAGCCCTGGGGAACGCCACTAGTGACCGGCCTCCAACTGGATTTGACTCCATTCACCATGACTCTTTGGGCCCAGCTATCCAGCCAGTTTCTAACCCAATGAAGTGTGCGCCAGTCCAAGCCAAGAGCAGTCAGTTTCTTGAGGAGAATGCTGTGGGAAACGGTGTCAAAAGCCTTGCTGAAGTCATGGTAGACCACATCCACAGCCTTTCCCTCATCCACCCAGCGCATCACTTTGTCATAGGAGATCAGGTTCGAACCAACTAGATCAGGTTTCCACCAACTAGAAAGACAATCCAAGGTTACAGGCTCAGCTAGCAGCTGTTTACATCAGGGATGACCTACAATTAACCCTATACCATTGTTTGGAATGCATTTCTTTTCTCAGATGAGGATTTTTTGGAATGTCTATTTCTACTCATCCATTTCAGGATTTTACAACAATATGGGCTTTACAAATAAAAGGTACATATATATATATAATAATATATATAATATATAATATATATATTTATATTCATATATATTATATAATATATATAAATATGTATTTATATATATTTATATAATATATATAATATATAATATATATATAGTATACAACATACTTTTATATATATATAAGAATGTTGTATACAATTATTTTTATATAATTTTAATATTTGAACTGTCTGTGATTATATTTTTGAAGTGCTTTCATGTACATTTTAAAAAATCCAACGGCACATTCTTTTTATGGCAGTGCCATAAAACATTTTTTTCATCTCAATTCCAAATGTTGCTTTAGCAAACATTCTGAATTTTCTATCCGTAGTAAAGTATGTTCACTTTAGTTAAGTCCACTTTGTCAGAAATAATCATAGGTCCAGCTTTGCTGGAAAAGAATTGAAGCTCTATCAGCAGACCAGTGCAATTATAAAGTCTTTGTATACAACACACAGCTGCTGGCTCTTTGGAATATAGCCAAGAATTATGGAGAAAGAAGCTGTAAGAGAAATAAAATTTTGAAAAAATAAAATCTTATTGCATTCAAACTTAGAAAAATTCTAAACTTGAATCCACATAAGAAAAGATAGCTCTGGAAACCCCGTCTTTCCTGCATGTATTCTGTTATGTAGTTCTCTGAAGTTTCCGGTCTTGCTTTTTTTGGATGGACAAAAGGAACATGATGATATGATGATCAGATCTTGCCCATACCATAAGTTCCAGACGTCAGTATTAATACAAATTCAAGGGATTTTAATCTCATGTCATTTTACAGTTACTCAGAGAAAATTAAGTAATGAGTATCTGCTTCATCATCATATGACTACAAAACTTCTCTCTGAAATACCTTCTCTCTGTTTTCTGGCACTCGTCAACTGCAGGCTGGATCACATATGTAAAAAAACGTGATTGTCTGGTAGGTGTATATGGCAAATCTGTTTAAAAATTCTGAATTCATCATTTACTTCCCCCAGGTGCTGATATTGACTTGAGATTTTGTGGGGACAGTCCTGAATATTTTACATAAAACTTGAATAGGACATGAAGTATGTTTCTCCTACTTTGACCTCTTTCCTGGTAATCCACACCAATTATCTCAGGACTTAAACATGAAATAATAGGAAGCAAAGCTGGAAAATAGGAAGTATTATTGAGGGAAATTCCACCAGCTTTTACAGTACTAGTTAAAAGACGTGTATCCAACTAGCACTCTTTCTAATACCTACTCTCCTCCTCTGATTCCTCATTTCCCTCTTTAGAGGCCAATTAAGCTGCAATATTCTGGAGGTTGCTCTCTCTAGTTATCTGGATGCAACTACTCCTGCATGCTGGACATCCACGTGCTGGCAACAGCAGGACTGCAAACTGTACCCTGAGGGCTAGGTTAATTACATATCCCCTTCACTAACTTATAAGTACTGAGAGATGGGTAATAGAGTGCTGTTTACCCATTGTGATCTGCTATGACTAAAGCATCTGCCATACATTATTTATTTTTTCATTATGTTCAAGCCCATTTTATGGGCTTTGTGTGTGCAAGGGAGCTCCTTCCTCCCCTAATGCTCACAAGACTGCCTGTCACCTCCTTCCACAATTGTCAGCAGCTGTCCACTCCCCGCAGGCCTCCCCAGTTTTCAAACCCCACTCTCAGGATGCCCCTGACCTGCCTTTCATAGAATCATAGAGTATTCCGAGTTGGAGGGGACCCATAAGGATCATCAAGTCCAACCCCTTGCACTGCACAGGTCTACCCAAAATTTTAGACCATATGACTAAGTGCACAGTCCAAACATTTCTTAAATTCATACAGGCTTGGTGCAGTGACTACTTCACTGGGGACCCTCTCAGTAAAAAATGTTTTTGTTAAGCTGTATGCTGGACATTTTTCCAGTAGGATCCTATGGGAAACCATGTCGAAAGCCTTGCTGAAGTCCAAAAAGATCACATCATCTGGTTTCCCTTGGTCGACTAGACAGGTGATCTTATTGTAAAAGGAAATCAAATTTGTTAGGCAGGACCTACCCCTCACGAACCCATGTTGGCTAGGACCAATGACTGCATTGTCCCCCAGGTGCGCTTCAGTAGCCTCAAAAATCATCTTCTCCATAATTTTACCAGGCACTGACGTGAGACTGACAGGCCTGTAGTTGCCAGGGTCTTCTTTCTTACCCTTCTTGAAAATTGGCAAAATATTTGCCAGCTTCCAGTGTACCAGGATCTCTCCAGATTCCCAAGATCATTGAAAAATAATTGAGAGAGGTCCCGCGATGACATCAGCCAGCTCTTTAAGCACCCTGGGATGAATCCCATCCAGACCCATGGACTTGTATGGATCCAGGTGAAGCAGCAAATCCCGCACACGTTCAGGGTCAGTTGGGAGTTTGTTATTCCCACCATCAAGGTCCTCCAGCACAGGGCACCCAGGGTCCTGAAACCCATCATCAGCGTTGAAGACAGAGGCAAAGAAGGCATTAAACACCTCTGCTTTGCCTATGTCATTTTCTGTGAGTTGACCTTCCCCATCAAGCAGTGGACCTATGTTTTCTTTGGTTCTCCTTTTCCTGTTCACATATCTGAAAAGACCTTTTTTATTGTCTCCCACAGACATGACCAGCTTCAACTCTACTTGCGTTTTGGCCACATAAATTTTCTCCCTACAAACACGAACAGCATCGCTGTATTCCTTCCTCATCGCCCGATCTTCCTTCCAGCAGCCATACACTTTCTTTTTTCGCCTAAGCTCCAGTAGAAGATCCCTGGTCAGCCAGGCTGGCCTGCTGCCCTGCCTGCCTGATTTCCGATATTTTGGAATTGCCTGATCTTGTGCTTTTAGGAGGCAGTGCTTAAAGACTGACCAGCACTGATGGACATCCATGCCTTCAAATGTAGTTTCTCAGGGGACCTTGCTGACTATTTCCGTGAGCAGCCTGAAGTCCGCTCTCCCCATATCCAGGGCTGAAGTTTTGGTTGTAGTTTTCCTTCTGTCACCATAAATTCTAAATTCAACCACTTCATGGTCACTATGACTGAGATGGCTGCCAATTGTCACATCTCCTACAAGACCCTCTCTGTTCTCCAGCAACAGATCTAAGAGGGCACCTTTCCTAGTTGGCTCCCTTAGCACCTGCACCAGGAAGTTATCATCGAGGTGCTTTATGAACCTCCTGGACTTGCTTGTGTCAGCTGTATGGTGATCCCAGT
The DNA here is from genome assembly GCA_011075105.1 of Heteronetta atricapilla. NCBI lineage: Eukaryota > Metazoa > Chordata > Aves > Anseriformes > Anatidae > Heteronetta > Heteronetta atricapilla. The sequence continues at coordinate 23,240,463 of CM021732.1, read as the reverse complement.
CAAAGTCTGGCAGGTTGAAGTCCCCCGTAAGTACAAGAGGAGTTGATCTCAAGGCATCTCTCTCAGTTCTGCAAAGAATAATTCATCTGCATTGTCGTCCTGGCCAATAGACTCCCACAACGACATCCCCTTTATTTGTTCATCCCTTAATCCTTACCCAGAGGCTCTCAACTTTGCTATTGCCAACCTGAAGTTCCACACAGTCCATACCATGCTTCACATACATCGCCACCCCGTCACCTTGCCTACCCTGCCAGTCCCTCCTGAAGAACCTGTAACCATCTATTTCAGCACACCAGCCACAGGACTCATCCCACCAGGTTTCAGTTATGCTGATGATGTCATAGCTGTGGGACTGGGACAAGACTTCTAGCTCATCCATTTTATTCCTCATACTGTATGCGTTTGTGTAGAAGCACTTCAGATGAGCCTCCCTACAAGCAGCATCTTGTGGAGCTGACCAACGGTCCTCACTGGCACACAGTCCCTCTGATTCCAGTGCACCATCCCTTAGCTTGTCACCGGCATGACTTGTATTATCCCCTTCCCCCTTCAACTGTAGTTTAAAGCCCTATCTATCAATCCTGTCATCTCCTGACCAAAAATCCTCACCCCTCTCTGAGAGAGGCGCATCCCATCTGGTGCCAGCAGGCCTGGTGTCACGTAGACCTTCCTGTGATCAAAGAACCCAAAGTTCTGCTGGTTACACCAGTCCTGAAGGCACATGTTAATGTGATGAGCCCGCCTGTCAGCATCGAGTCCCCCTATCGGAAGGACAGAGGCAAACACAACCTGTGCCCCTGATCCTTTAAGTAGTCGCCCCAGAGCCTTAAGGTCCCTTTTGATTGCTCTTGGACTTCTCTTTGTTACCTCATCTTTACCAGTCTGAAAGACCAGTAGCAGGTAGTAGTCAGAGGGTCATACCAGGTGCATGACTTTCTTAACAAAGTCTCTCATCTGAACCCCAGGGAGGCAATAGACTTCGCTGTGGGTTGGATCCAGTCGGCATATTGGGCCCTCTGTCCCTTTCAAAGGGAGTCCCCCATGACAATAACCCTTCTTTCCTTTTTGACAGATGATGTAGCAATGCGGGGGGTAGGTTGCCTTACCTTAGACACCCTCTCCAAATGGGACAGGGTTTCATTTACTTTGTTGTTCAGACTGTCGTGTTCTAGACCCTCCTACCTGTTATATAGGGGTAGACGGGAAGGAGAGGTGAGCAGGGACAGGGCTCGCCTACCACCTCGAACAGAAACCTGCCTCCATTTCCCCCCTTGGCTTAGGTCCTCTCCTGCTGCCTGGTGGGAAGAGGGAACTTTTGTCTGCTGTGTAGCAGGAGACACTTGTGCTGTGCTATGCTTGTGAGTCTGTCTCAGAGAGGGTAGAGAACACCTCCACCAGTCGATTTCCCTCTCTGACTCCCTGATGCTCCTCAGCGTGCTCACCTCCTCCCGAAGCTCCACTACCTGGATGAGCGAGCTCTTCAATCTGGGCACACCTCCCACAGTCATACCCCTCGCTGCTGCTGTCAGATACCGACAGCAGACCCGGGCACACCCTGCAGCCCAAGACCTGGACGGCTGCATGTTTCCCCGAGCCCTCCATCTGAGTAGCCACATTGGTGACCATGGCTGGAGAGGCTGCAAGAGATGCAGAGGCCATGGCTTTCTGTCTGGTTGTTACCATGGCCAGGTTCCTCGCAAGCAGGTTAGAAATACCGAAGGGAAGGACCACAGCAAAGGAGCACTGAGGAGCCCTCCCTGCTGGCCGTCCCTGCTCGCCCTGCCTTTTCCTCCAAAGCCTGCCCTGAACTTCATGTCTAAAGCCTATTTATCATTTTAATTCCTAGCATTGCTCTGCTATAGCCTGAAGGACTCTGTTTTCCCATCTTGCCCTCTCCCAGAAGCCTCCAGCCTCCTCAGAACCACCTCAATATGGCACAGAACCCGCACCCTTCACAGGATCCAGAGCAGGGACGAGGCAGTACTTGCAAACACTGCCCTGTGACACAACTTCTGCTTTCTCAGCAGCTCCTTGTTCATTATCTTCCTCTTCTCAAAGATTCAATACAGAGAGCAGATGAAAACAAACCCAGTGCAAAGCCCTGTGGCACCTCACTGGACACTCAAATTCATTAACAACTGACAATTTATTTCCACACCCCTAAGTTTAAATGCAGGAGGCAGCCAGAAATGAGCTCTTCTAAAAACAGCTTTTGAGGAAGACACCATCAAGTGTTCTATTAAAATGTAAATATATTGCCTGGATTACATTCCTCTCCTCCATTAATTTTGTATTTTGATCATTATTTGTTTGTTCTGGTTTCTTTGTTCCTTAAAAATCTATGCTGGTACTGCCTCAGATAACCTCCAAGTATTTAAATAAGTGACAATACACTGAAAATGTTAGGAGCTGTTTTTCTAGTTTATTATGGACTGAATTAACTATTCACTGAAAACAGCACAGGAAAACATTCCTAGTGGTCATGCACCTTGTATGTGAAAAGCTGTCAGTGATGTCAATTAAACACCAGATAGTAATTATTTTTTTTAAACTTTTGAAAGTGTTAACTTCTAAAAGCTTTGGACTTTAAAATAAGTGGAAAAATAAAAATAAAAAAAGAAAACAAAAAAAAAAAAAGGAAAGGGAAAAGCAAAAGGAAAAGGAAAAGGAAAAAGAAAAGGAAAAATGAAGTTTATTAAACATTTTTTGCTAACACAACAAACTCTGAAACTTGTAAAACCATAGTCATAGACTATGATATGACATATGACAATATGATATGTGATATGACAATAGTCATATCCAGTCTTGACTATACTGTGAAAATTTTTTCAACCAAGAATAGTGGTGCTCAGTTAGAGTGGCAATATACTAAAATTTCTTTTTCAAAAAACAACAAACCATGAAAACAAAAAATTACCACCAACAACGAAAATGAGTCCCTAATAATTAAATTTGGATATGTTTAAATTTGTTAATATGTAAAAATAGTGAACCATATACTGATAGTTTTATCTTGTGTATTGTAATAATACAATATTGAAAAAAAATGTGTATTGTATTATTGAAAAATAGTAAAAATACACAGCATAAAATACATTCAGCAGTTCTCACCATGAAGTTGCAAATGTTTTTATATGTAAGAGAGAGAGAAAAGCAATTTCTACAACATAATTTCTACTCCTTAGTCCTTGCCATCACAGGGTTCCCTTTAAAAAATCACAGAACCAGGAAAGCAGATAAATTTTCAGCTACACTTCCCATGTTGTATTTCATTTTCAGAGATGCAATACAAAATCTGCCCACAGGACAACAGAGTATACACAAAATCTTAGCTAAAATAACTGATCAGAGCTTTGCTCACTGTTAGCTATGAGTAAGTCCAAAAGAAAAAAGACATACTTCGGATTTCTCAGACAGAAGAAAAGGAGAGCAAAAGGTCATTTTCATGGGTTAGTAAATTCATGGCTTTTAAATAAAGGTAAAATTAGGAACTAACAAAGTACTCTCAGACATACCTTTTGTAAAAGCTTATAGAGCTTTTTTTTATACAGGGTCTGACATATATTACCATGAGTTAGAAACCTATTTATATGTAATTATAGTATCAATATTTGCTGAGCTGTAATTAAAGATCATAAAGTTTCAACTTCTTTCTTCAATTTGTTCTTCTAATTTGATCAATAATTTATCATCAACTGAAAACTAGACACACCTTTTTAACACTAGATAAACAACGTTCTGTTTTAATAGTGTCAAAATTAAACAAAATGGTTGGAAATTAGGAAATCCTGGTTTTCTCAAAATATTCATATATGCATTCATATACAATGAAGTCTTTAGACCAAAGACTGGCCAGCAGATCAATCATTTTGAAGAACCAAACAAACAAACAAACACTGTAAGCTTAGTAGCATCAAAATAATATATATATATATATACACGATGTTACTGGAATAGATATATATTCAGATCCAAGTCAATCTACAAGGCACCTACAGCAGAGAGCTTAACAGAAGACAGAACAGAAAACCTAAGCCAAGTAAATGAAACACAGAAAACACACAGTAGGAAGTCTAAGAAGGTGCACATAAACAGAGCTACAAGAACATTTTAGGACCTTTAGATCATCACACAAAATCAAAAATTAAATAATGGAGAATTGGATGCTACAAGCAGGACTGTATCAGAAAATGGTAGTGTTACTGCATAAAGTAATAACATAGTAAGTCAAGTATACTCCTTTCTTTTGATTACCTAATCATAGTGAGATTATTGCAACATTAGAAATAATGTTGCACAGACCAGGCAGAACAATATTAGGACTCAAGGTTAAGACTCAGAAATTATAGATAGGTTTATCTTTTACTATTATAGTAGTAGTAGTAAACTAAATGAAGTTTATGCAGAAAGAAGACTGGAAGCTATAAAAGCAAAAGAAAGCAGGAAAATAAAGAAGTAAAAATAAAGAAAAATAAAGTAAAAATAAATAAAAAATGAAAAAAAAATGGAAAAGGAAAAGGAAAAGGAAGAGGAAGAGGAAGAGGAAAAGGAAAAGGAAACGGAAAAGGAAAAGGAAAAGGAAAAAAAAGAAAAAGAAAAAGAGAAGAATAAAAAGAAGAATAAAAAGAAAAAGAAAAAGGAAAAGGAAAAGGAAGAGAAAAAGAAAAAGAAAAAGAAAAAGAAAAAGAAAAAGAAAAAGAAAAAGAAAAAGAAAAAGAAAAAGAAAAAGAAAAAGAAAAAGAAAAAGAAAAAGAAAGAAAAAGAAAAAGAAAAAGAAAAAGAAAAAGAGAAAGAAAAAGAAAAGAAAAAGAAAAAAAGAAAAAGAAAAAGAAAAAGAAAAAAAGCAAAAGAAAAAGAAAAAGAAAAGAAAAGAAAAAAAAAGAAAAAAAAAAGAAAAAAAAGAAAAAAAATAATCAAGACTGTTCAACACAGGCAGAAAGTGAAATGAATAAACTGAATTTTGTTAACCTTCATTTTTCTAAAATATGTGTTTTTGTAATGAGTATATGAACTGGTAAACTGCCTTCACCTTTCTCCTGGGATTTAATAAAAGGTACTGTAATTTGAAATACCAAAATCTCATCTTCCTAAAAACTTTTGAAAAAGTGTATTAGCTCAATAACATATATAGAATTCTAGCAATAATATTCAGGTGGGATTTGAGATACAAGGGAGATGTGGCATTATATATTTCTGAAAAGGAGAACAAAACTGCTGTCACCCTTTCAATAGGCTGAAGGGACAAGATGGGCAGGCTGGAAAGGGACTGAACAGAGACACAATTTAGAGTAATAACAACCACGGAAAGAAGTAAGAGTGGCTTGAAGGCAAAGTTGCTCAGGCTGTGAACAGCAGGAGGATGGCTGTGAGCATGCCCTGAGGGCAAACAGGTTGCTCAGGCAGTGCGAGGAGGAGGATGCTTCATTGCCTAGTGAAGTTCACTGGTGGAGCTGGTCAAGAGGTGGATGCAGTCCTAATTTTCTAAGATGGAATGACCCAACCTGGGCTTAATTATTTGGAAGTTTTGTGTTTAAAGAGATCATAAAACCACCATTTTCTTATTTGTATTAAAAACACCCTTGGATTAAGCAGCAGTCTGGATGGTGAGTGTGTATCATTAATACAAGGGGGAATTTGCCCAGAATCTTGGTTATTTCCTCCCTGAGTCCCTCATTTCATGTTGCCATTGCTTTCCTCTGTATCAGCAGTCACCCGACATTCAAATTCCTCCATATATCTGCTTCTGTTTTTCCTCGTGTTATCTGGAGACAAGACTTACTTGGTGATTTATTTTCAACTGTCAATACTTCCAAAGCAAAGCAACTTGTCTGAGGTGCATGAAAACACAGAAATACTGTATAGTCTCAGGATATAAACTTATTTATTCATTTTCACAAATGTGGAAATAAAGTTGTCCATCTCCATACTTTTCCACAACTCTGAATGTTTCTGTTCTTCTGAGTTAGGACTACTGTAAATGATTACAGTTCAGTAACTGGTAGTTCACACTGACATTGAAATGTCTCTAACTTATGTGTACTAAACACACACATTAAAAAAAAAAAAAAAAAAAAAGAAAGAAGAAAGAAGAAAGGAAGATGAACTATTTTTGACAGGTCTTATAAACGTGAAACTAACATGTTTAAACTAAGAAATAAATCTGGCAACAAATTAAAACAACAGGCAAACTATAAATTCTGTCAAGAAAATACAGTGATATAAAATTATGAGAACATGCTGTTACAGTTCCCAAAATAGAGTTCATTAGGAAATGTTTATCCAGATGGAGAAAAACCATTATCAAGAGCCATATCACAAAAGTGCTCAGGCTACTCATAGGACTGAAAATACCAGAAAATCATATGAATTACAGGTAAAAGTCCCATTAGTCCATCCTGAAGCACCTAAGTATTACAGCAATACTTGTGGGTGCTTTAGAAAGAAAGCGAGAGAAAGAGGCATTGATTGTCAAAACAGATTATTTTCCTGATGTTTCCTACTCTGATTTTAAATGTCTTCAAGGATGGAGCTTTTAAATTTTCTTTGAGAAAGCTCTTACACAATTGTACAGATCTCAATGTCAGGTAGTAGTTCTTGTTATTGGCCTAAACCATCTCTTTACTAAATTATATTCCATTATATCCAGTCACATTCCCTTTGGCACATTTTAAATACTGTACCAAGACAGTATTACCCAAATCAAGAAAAGAATTTAACAATTGTAGTTCTTTTTGCTTTTCCCTTTCAGCTCTGTCTGTCCATCCCCATAACAATACTCATTTATAGAGAATGAGGAGGACATATGTATTCCATCAGTTTTCTCACCAGCATCTTGTAAAAGATCCCAGCCTCAGGATCTGGTAACTTCTCTAAGCAGATGACAATCACTTTTTACAGTGTGAGAACAAATGTCTTGCCAATCCTTAACAGATTTGTTGATTTGCTGGTAATGTGAATGAGGTAAATAAATATAGTAAATGACAACACAGTTGAGTGTCTACTGTGTGCTTGCTTGCTTGATGTTCAAATGAATAAAAATTTCCTCATCTATATGTATATATCTAATGGCATTTCTTTGGCTCCTTCATCTTGGAATTCTTATGTTAAGTTGAATTCATCTTCTGCACAGTGTCCTGACACATTTGCAGTAATATCTAGACACTAAAAGTCGTTTTGAAGCCTACAGCAGAAAACACAGAGCTGTCGCACTACGGAGCAGATATGGGTGTTTATGGGCAATGATTACATTTTTTTGACTCTGAGATTCAACTCCCTTTATTCTGTCTATTTAGACATTTGAGCATTATTGAACGGAGACAGCCACATTAATAGAGATAGTCATCCCCTCCATTTTGATTGACATCTTTCTCCATGGACTGTGGATGAAGCCTTCAAGAACAGGATTAAACATGAAAGAGAAATGCTCTCTATGTGACTTTCCCAAATGCTTGTGGAAAGAAACAACTTTAGACCTTACTCCTCTAATGAAACAGGTATAACTTTTCACTGATACCATATTACTGTCAGCCATTCAAAATTGGATTTTTGCACTATCTGACTAGCCAACCAGATAAAAATGACAAAATAAATAAATAAATAAATAAATAAATACACTTCAGAAGAAGAAGCCCAAAGTAATATTCCAAGCATGAAATGGCAAAAAGTCTCAGTACCTTAAAGGAATCACATTTTCCTGACAATTGGTAATCAGGAGACACAATCCCTGCAGTCTGTTTCACTTAACTTGGTTAAAGACCTCAAAATCTTCCTCTGCAATCTCTTTATCACACTCATACTACATTAGCTGTGGTTACCTTCTAAATCAGAACCTCATATAGGTCCTGACATGTAAGATTTTTCTTGGGAAGTAAAGTTTGAAAAAGCTTCAACCACCAACATAATAAGTAATGGCATATGCAGCATCTGGTATATAGTGTTCTCTGGTTCTTGAAATTCTTAGGTACAATAACTACAAAAAATAAACATAATAACCAAATTGAAAGAATGGAAATGAGAAGAGAGGAGAGGAGAGGAGAGGAGAGGAGAGGAGAGGAGAGGAGAGGA
>CM021732.1:23044385-23231993 GCA_011075105.1 Heteronetta atricapilla | reverse complement strand
GAGAGGAGAGGAGAGGAGAGGAGGGGAGAGGAGAGGAGAGGAGAGGAAAGAAAGAAAAGAAAAGAAAAGAAAAGAAAAGAAAAGAAAAGAAAAGAAAAGAAAAGAAAAGAAAAGAAAAGAAAAGAAAAGAAGAGAAAAGAAGAGAAAAGAAGAGAAAAGAAAAGAAAAGAAAAGAAAAGAAAAGAAAAGAAAAGAAAAGAAAAGAAAAGAAAAGAAAAGAAAAGAAAAGAAAAGAAAAGAAAAGAAAAAGCAGTGCTTTCTGTCAATAATAAAAATTGTAATTAAAAGAAATCCAAGCTAAAAACAGCACAACTTTTACTTAACGAGAAAGATAAAACACCACCAGCAACAAAAAGGATCAGAGAGAAAAGTTAATCTTCCAAATTTTCACTGACATCAATATATAATCTAATCTCTTTTTGCATTTTTGTGGAATAAATAAAAATTTTAAAAAATAAACAAAAAAAAAGGTCTGCAAATGGAAAAATATTTAGCTCACTTCAAGTCAGGTCTTCTTAGTCAGCAACTAAAGTGGGTACTATGGGATACAAAGCTTTTAAAAACAAATAAAGATGTTATATGTTTTTAAACTCTAGTTACTCGTTTGGAAAACAACCTATTCTATAGAAAAGGCCTCTGTGGTTCCTAATAAAGACCATGGCACAGGTTCTTGAGAGCATTCAGTGAATGAACATGCTTCATAACAAAGGCCCTGTCATGAGTGAAATGCTCTCTTTTTTTCTTCTCTTGAAGAACAACTAAAAACATGTTATTTCCGAGATTTATTGAAAAGATAACATTGTAATACCTTCCTGCCCAAATCTCTGTCTTGTAAATAGAACTTAAAAGGATAAGTCATGAGTGGTGAAGCAGGAACAAGCCCCTTTGTTTTAGGAAGTAATAAAGAATGATGTTATGGAAAAAAAAAAAAAAAAAAAAAAAAAAAAAAAAGAGAGAGAGAATGAGATTGGTTAAAAAATAGGGGAAAAAAATGAAAAAGGATCAGTTTTCTCAATAGCTTAGTTTAGTTTGTCTTGCTCTTATTGGGAGGAATGAGTGGGCTGTCATTACAGCACATCTAGAAGACAAAAGGATGCATTATCTGACAAAAGCAAGTCAAGGAAGGAGAGTAGTATGGGAGTCTGAAAAACATCCTCATGAGAGTCAAGAAGAACTCAGTGACCATCTATTATACCAGCAAACCTGACAACCTAAAACTCATATGAAAGGGACTAGGGATGACTCAGTGAAAATCGCATAAAACAGGAATCTTGAACCATTTTCATTGAAATTCTTGTAATTCTTAACAAATGAAGGAAAAAACACAGCAAAATAATGAATATCAAGGAGTAGTAGTGTGGGAAAAATATAGGATTGGACAAGAAAGCATTAGAATGCCTGCTAGTGATGAAATGTATGTCTGCTCTATGGATGGACCCCAGAGAAGTATCAATCAAGCTGAGAAGAATGCTAGTGTGGTTGATGAAATGAGTTTTAAATTAGGAAATATGGAGGTAAATTAGAAGGAGATAGGCTTCATTTACTTTTGCTTGGTTATTCGGTGTGGGGAAAAAAAGGAAAACAGATGAAGGCCTGTGCATGGCTGTAGCATACAGGAAGAGGAAAATGAATAGGTAAGGATATGACAGTAGAAGAATGATTATCAGAGGAAATTTGAAAGTACAATAAGGGGAATGAAAATATTAACATTGATGAGAACACTAAGTATGCAATCGATACAGATAATGAAAGGAATATGCCACTCCAGCATATATATAGTCTAAGAGGAGGCTAGATCCACAAGTTCCAAAAAGAAGTAATTGAACTGCTGAAATGCCAAGGCAACAAAATGGAGGTATTAAAATTACTGATACAGAACTGAAGGCAACTAATAGAAGCATAATAGAAATATTATGGCAATCCTAGCTGGAACAAAAAGCATTGTGGAAGGGTGTTGTTAATGAAAGATGAATTTCTGCCATGAAAGAGAGAAATATTATACTGCATCAGAACTTATTGACATGACAGTGCATGAGAAGGTGACATGAATAACATGAATACGTAATAATCCTAAATCTGAATGAACACCTCCAGTGAGTTTCAAAACCAGCAATGCTGATGAGCACAGTGCAAAAGGATGAGGGCTAATTGTGGAGAAGGCTCAGAATGGTTTTATCCCACCTGAACTGAATATAAATCTAAAGTAGTTTAAGTAGTTTCAAATATCTCAGTTGATTGTTGGCCTCTTTCACCACATTAGTGTGAAATTCAGAGTGCAAAGAGACAAAGTAAGCCAGGAACAATGTCTAACAAACAGGGAGTAAGGAACAGGAAAAACATCATCCAGAATATGAACAAATTTTAATTACGCCAAAAAGAGTTAAAAAGCCAAGACGGTGCTATTTCAACAGCTCTGAAGAGACTCCTACTGTTGTGTCTACACTGTAATTTGAACTGAAAGCCCAAATGTACTCAGTAACTTAATAAGTCAGAAGATAAAAAAATAAAAGAAATAAAAGAAATAAAAGAAAATGTTTTTATGCTTTCTCCATATTTTAAACACCTTTCATTAATGAAAGCTTCAAGTGAAGGATGCAATGCTATGAGTGAGGTAACAAACTACACAAGATAACTCCCTGCTACCTGCTATTTACGAATTGCAAACAAAATATGACTATTTAAGTTCTGCTGGAAGAAGTTAGCAGGAGATCAGATTTTATGCTGGTACTTTTTATAGAAAGAATAAATGTTAATATCTACATGACATGAACCCAGTCGATAAGAGTAGATGTGAATATAAATATATATCAATTACGCATTTGGAAGAAAAGGTTTTTGCAGACTTTTGCTACAGCATAAACAGAAAATGGTCATTGCCATGAATGAAAGACAGTCATAAGGAAATCATTGTCCCCATGGGACTAACACAATACAAAATTATCTCATAATTTTATCATACAGGAAGTTCAGTTCCCCCATCTTTGGCAGCACATATACTACAATTGACATGATACACACAGTATAAACATTTCCCTTGAGGCAATGATGATGTAAGAAGTTTCAAGATATTCTCAGTCAATAGTGTTAGACATGAAGCACGGATGTTTATCAGAATTGTTAAAATACCCATGCATTATTAAATATAATTACAAATTTGTGAGAGGATTTTTTGTCATTTTGTAGCAGTAAATCCTGTACCTATGGAAGATTATGTTTTTTGTTTTTTCCTGCATATGTAAAAATATTATTGAAGTACCTATACGTACCTATGTGCAACAGGCACAAAAGGATAAAGCACTTGTATTTTTACCCTTACCTCTTCTAGGAAAACAATAAAGGATATATTCTTCATCTTTAATTTCCTCAGTTTAACGAGAAAAGTATGATGTTCTTATCTTTTGTCCAATTCCTACCTTCTATACATACCCTTCCATGAACATTAGCAATGGTAGCAAACTAGTAGCTAAATCAAAGCAGTGTTTAGATAATATCCAGTACAGACAAGTACAGACAATATCCTATGTGCCCTTGTTGAGGGCACATAGGTACCGCTGTAACAGAAGCCATATTATCTACAGAATTAGTAACAGGATCATGATATACACTGCCACGCACATGAAGATGCTTTGGAAAAACAATCCAGAAGTTGAAAATAGAATTAACTAGCCACAGAGATGTGATGTTACCACTAGATGTTGCCACGAGAGATGCAATATTGCTACCTGAGTATAAGAAAATAATAGTCAAAATGAAAAGGTGGATCTGCATTTGAAGTGATCCTCTGCACAATGCAGTAAACAACTCCACCCTCAAGGATTTATTTTGCCACTGAAAGCTACACTAAATATACAGACAAGCCAGGTGTCCCTACAGCCATAAAAACTAAGAGTAGTAAATCAAACTACATCCTTTCCCCTATCATACTACAAGAATTTTCCCTCTTGAAATCAGTATTACTCTTGTTGTTTTGCTATATATCTATTATATGAGTAAATATATATGATACATGTATAAGGATGGACCTTTTTCTATATAATCAAAATCTATCATTTTTTTTCTTTTTTATGAATATTCTTTTTATTATACTTTCATCACATTATAGTTGCATCAGACAAGTAAAATCCTAACCATGGCACCATTTTCACAGTTTGAATATCTCAACAAGAAATCAGTAATATGTCTGTAGACAGATTTCAAGTATGTTTTACATGAACCATGGCTTTGGTTTTATTTACACGTACTCGTTATTTATAAAATTAAGTTTACTTAAACTTACTGAGGTTTCTGTTTAAGCTTTACATCTTTAAAGTTTAAATGGGTCTTTTATTTCCTCTTTTCTTGTACTAACAACAAATACAACTCTTTCACAAAATACTTAATTCTAAACACTTCAGCTCATTTCCTTTTCACCCTTAGTTTTCTACCTAGAAACTGGGTTTCATTTCCTTTTATATTAAAGATCCCTATCTAAAGTACTTACCTAATATTTAAAGACATATGCATGAAAAGTGATGGAAAGCACTGAAGCTTTATGAAGTTTTATTACTCTCAGGCTGTGGTCCTACAAAGCAAAAAGGCAAACAAGTTGTAATGCTCCAGTGAAGAAATGGTTTCTAGTTCACAGCAAGCCCAGTGGACAGGACACATTTCCCTGCACAGAGAGTGTCTCAGGTTTTCTTGCATTCTAACTCAATACCTGTTGCAGAAATGGTTACAAAACAAGCAGGCTGTATGCAAGTAGACATATGTCTTAAAATGATATCAAACTCAGCGCAGGCAAATCATGCCTTTCTCTTTTACGCACCTCTCTCTGCTTTTACATTTGAGTGTCGTCATTAATGTTTGAACAAGTTCCTGTGTACTCTCTTCTGCAGAGGAACTCTCTTTTAACTTCATTTCTTCACCAGCTGCAATCCAATCCTACAAAATTCCAAGTTAGCACTGGATGGAATGTTTAACAAAAAAAAAAATCTCTAATTTTAAAATATTAAAGATATCTTCACAAATAATTTGGCACACCAAATACTACCTCTTGAGGGTACAGTTTCTTTTTAAGCACGTCCAATGTTTTACATTTCTTAGTCCCAACTATGCTGTATTGCTTTGTATTAGCAAAATATTTTATATTTTGTTTTACAATACTACTGTAGAACCTATTTTCACATGATTATTTCTACCGTATTTTGCTATTGGAGAAATATTTCAAAAGTTTAATAAGAAGGATTCAAACTGCGATTTAAAAGTATTCATTTGATAAAATAAACTTTAAAGAATGAATTGCAGGATTGGTAAAGTAAATGCATATGAATGAAAAATTAGACGACTTTGAAAAACATTATCTTCATGATTTTCCTCAGACATTATTGAATCATTTCTTGCTTGCTCTTGAATGAAATACTAATCTCTGGCACTACTCAATAATTGTGCTAATATGAGAGGGGAAAAAAAATACTGTCTGTGCTGGAAGAGATTTTAAAAAATTGATAAATGTAGTAGTTAATATTTGGTGTGCCTTCCTCTCCATGTTAAATAGGATTCATATTCCAACATGGTGTACTTATTCCTTTTATATGTTATTGCTTGACAAATCTGGTGGCCTTCTATGATGAGGTTACATTATTGGTGGATAGGGGAAGAGCAATTGACATTATCCATCTGGACATGTGCAAGGCATTTGACACTCTCCCACATGACATCCTCATCTCTAAATTGCAGAGACGTGGATTTGATGGAAGGACCACTCAGTGGGTAAGGAATTGGCTGGATGATCACATTCAAAGTGTTGAGGTCAACAACTTAATGTCCAAGTGGAGATCAGTAAGAAGTGATGCTCCTCAGAGTTCAGTACTGGGACTGGCGTTGTTTATCATCTTTATCAGTGACATAGACAGTGGGATTGAGTGCACCCTCAGCAAGTTTGCTGATGACACCAAGCTGTGTGGTATGATCGACACAGGGGAGGGAAGGGATGCCATCCAGAGGGACCTGGACAGTCTTGAGAGGTGGGCCTGTGAGAACCTCATGAAGTTCAACAAGGCCAGTGCAAGGTCCTGTACCTGGGCTGGGGCAATCCTAAGGACAAAGGCTGGGAAGAGAATGGATTGAGAAAAGCTCTGAGGAGAAGGACGTGGGGTTGTTGGTGGATGAGAAGCTCAAGATGAGCTGGCAATGTGTGCCTGCAGCCCAGAAAGCCAACCGTATCCTGGGGTGCATCAAAAAAGCAGTGTGGCCAGCAGGGCAAGGGAGGGGATTCTCCCCCTCTGCTTTGATCTTGTGAAACCCCATCTGGAGTTCAGCTCTGGGACCCCCAGCACAAGAAGGACATGGATGTAATACATTGAGTCCAGAGGAGGGCCACGAGGCTGATAAGAGGCCTGGAGCAGCTCTCCTATGAAGACAGGCTGAGGGAGCTGGGGTTGTTCAGCATGGAGAAGGGAAGGCTCTGGGGAAACCTTATAGCAGCCTTCCAGTACCTAAAGGGGGTCCTACAGGAAAGCTGCAGAGGGACTGTTTGCCGTGGAGGATAGTGATAGGACAAGGGGGAATGTCTTTAAAGTAAAAGATGTTAGATTTAGATTAGATGTTAGGGAGAAATTCTTCACTCAGAGCGTAGTGAGGCACTGGAACAGGCTGCTCAGAGAAGCTATGGATGCCCCATCCCTGGAGGTGTTCAAGGCCAGGCTGGATGGAGCTTTGAGCACCCTGGTCTTGTGGGAGGTGTCCCTGCCCATGGCAGGGGGATTGGAATTAGATCATCTTTTAAGATTCCTTCCAACCCAAATCATTCTATGACATTCTATGATTCTGTGATTATATGGTATAGTTATGCACTTTTTAAATAGAAAAAAAAAAAAAAAAAAGAAAGCTAACACAATCATTCCTAATTAAACATTGTATGTGTGTATCTAGACTAAAGCACCTATTTCCCTATTTTGCTAACACTTCAGAAATATCTCAGAGGCAGTTTGACTTTTTTTCTCTGTTTTTCTAAGGGAGAAAGCACCAATTTTAAGATTTCATTGATTTCAAGTTGATCTGATTTATAACTCCCCTGAGTTTAAAGACCATCCTGATCCTTTTGGTCTATGGCTCCCTTTTCCAATGAACTAACATTGAGTAATGTAGGAGATTTATCAGAACTCTCTTTTGCTTCAAATGCCGTAACCATAAGATTTTCAGATCTCAGCAGGACAGACTAGACAGAGAAGGAAGCATTTCAAAGCATTTGGGACAATAAGACAAGCACAGCTTTGCTGTCTTTAGCTGACGCATCTCTAACTCTGGCACTACCCAATGTGTGCTGTGTTTGGCTTTACAAAAAGTATAAGGCATGGTTAAGAAGGTGTGGGCAAAGATCAACAGTCTATAGAAAGTACAAATCATACCCTATGTTTAACTCTAAAAGTTGAATGACTATATATTCTTAGTAAAATTTCAGAAGACTTTATAAGAAATAAAAATAAATAAATAAATAAATAAATAAAAATAAAAAGCCCTCTACCACCAGTTTGCCCTTGAATATATAATCCAGCATTTAAAATTTTAAAGTTACTGATTTACTGATCACCAATTTAGGGGTGAGACATCTTATTCAGATAGCCAAAAATGGTGAGGGAAAAAAAGAAAGACAGAAAAAAAATCAAAAATTGATATTCCTTTCATCAGCAGAATAGTGAGAAATGGTGAGAAACAACATTAAGACACATTGGGCATTTTTTGTTTTCAATGCATCTTCAAGCAAAACTTAGATCAAATTCTGTCACTGAGCAGTTACTTACATTTTAAGATTACTGAAGTATTTTATTTCTAGTATTTTTGAACCAAACTATCAATACACATTGTGTAGTTTGTTGACACTAGTCAACATACACATATGTTGACAAGTGAGTCAACATATTACCGCAGACCATCAGCACCGTTTTAAAATGGATTCAAATTCATAGTCTTTGAAATCAAGCATAAATAAGGGAAATTATGTCATGTACAGAAACTTGCTAAGTAAAACTTACAGACACTGCAAAGTTCACTAAATAAACACTTTTCTAGGGTATTGGACACAATGTTTAAAATAAAAAATAATAAAAAAAAGTAATTCTGGAAAACTGATATTTGGCATAATTTTGCTCTTTTATTCTAAGACTACAACATGAGAAAACCTATAAAGTAGAAAGTAACTTAAAAAAGTGAAGAAAAAATGAAAATACAAACTTTTTTATTAGAAAGAATATATTTTTAATATACTTTCTGAGCTGCAGAGCAATATAAAAATTTTCTGGAGACCTTTGTAAATCATATCAAAGAAAGGAGCCTAAGAGATATCCTTGTTTATTTCTTAAGGTATCATTCATGGTCAATAGGTTTTGAAGTGATCTTACACTTGTTATTTGAAAGATGCTTCAGCTTTACTGCCTGTAATCCTAAATTTAATGATTTCTTGACCAACAATACAAAGAAATAGTCAAAATTAACTATCGGTGGTTTTCAAAGGAAAAAGTGATTTTGAAGAGGGGAATGGGTCTTTGGGTCTTTTCAAGAGTTTTTTTTTTGTTTTTTGTTTTTTTTTTTTTCTGAACAACAGTGTAGTCATGTTATACAATTCTTTACCAGAGAGATAAAGAATGGGAGAAAATAAGTATTACATCTGTGTTCTTGCTGCTCTATTCCTGACTATTTCAGCTTTTGTAATAGTTTAGGTCAAACATGAAGACAAGATGGATTCTGAATAACATTTAGATCATGGAGATATCCTACTCTACCAAATAAGCAACAAAGGATGAGAAGTATTCAGATAGATAGACAGATATTTTGTTCAAATACTTTCCAGAAAATATATAAATTTCCTTTTATTTAAAAACAAACAAACAAACAAAACATTTAGCATCAGCCCAGAAATGTAACTGTTAAAAAGCACTTTAGAAGCAGAAAAGGAAAAACATGATGAAACTTGTCATGCAAAGGCTTTTTGCCTTTCTGACAAAATACAGCTGGCAATGACCAAGTAGTCAATTTAAAAAATCTGAAAAATGATTGGTTTTGATTTCAGTCTGTACTTCCAGGGATTGGAACGCCTTTGTGTGTGAATAATTTTTCACAGTTACAGTTGAATAGGTGTCAGACAAAGGAGCTAGGCTTTAAGGTGCACAAGTCATTAATGACTCCTATGCAAACTACAAAACTATCACAAATGTAGGCTCTTTTAACTTTAAAAAATGTGAATCAAACTGAACAAATCCAGTGAAAAAAAAAAAAGTGAGGGATATATATATATATATTAAAAAAAAAAAAAAAAAAAGTTACGTTTTTTCCTAAATTTTACCATGTTGGGATCTAACACTGGATATCAGGATTTCAAGTTTTAAAACAGATGTTGACCCACATCTCGTAAAAAAAAAATTGCATTCACCTTTCAGAGGACTTTCTGAACTATTGATCCTCAAAGCATTATCTGTATGAACACATAAAACTTTCCTTTGCTGCTGAAAACTCAGTAGAAAACTCTTGCTTTTAACAGCAAGCTCAGTGAGCCATTCAAATTATAAAAATCTGCACATGTATGAGGTGAGTGCTTCATTACAGCACTTCCTACAGCAGCTTTGCTCCTCCCACAATCTCTAGTCTTTTCTCCTTTTGCTATTTTTACATGTTCATGCATTTCTAACATCTTTTTTTTTTTTCTTATTTCTTCCTTATTTTCTTATTTCTTCCTTATTTATTCCTTCCTTATTTTAATGTCTTTTCCCCAGTACTTTTTCTTATACTTGAAAATGCTTTTTCCTCTTGTGTTGCAAATGATCTGTCTTTTCGACCCAATCTTTTCTGAGAGCTCACTACTTCTGTGAAGTGGTTTTTAACCCTGTATATATCTACCATGTATCTAAGCTGAATCATTTGTGTTTGATTTACATTGTAGGCTCTACTTATTTTTCTGTGTATTTGCAACAACAATTGTGATCAGAAAACCTGGGATTTATTTCCAATAAAGAACAAAAGTCGTAAGTCTCTAAACTGAGCTAACTCCACAACTATATATGAGACAAATCCACATCCTTGGTCCTCAGAATGGATTCAGTTAGGCAGCTGGAAGACATACCACATGCTAACCAATACTCCTTAAAACATCAAGCACATTGCTTAGCATCCTCCACAGATAACAGGAATGCATGCCTATTAAGGAGGTGATTAGGCTGAGCATGAAGTAGGAGAACATATCAAGGATCATGCAGAGAATCTATACTGGGGGCTTAAATTAGAAAAAGACAGTACAATCAGAAAGGACTGCATTTTTCTGCCTGGCTGTACAATTCAAAAAAACACACAGCACAGCAGTGAGCAGTCCCTGTTGCTGTGATCATTTCATTTTGCCAGTATTATAATAAACTATCAAATTAAAAGTATCTTGAATGCTAACACTGCCTAGTTCATCATGGTAGATTTCAATAATCAAAACTTTTTTCTTTTTTTTTTTCCTATGCACATCTTTGGCAGGTTTGCCAGTTTCCAAATCATTTGCATATTCTCATGATCTGCCAACAAATTTATAATAAAAATTACATCAAAACACTAATACTGAAAAGGTAGCTGTGAGCTACCACCTAACAGTTGTCACATCTTCTGAAGTCTGGACCTTTTTCACAGTACAAAACCCTTGCACATTAGCTGCACTCTGAGCTTTCTGTTATGAAACTTAGATTTCACAAAACACCAAGCTGGTGAAGATTGATGTAAAGATGGCACAGAGCACCTCAGCCTTATCTCTGCCTGCTGCTATTAACTCACCCACTTCATTTTCCACAGGCCCACATTGTCCTCATTTAGTCTTTTAATACTAATACGACAGTAGAAGCTCTGCTGGCTGCCCTTGACAAGTCTCAATTCCAGCAGAGCTTTACCTTTCCTAAAATCCTCTAACACACCTAGACAATGTTTCTAAATTCTTCCTATGAAGCCTGTCCCTTTTCCCACCTCCTGTATGCCACAGTTTTGCAGCATGCATTTTAACTCCATAAACAGTACCTGGAAAATAAAAATCCAGAGAAGGTTTTTCACCATCTGGGCAGAAAAATGGTATTGGTATTTCCAAATATAGACCTGTTATACGGGACCAAGTCTTTCTGTGCAGTCATCCATCCTGAAGCCATCTTATGGTGCATTACTGGAAAACATGCCTCGTGAAACTTGACAGACAGGTATGTCCGTTTTACTTCTTTATCCCCTAAGTTAAACATGTTGCATCATGCGAGCCTCTCAGATAATCAAGAAGTTCTAATTTAAAGCCATATGTTTGAAAGGTGGGATAAATCTGCAGAAATGTGTATACTCACAAAAATATAGGTGTGTATTTCTGGATACAAGTCTGACAGTAAGTATATTATAAACAGAATGTCACAAATTAGAGGAGTTTTGCTATGATGTTGAACATACAGTTAACATATCATACATGGGAAGGAATAAATGAACATAGCAGCTTAGCAGACTAAAGTGGCATTTAGCACTGAAATGATCATTTTCAGAGCACCAAAGTGTGCCTGATTCTTTGCAAGTCACTTAAGTGTAATACCCTGAACACTCTGGAGCTATTTGGAAAAAAAAAAAATAGTAAAAAATAGTACAGTGCAAAAGCAACATCAGAAGCAATGGCAATATTACTGGTGCTGATACCAGTGCTGGAAATATTCTCAAAAGCAGCTCTGAGCAGGAGCCTGTAGGAGAAGGAACATGGTGAATAAGAAATCAGACTTTCAACAGGTAAGGGTACCATGAAAGAAAATGGACACCTAAAAGAATGAGAGAGAATGGAAACAACTATAACACTGATCATTTAATGAAAAAGAAAAAAAAAAAAAAAAAAAGGTTTCCTGGACTACAGTAACCCAGTAACCTATGCAATCTGTAAGTGTGACAGCATTGTAGGCTGGGGGCATGCTGAAATCATGGCATTCAAGTCTCTGTACCAAAGTGTCTGATATGCCTGGGATGAAATCCATGGTTAGAGTTGCCAACATAAAAACATTATTTACTATCAAGTTTCAAGTAAAGCCAGATAGGTGAAAGTACATATCACCCTAGAAGAGCTTTTGTATGCAGTAAAGTCACTATCAAAGCAAGTGTAAGTAAGCAAAGTAAATCCTAATCTTTCACAAAAAGATATTTTACATGGATTTGGGGACCTCTGATACTTTTGCTCTTAATTTAAGATGGAAGGCTTGTAAAAATAAATAGCTGCCTTGGTGGTACTGACTTGAGCAGGATGCAGAAATCAGAACTTCTCATAATGCTTTGGGGAATCAAAGCCCCAGGACAGCTAGAGAGCCTGACAATTCCTGAAGTGTTTCACACTAAATAAATAATTTTATCTTCTGAAAAACCCTGATTAGGAAGAAATTACAGGCACAATTGCTCATAAAGAATCATTTCCCTTCCTTCTCAAAACAAACAAACAAAAACAAACAAAAACAACAACAAAACCACCACGGCAGTTCAGGCAGAAGAAATGATAGGGAGAAACAGAAATTGTGAAAATTTGGAAAATGGTCCCCTTGAGCATCAGAAAGATTTAGCAAAAGAATCTCCATCTACTCTTTGCTGTCCACAGGTGGCTAGAGAGAAGAAATATACATGTCATGAAATACTATTCGGCACATCAAGGTGAAAGGGGTCAAGAGCTCTCACCTACAGAGCTAAATACTCCCTGCCTTCTCTTTCACTCAAAGAAAGACCGAGCTGGTTTCACGTATTTTCTTCTGAAACGCTGGCAGCTATCTGCTTGCTTTAGAATTTTATTAAGCTGTAGGGTACTTCCTCTAATCAGAACAAGGAATACTGTTGACAGTGGTCTTAGTTTTATGGGGAAACATTTAAAAAAAAACATCTTGATATTCAAAAGACATAAATGTTAGCACAAATTGAACTGCAACACTCTGCACTTCTCATTCATTTTTTCAGGTACTGTGAGACAATTTGCCTGGGGAAATGAAGCAATAATGTCTGAAGGCCTGATTTTTCAGAGGTGTTAAGAGATACAGCTCCAGATGTTATCACAAGAACCTACAGCACTCACTGGTTCTGAAAATTGGGCTGTGGATGTACTAAGCCTTACCTTGCACTTGTCTAAAAGGTACATAGTAGAGGGCAAAAAGTAAATACAATGCTTTCAAAATAAACCTTGTCTTGCCTCTCCTCCGGATCTAAAATTACAAATGAGTGTCACAGCCAAAATTAACACTTAAGAAAAAAAAAATGTATAAGATTTCTTTTCATTTCTACCTGTTGATAGAACAGGCCTTCACTTAAATGATTTGCAAGGGGAAACTCTTCAATTAATATATCACTTCTGCTATAACTTCTATAACTTCATAAGCAGCTGCCCTGGAAACCTCAGAGATGCCTTTGGCCATGTAGTTACTCTAACTTGAGCTGTCTGAGCAACATGGTCTTACAGAACCTTGTCTTGCTTTGATATATTGCACTCTTCTGTGTACATTATGTGCTGGATGCACCAAGCTGTACCTAGGTGTAAATCTTTCTTTATATTTAGTACAAATACGCACATAGACAAGGTTATTTTGTACCAGCAAAAAAAGTACTTCTGTACATTTACCTTTGCTTTCTAAATGTCAGTGGTAGTCAAGCCACATTTAATCCATCTTTTCATCACAAAAGCAAAGTTTGTTTCTGGACATATGAAAAATTAAGTGATTTTCATTCTAATGGATGGGATAAGGAGTTTCCTTGAGATGAAGAGTAAAAGTTTGTTCTTTGGATAAGTGTTAGTAACAAACCTTTGAACACTTCTGAAATATATCACATATTAGTAGGTCTATTTAGACTGGTAGAATTAAGTCTGTCAGCATTTCTATATAAATCTGTTTTCAGAAGCTTCAAGTCTGGTAAAAGCGTTTTCATTATTGCTCTCTGACGAGCAAGTAGATCTTAATAAATCAGATCTTTTATATCATAATCTCCCTATAAATGTACTTGGCCATTGTAATAATAATTTGAGTATATCTACATTTTCTTCTCTGACTGAGTTATATGGAGTCTTCGTACAGATACAGAACCAGAACAGACCTACTCGATGGTGCGTATAGTCTGCTATCTTTCCTGACAGTGGCCTCCAATATAAACACAAGAAATACCACAGTGAGCAATTATGGAATGACAGGCTATAGGTGGTTTCATGCTTTCAGTCCTGCTTGTCTTGCATATAGGATTTATCTACCTCTAAAGGGCGCCTTTCTTGAAATCTACTCCAAAAAAAAAAAAAAGGGTTTGTGTGTTCCTTTTATTCACATTCAGTTTTTTCAACATCATTATAATGTAAATCCAGTAGTCAAAATATAGACACCCACCCCACTGATTTCATTACGGTTTTCATCAACTCTAAACAATCAAATTTTTTGAAGATAGAGTAGTTCCACTCATCACTCTACATACTTCCAAACTCTAGATACATTCAAACATTTTAAAAAGAAGGTCATTGAACTAAAAGCCTGTCCCTTGACTTATGAAAGTAAACACGCAAGATTTTTAAAACTTTGACCACTACGATTACTAATTTGAAATAATGGTATTGTTTGCTATGTTTAGGATTGTTTGTGCTGTTGTTTATCTAGCTGCCAGTTCACTGCATGTGAACGAAATAAGCACTGAGTTCTGAGCAGAGATTTTTCTAAACTCCTCTGCTACAAATCCTGCTCTGCTGGAGGGGGGCCTTCACCGCTGATGATGTCAGAACTGACTCAGCTTTGGACCAAGACAACTTCTTTGCAGACAAGAACCCCCAGGTAGCTCAGAGCAACCACAACAACCCCACAACATCCCTGGCATTTCTACCACAGGGTTTGTAACAGAAAGTCTCCTCTAATTTATGCCGGAGGCCACAATAAGGCTCCTGGAATTCCTTAAGGTGACTCCAGGTGATTTTTTTAATACTTCCATTAAACTGAAATGAATTCCTTGTGGTTCTAGCATTTGTCATGGGGAGCATAAGGGTCAAATTATTTGCTTCAGGAATATCGACTTCAGATGTTACTGCCCACCACGTGCATGTTACCACCTTTCAAAGCTAAGGTGCTGTTACAGACAGGGAAACAACTTACTTTAAACCACAGCATCACAGCAGACAAGAAGTGGTTTCATAGCCCAGGTTATTGATGGGACTGACAGACCCATCAGAACCACTTCACCTTGGTGCATCTGAAGAGCAATCAGCACAGGAAGACAGCAAATAGCCTGTAAGAGTTTACAGAGGCCAAATGCAAACTTTGCTGTAAAACTAATATTTGACTGTATATATTTTGCATGTCCTACACTACAGCTAAAATAAAGGTTGATGAAAATGTGAAAGTTGTAACAGAAAAAAAAAAAAAAAGTCATTTAAGACTTCTAAAACCAACTGTTTTTTTCTTTGTTTGTTTTTAAGTGTCTTTGATTTAAAACCAGATGTAATGAAAAATTAGAGGAGTAAAAAAAAAAAAAAAGAAAAAAAAACACAATTGTGATAATGTGAGAATCAGCTAAAATAAATAAGATTAAACTACGGTGAAAGTACTTTTGTTGGCAGGCAATTACTGTCAGATATCATCAGTATTTGGGTAATAAAATGATGGCTTTAAGAGAAAATTTTGCCTGCTTCATTTACTGCTTTCTTATAACAAATGACTCTCCTCTTCCCTTTAGTTCCTTCTGATTACTACATCTGCAGTAGGAAGCAGTAAATTATCTTTTTTATTTCATATTCTCTTATGACATTTAAGGTCAAATCCAACAAAACCTCAGGCTCAGTCCCAGAAGAAAATGAAACACCTGAATGCCTAGTAGAATCTGTCTCAAAGGCAGATCTCTCTTGAGCATTACTATGTCCTGAATTCCTCTGTTCTTAAATTAAATTCCATGTATCTAAACTGAAACATACACAATAATAACTTTTCACCTGTTATTCAGTCCAGAGTGTGAGATTAAGATCTGACCTATCTAATTCCCTGTAAATTCAAAAGGAGCTCAGATTTTTGCTTGTCTCCATACTGGAGACAAATTTATTTGTACTTAAAACCTCAAATAAACAAATATTTTAGCTCAAAATCTACATCTATTTTCTTTTTCTTCTCCTGCTTTTAAGGATCTTAAAACCAATATTTATAATTGTGAAAAACACAGAACTTTTGTAAGAAAATCTGTTTCTGTATGTCCAATAATTATATGTTTTAAAAGAGAAATTATTTTTATAGTTTGTCAACTGAACATACAGTAAAGAGTTAGTGTATTTTTAAGCATTTACAATCTGTGAGCTGCAATATATTTCAGCTTCTGCAATAACAGTTCTTTGGCTTAATGTTTGCTGCATGAATGTAAAAAAGATGGCAGCCGGCACTGGGATATCAACTGCCTACTTGGAAAAAGATTAATTTAAGATAAATAGATGCTGGTTTCAGCTGCACTGATTGTATTTCCTATCCCAACACTGCAGAATCGGTGTTTCCACTCAGATGTTGTAAAACATATGCAGGAATCATTCTTTTCTACTCAAAACCACAGTGTATCATAGATTTAATCTTGCTCTTCTGTACTCTGTGGATGAATTTAATTTTACTTCTTTCACCAGCCTAATAGACAAAAAATGTGTCCTACTTATTTTAACACATAAACTTTGAACTCATGTTATTCTGATTTCATCCCAGCTCAATTTCTTGGTTTGATAGCAAATAAGAGGGCTTAAGTCTGTCTATATGTGCATAACAGAACCACTTTAAAGAGTTTTTTAAAAACTAAAGAAATTAAAATATTCCTAACTGAAAATATATGTGACTCTGTAATGGAACTTACCAGACATGAAAAAGACACAAAAAAGAAAAATCTTGTAATGTTTTGTTTTGCTGCCACAAAATGACATTATGAATTTGTTCCATGGTAAAATAAATTTTTAAAACAGACACTTAGAAATGCTAATGGCTTGAAGTCTTACAATGGTGCACTTCTTTGAAAACCCCATCCTACTGGGTTTAAAGCAAACAGCATTTCCCATTTCACAACTAAGTATTCTAGGTGTGGTCCTTATCTATATTCCTCTGCCTGTAGGAATGGTCTCACTCACCATAAACCATTAAACATTCAGCAAGTTTGGGTGGATGTGGAAGAGAAAGAGGAGGGGAGGGGAGAGAATGGAAGGAGAGGGAAGGGGAAGGGGAAGGGGAAGGGGAAGGGGAAGGGGAAGGAGGGGCCACTCCCAGTGAGGGGAAGGGCCAGTCCCAGTCCCAGTGTGGCCCATGGGACACCCACAGTGGGGAAGGGACACTCTCAAAGGACTGGCCCGCACCAGGGCAAAGGACCACCAGCAAGAAGGGAAGATCAGCAGGCAGAGACCTTAACACACATGACCGCCACCTGTCTCATGTGCCACCCTTTGCCTCTCTGGAGGAACTGGGATGAATGGAGTGTAGTGAACCAGAGTGAATATAACTGAAGTAGAAATTAGGAAAGAGGCAGGATGGGTGTTTGATTTACACTGAGCATGGGAAAGGGAAGGACAGGTGTTTACTTAAGACTTTGATTGTGATGATAGGTTGTGGTCTTTCTTTTTCCCCTCTGCCTCAATAACTGTTTGGAAGTTAGTGTTGAATGACAATAATTTAAGTAGAAATTCCTCAGCTTTAGACTGCTTTGCCCCAGCAGTCACCTCACTTGTGACTCTGACCCAAAAAACTGAATATCTATTTTCTTCTTTAAGATGGAGGTACTCACAAAAACAAACACTTCTTTCTCATATGCAGCAGAAGCAACCTACTCAGAGAGCAAAATTACCATGTTATTAAGAAAGAGATTTTCTGAACCTTAGTAATTTAAAGAACAACCTGTTCCTAGTATAATCATGTAAACAGGCCACGAGATATCAGTTTCTGAAAAAATAAGTTGTGGTAAACTTAAATAGCACTGTGGATATGGGCCTTTCTCCTGTCAGAGGAGCAGTACAAAAGTAGGAGCTAACAAGAGATGGGGGGATGGATAGAAATATTCTTATTTCATAAGGTTGCCTTGTACTTTCTACTGCAAGTTACAATATGGATACGGTAGTATCTGCTTAGGTGAAGAACTAAGGCAGAAGCCAAACATACAGTCAGATTTTTAACAGCACGGGGCTTGAAGCCACATTATCAACTGTAAAAGGAAAGAGTTCCCTCGAAGTCACTGATAACTTCTTATCCCTTTGAGGAGTGACATATCCTTCCTGGCAAGCAGAGTTTTGCCTCTTTATGAATTGGTATTTCCCAGCTTGTACAGATTTTCTACTGGCCAACTTAACATCTCATTTGGGAAGAAAAAAAGCATTTTGCATATCAGCTTGAAAAGTTGCCAATCCTCCTCATGGTGCACTAGAAATGCTGCCATGTCCTCTCATAGTTATCACTGTGGAATACGTGAGTAAAGGTTTCCCCTGAGCTATCTGTACCAAACCAAATACCTCTTTGCTTCAGACTCAGAAGTTCTTACTGAGATGGAGGAATTAGTATTTAAACAGCTACCTTTGACTCTGTAAGCAGCCCACAGCATCAAGACTGTTCTGTTGAAATTCTTCAAGCATGAGAGAGACTTGCTTCCTGTATCCTCATGTTCTGTTTATTGTTTGTTTACTCTTATTTGTTTATTTCTTAAAGTGGTTGAAACAAGACAAACAAAAGGTTGTTAATCATTTGAAGATTCATATTAAGAAAATTATTTTTAAAACACTTTGATATTTGATTTCTGCTACAAAGATAGTTAAATTCCGTAAGTCTTGAGACAGTAGTCTAGAACCTCAAATCCACATTTGCATTTTGGACCATAAATAAATAAAAAAATAAATAAAATAAATGCTGGGATAATAATTTAGTGTTGTAGATAGTTTAAATTTATTTAAATTTCTTTAAAACTGTAATAATTTATTTTTCTTGTCAAAATCAGAAGGCACTCGTGGACCTGAACAAAGAACAGGGAGACAAGAATTAAGGCTTCAGCCCTTTATTCATCAAACAAATTACATAATTGCAAGATTGGAGGTTGGGAATAACCATTCTACATTACACTGATCTCAGCAATGGACACAATCAAGAAAATAGTCATTACTAGAGTTCAAATATGAGGCAGAAATGAAAGCTAAAATCAGTTTGAATCAGTTTGTAATGGCTAATCTACAGCTCTGTTCCTTTCCAGCAAAACCAGTTCTGTTTTTTATCAAGAAATTATTCTTACGAGGCACAACAGTAACAACTTGGGGAAAAACAAAACAACAACAACAACACAGATTTTTTTATCTTTTTTTTTTTTTTTTTTAAAGGAGTAGTATGTTTTGAGAAGTCATACTGTATGTATTAGGTTTCAAAACAGCATTGTCTGAGGCCAACCCCTACCTTCCATGTAAAACAAACAGCTCCACAGGATGATTTTTCTCTTTTAACCCCAAGTATATCTTGGAAGTAAATTATGAAAAACACTGGTTAATAACCTTGTTCTCAAGCATGTAACTAGAGAACTACTAGAGATGAGCTATAGGGAAAAAAAGAAAAAGAAAAAAAAAATAGACTGACCTTATATTGTAGCAACTTCTGCAGCTTTTCATATCAGTCAATACGCAGTAAGTCAGATAAGCATCCCTTGAGTTGGATGAACAGATAAAAAAGAAAAAGGAAAACCAATCTGTGTGCATTTTAATTTTACATTGCTCAGTATTACGCATATGGATCTTAAAACTAAACCCAACATTTAAAGCAAATGTAAGCAATTCCAATGAACAGCCTGGAAATTTGCCTACCCCATCACAAAAAAAAAAAAAAAAAAAAAAAAGCAGCAATAAAGATGTGAATGTTAGGAGCCACCTATAGAGATGAAAGATTATTTCACTCTGCATTCCCCTTTATTTTCTTCCCAACAGTCTTCTAGCCAGGGGACCAATTAGTTCTGCACAGTGATTTAGAGTTTTAAGCATTTGTCCACAAGAATCAACCTGCAATTAGTAAACCATTTTTTGTAAACTACCCAGTAACTAGCAGATGATGACAAACTCATCTGAAATTGCTTCTTATAATGGAACAACATGTGTAATACAAGAGGTAATTTTTAATTACATGCATGACTTTATTGACTTTATTTCAAGTGTTCTTCTTTCTTCTTTTATTTTTTTTTCCCAAATAGTGCAAGCAGCATCTTGAAAACAACAGTAAGTTATGTTACATCTGCAGTTAATCCTTGACAAGAAACAGTGTGAGGAGCAGCTCTTACCTCTACTGTGCCACACAGGCTGGCTGAATCACTTGGAAAGATTCCTGATACGTTACCATGTTCTAACAGGTTGAATTTTCTTCCTCTGTCTCATGCCTCACTTGTAATCAATACAAGGACATCGTACAGAGCTAGAATTATGTCCACAGGCAGAGGCAGGCTCCTTTCTGAGCTCCAGAGCAATTTAAATCCTTTGGAGTACTTCTTTGTTTCTCTTCTGCCTGGAACCCACTTGCTACCAGTTATAAATAGTGTACAGGTGATTTACACACATCCACAGGCATGGATCTACAGCCAGGAGTACTTTGAGTATATGGATCCACAGTGCAGTGCAGCTGGATGATATAAACTCCTTACGTGTAAGTCCCAGGAAGCTGTGTTCAGGGTTCTAGGTATTCTTCATGATGGATGGAAAAAAATAAGATTCTTGATGGAATTTCTGATTGTCATTGCACATACAGACACAGCTGTAGGATAGACAAAGCTGTAGCAAAATAGGAACGGTTCATGGGCTACCCCTCTGGAAAGCCAAAGTAGATTCCAGAAATCACCTACTGTACATACTTATATCATACACTAGAATTCTTTAAAGATTACATTTTAAATACCAATACCCAAAATTACATTTTAAATACCAACACTAAGATTACATTTTAAATACCAATTATTTTACTCAAACATGCAATATTGTAAAAAAGCATCACTCATGAATTATAATATTCCAAATTTCAGATGCTGAAATAAAAGCTACATAAAAATAGGGGAAAATGCCCATTACAATGGTACAGCAGCATCACCCCATATTCTTCCACATCCACACAGGCATAAATACGTCAGATTAAATGACAGATAGCAATACCCTGAGGTAAGATATATTAGTATGGTGCTAGGCACTCTCTCCAAACTGAAGAGATGGTCATAATATTATTGAAAACCAGCAGTGACATCAACAGGGCTACATGGATATAAACCTGGAAGAGCCTAGGTGAAATTCTGGACACGTGTTTTCTGTCTAGAAGCCTCCTCATTTCTAAGAACCCATTGACAATCAGATATCTTGTCTTTTAGGATCAAGGTAATTTGGCACAAAGAACTTTCCTTATTCATAATGTTCCATGTTATGTATATACAGTAATTACTTTTCCAAGTCAAGAGTGAGTCCCTGTTTCTGAGTCTTGCTGTAAAGGTACAAATATCACAGCCACCTTTCTCCTAGGAAGTATTCAGATATCATCATTACAAGGTAAACACATTGTTGTTAAGAAAAATTATGAGCTAAAAGTTAGATGCAAATAGAAGTCAAATTACCTTTACTATACAGTAATTTGAAAGCTGTTCCAAAATCTTACACAACATAAAATCAGAATATCTTGGTCAACTTTCAGATGACTACCAACACTCATATTAAATTTTCGCCTGCATGAACTCTCCTTTAAGGTGTAAGTTTTTGAAGTAATTATCCAGAATATATGCCTTAATTTAACTTGCTTGGATAATATGGAGGAGGGGTCATAGTGAAAAATCAATAAGTAATAAATAAGTAAAACCCACCACAAAATTTAGCCATAGAAATATGTCCTGGTGCAGCTATGTTTAATTCCATAAAATGGGATTCTCTAATGCATCAAACTGACTTCAGAAGTTTAAACTTGTAAGCACATTAAAGACAATGTTAAAAGTTTTAAACCCTCTTTTGGAAATCAGGAAAATATTAAACACAGTTTACTGTAGTTTAATGATACACCCTGAAAATTGCATGCCCATATATACAGGATTTGTAAAATCTCATATTGTATAAGCTTGAAAAATGAAGTTTCACTTAAGTTAGAACACTCTCATGTTATTTTGTAACTCAGATATTTTTATCTGCTTGCAAAGATGTTTTAAAGTTTGTTAAACAAACAAACAAAAAAGTATTTTTCCATATAGCTGATTTAACAACAAGAAATAAGCTGTCCAAAAAAATAAATGGAGAACACTAGAAATAGAAATGGGGGTTATACCAAAACTAATGTCTTCTTGCTTTGACTATATGCTTGTAAGTAATTATTTGCCTTTTACTCATGCAGGTAATCCTATTGATTCAGGTAATACTTAAAAAATCAAATCTTATTTTCAAAAGGTACAGGAAGATGTTGTACTGGTTTAGGCTAGAATAGAGTTAATTATCTTCCTAGTAGCTGCTATGGTGTTGTTTTGGATTTAGGATGAGAATAATGCTGGTAACACACAGTTTTAGTTGTTGCAGAGAAGTGCTTCTCATACTGTCCTGCTAGCGAGGAGGCTGGGGTGAACCAGGAGCTGGGAGGGGACAGAACCAGGACAGCTGCCCCAGGCTGGCCAAAAAGATGTCCCATACCACATACACGGCATCATGCTGAACAGCTGGGGTGGGCAGGACTGCAGCTGCTGGTCAGGCTGGGCATTGGTCAGTGGATGGTAATTATATTGTGTATTACTTGCTTTGCGTACACTATCATCATCATTATTACTATTACTTTCCCTTCCTTTTCTGTCCTATTAAACTGTCTCAGCCCATGAGCTTTTACTTTTTTTTTTTTTTTTTTTTTTTTTTTCTCCCCAGTTCTCTCCCCCACCCCACTGTAAGGTGGAAGAGGATGAGTGATCAAATGGTTGTGTGGTGTTCAGCTGCCTGCCAGGATAAATCACAAAAGATAATGAGATAGTATCCCTAAAACTGGGGATGGAAATGAAAATAATGTATCCTAGCTCTTGCAGAAGTATCTTTTTCTGAATCAGAAAGTCAAATTGGATGTCCATACAAGCTGATAGAGCTTTCTACTGGAGAGGTTAAAGAAAGAAAGAAGGAAGATGCGAGTATGTATGGGGCATGAGAGTTTCTTGCTTCTGTTCCTGCCTTTAACCTCAATATCTGTGAGCATGACTGGCAAAACTTCTGCTAAAGTGTCTGTACATTTAAAAGGGTCTATCTTCCTGAAAAACAAATACAAACAAAAGGCTATGATAACATTACAGTTATCATGCTTTTTTTTTTTTTTTTTCTTTTTGAACAAGGGGCTTAGTTTACACCTAATTGCAACTTTTATAGATAACACTTCATTAATTCTTGCAGCCTTCATTTGTCTGAGGGAGACAGCAGTACCCTGTAACTGCCAGGCGGCAGAAAACAAAAGGACTGTCTCAATACATAATGCAAGTCTGCCTGTTGCACATTTAACCAGCTTTGTGATTAGTCATTTTCCAGTTTTTCAACATCATGAGCAACACAGAGGTCTCTGGACAGCTCACCTCTCAGGCTAGCCTGAAGCATGTGTCTGCACTGAATTTCAAACCCAATCTGTTTTTACCTGTTACTGTTTTCATGAAAAGCGTTCTTACCATTTGAGCTGACTTCAGCAGCCTGCTGCTATTGATAATCATTACTGTCTGGGACACAAAGAAAGCACATTCACTTCCAGATTTCCTAGGTTCTTATTAGTAATGGCCTGGGAATGCAACACTTAACAAAATGAGATGTCTCTGGATAGATGCTTTTGATTACAAAATGCTGAATCACATTTTGCTATCATTTACATGTGTCATCACATTTTGCTATCATTTACACGTCATCTACATAAACGTTTCACTGTCTGCATACTAAGAGAGGTTGAACTTTTGCTTTCAAAGCTGTGTCCTCCCCACTCCAAATCACACATAGCCCAAATACACAGAACAGCTTTTGTTCTGCGCCACAACTGGCCTCCTTGCAGCCTATTAGGAGTTTTCCCGATGAATCTGATTTCAGCTTTTGTTAGCACAAAAAAAAAAAAAAAAAAAAAAAAAAAAAAAAAAGCCTGAAGGCTGTTTGTGATGAAAACTAATTTACACTTCATTATGTTGCAAACAGAAGTCCTGATGACTGGAGGGTGTCCGTAGGGGTAAAGGGAGAGGTTCAGTGCAGTCCTCAGTGGAAAACCGTGGGAGACCTTTAAGGAAGAACTTAAGCTAAAGGCACTGATCACACTGCAGCTCTCTCACTGTGAAGACTTAGGATAAGGCTTCTGAACAGCAGATCACATATCCTAATTTGTTGCTTAAAGGGTTTTCAGCACAGACCAGAATACTTCAGCACCTTGTACAGTGCATTAATGAAACCATGATATATCCACATAAGCTGGCCACAGTTTCTCTGATTATGGTTACATTTTACGTCCATTAAAACCATGGCTTTCTGTTTGAGTCCATACCATGTACTCATATAATCTTTATTTATATGTGAAGGTAAAAGATACATGTCATTTCCACTAGCTGATGTTTGGACACCTGCTAAACTTGTGAAGAAAGCCTAAGCTTTAGAGCCCATCACTGCTCTGAAGCAAGAACAAAGTTTTGCCACCTTGAAAAATAGCTGCTTTCGAAGACAGCACCTCCAGACACAATGACATCTGTAGCTCTTGAGACCATACCAAAGAAGGCAATGTAACAATAGGCAAATATTTATTCATTATTGTCCACTTTGATCAGAAAAAGATGGGTGAATAACTGAGAGTTCTGTTTTCCAAGATATCACAGATTAAAGAAAACACAGTTAGGAAAAAAAAAAAAAAAAAAGAAAAATCAACCCCCTCATATTATTATTAAAAGTCAAATTTAATGAAGTTAAAAATGAAGAAAAAAACAACAACAAAAACTCTTAAGCACCTAAAAGAGATCTAAGGAGATTTTAAGCCCTTCAGCTGATCAATCTACACCTGGAGGTACCAAAACTGATACAAAAGATTGGGTAAGAAAACACTGAGAGTGCTGACCCTGCCCAGATATGCCTTGTGTGCCAGCACCAAGCTCCCGGCTGAACTCCCCTGTTTCCTCAAATCCCGGCACTGAAATTCCTGGAGGACCAGGCTTGGCCAGAGCACTTGGTCAAATAAACACACAGCAACATTGTTAGGTTTTGCATTCAGAAACACAACCAGAGTAGGAAGATTTTTACACAATTCAGTGCTTCAAAAACTTCTCTGGAAATTGAGAGCTGTGCTCTGTGTCCTTCTAAGTGTGAAAAATAAAATAAAATAAAATAAAAAATATATATATATAAAAAATCAAAACACAGTCTACAACCTCCTGCAAATGCTCTAATCATCACACAGAACTTTGTACTCTAGTTTTTTTCTTTTTTTTTTTTTTCTTTAATCTTACTGCCACTGTGAAAAAGGACAAGCTAAATAATTGCTCAGTTTCTTCATCTCTAAAAATACATAGGTACTTACTTCACAGAGGCACTGCAGGAGTGCATTAGTTAATGTTAAAGCACTGTGAACAGGCAAGTGCAGTATAAATGCCAAGATCTGCTACTACTACTAGCAATAATAATAATACTTGTATAGCATCTTTCATTTGAGAATCACAATGCACTTTACAAAAATCAGATATTAAGATGCTGTAGAGGTGGGTAAGCATTATCTACCTTTTATAGATGATGAAACAGGGGCTCATATCAGTTAATTGAATTGCCTAAAGTTATCCAAGGGAGGCAGGCACAGACCCACAATAGACAGTGCAAATAAGAGCTCCTCTGTCATCCCCAGCCACTAGGAATTCTTTACAATGTGTCACCTGTTTGCTCTCACATCGTTTTTATCAGCTGTCTTCAACAAGTAGTTTTCATTTCCTCTCATTTACCTTTTTACCTTTCCTATCATCATAAATGAAAGAATTAAGGACACCATGCTAGCAAATATACCCATGTCCCTTCAATTCTAGGATATGTGTCATGTAGCACTATACAAATAATCCATACCCATTAACAGTTATTCTCCTTATTCTTTTTTAATGGTTTGGTGAAGGAGTATATCACACATACACACAGATAAATAAATATTTTTAAAAAAATGTAAATTTTACAAAAACAGAAGCTGTAAATAAAATCATGTGTATTCTTTGTGGTCCTAGAAACCAACACGCACATTTTATTAGTCTTATTTACACATATTTATGCTGTTCCTTGAAAGAAGCACTCTTCATAAGAGGGAGTTTCCTTAATGCAATTTACTCATCACAGAATCACAGAATTTCTAGGTTGGAAGAGACCTCAAGATCATCGAGTCCAACCTCTAACCTAACACTAACAGTCCCCACTAAACCATATCGCTAAGCTCTACATCTACAAAGCATTGCACACCTTTCACTGAGTATATGGGGAAACTGGAGTCACGTTAGTCCTGATTTGGACTGAAAACCAAGAAGTGAAGAAGTTTGTTCTGCTTACCACTGAGCCATCCACAGCATTTAAAGTATTTTTCCTTTAAACTAATTGAGGTATCAAGATCAGGATAATAGCTTGTCATCACAGTATCTACCTGAAGGTATAAAGAACCAGACACGTATCAAAGGCCAGGAAAATAGATGACTTTGTCTTTTGCCCATTTGTTAAGAGAGAGTGGATTTATTTATTTTTTAATGACATGGAATTATGCCTATATGGCCAGGAAAATATTACATGCCACCACTCTGCACTAGTCCAGCCAGCAAGCTGCTCAAGAATGCACTTGTACAAGTAGGTCCCGCCTGCCACTCTGGCTTTTGAGCTCAAGCACAGTCATTTACTGAAGGAGGTTACATGACACCAGACATATCTCACCTTGTAAACTCAAAGCATCTGATGTGAGACTGACTGTCCACACTAAATATGCAGGCATATCTTGTTTTTAAATAATGTGCAAGATATCAAATATCTACTAGGCTATCTTGATCTTATACAGATGACTACCACCTAACTTCTGCTAGGATTTTCTCCTTAATTAGCAAGGTCAATGTATTTTATTTTATCTTTTTCTCTAAAGTCAGGCACTACCTAGATAATATGTAGGTGCACATATAGTTTCACATATAGATAAAGGTAGAAATATTAAAATTATCAGATCCAGGATATGTCAAGTGAAATAGATATGCGGCCACTGGATTCAGGTGAATATTACTAACACTGTTCTCACATATTAATGTGAGAAATTGTTATCCATACCTACATATTAACATAAAATGAAATTATGAAAATTAATACACATTTTTAACTCATACATTCACTTCCCCTCACATACTCCTTCCCTGTCCAATAACAGTATTGCATTTTACAAGGAGATCCCATCTTTCTCTAGCTTTAGTGGAAACAGTTTCCTTTTCCTATTTATATTGTGCCTTACAAACAGCCTCTTACATTCACCACCTTCTCTCAAGTCCATTTCCCAGCTACTGCTTCATTACTCCACTCTGCCTGCACAGGCTGCTTCTTCCAGCAAGGGGCTGCAGTGGTCTTGGTCTCCTTGTCCATCGTTTTTCTCCCCTTCAGCTCTCTGCCCTTCCCCATTTAGCAGGCTCACCATGTGTGCACTCTACACTAAACCATCATGCAACATTCAGACCAGAGCACATAGCTTTCTAGGAACAACCAAGTAGATACAATGGAAGTAAGCAGGCATTCCTTCGTTACCTTGCTTTTCTCCCATCCTTTCCTTCTCCAGTCTTGCTGAATGTATTTTTACCATATTAATGCATAAAACAGAGGGAAAGAGAGGCAGTCAGATGTCCTCAAGATTTCCAGTATTCTGAGAAAACAAGACCTGTTCTTCCCCCTATCCTCAGGCAGCAGTGAGGAGGGCTCCAATAAAATTTTCGTTCAAAGCTCTCTGCCAGGGAACATTAAATGCCTTTAGTTCAAGCTGACTTAACAGGAGAAGTTAAGTCATTGTGCATGTGTAAAACACATTGTTTTCCCTTCAAGAGAGAACACAGCAATACTGTAGTTCCAGTTTTGAACTAACACTGCCTTCATTTTGATACTTGTTTCTTTTGAGTTAAAAATTAAAAAAATAAAAAAATGAAAATGTCTTGACTAAGGACAAACAGTCACAAAAACTCTAAATAAAGTAATTAACTGGCATTTGCAATGTGTTATGCATGTCTAATTTTAAGAAACGATAAATTAACAAAGGTATGATAATCTTTAAAGGGATAACATTGGGTATTCTAGATCTTACACACAGTTCTTTACCCTGATATATTTCATTGCATGCTTATTTTCAATATATAATGCTACCAACTCCTCAAATCCACTTTCTTTAACAGTGAGACTGTTCATACTCATCAAGAGTATGAACTCACACCACTTAACAATATCCTGCAAAACACAAATTTTAAAGTTTAAAAACATATATTTCTGCTGATGATTCTGAACATTGGTTTTGAGCATTGAACATAGCTTCTAACTTCTTTGTAGAAGTCTGATCATACATCAGATCATATTCCAAACACAAGCAGTGTTAACTAACTTTGAAGGTCTTTAAATATCTCAACCTTAAAGACCATTTAGAATGAACTCAGATACATGATCTTTTAGCATTAACCTTGTTTGCTGTCAAGCCAAACCTTGTAGTAAGCAAATCCCCAATTAGCAATTTCTAGCACAGATGATATAAAGATCTGAAAGCAATATGACTTTTTGCGTCAGAAAATAATTATAGGACTGGAAATGTATTTCTTCATGAAAAACAAAATTGTTGGTGGAAATTTGGTATTATCTGGAGTCGGACTCGATGATCCTTGTGGGTACCTTCCAACTCATAATCATATGATTCCAACCCATATTCTATGATTATCTTCCTTAAACAAGAATCTAATGTCTTGTTTTTGCCATTGTTTGTTGTTAATACATTATGCCTATATTTATTTAATAATATGATTTTATATACAATCAATAAAAATCCAATACCTTTTATGTGCCATTCATAATCCCAAATAACACCAAGAAATCTCAACTTTACCATATGCAGATCTAATACCAGAATTCTTGACTTCAGCATATGCAAATCAAGCCCTTAATCCACATTATCCATCACTATACGTGTACAGCATAAAATTAATTTGATGTGTTAATTATGTACTCTGTAGTAGTATTTATTCTAAAATCCCTCTGGCAGTACAAAATTTTGAAAGAGTAGGTGAGATGTGTCACTGTATGGCAGAGTAATTGCATAGGAGATTTTCCATAAACATTTTTACAAGAAAATTTACTGAAAATTGTGAGAACCAAGCTCAGTAAAACTCCTTGAAACTATTTCAAGAAGCACAGATTAATTCCTGTACTAGTTACAGGAGAAAATAATGTTCCTTTCCGAGCTCTCACTGTGTACAAATGCCAGCCCTCTGTGAAGGGATGAAGCAGCAACCTGCTGCTGTATTCTTCTCCCCAGCCTGCCACATACACTCAGAGCACCTGTGACACTTTGCCAATATTAACAAATGGTTCAGACATAAATTAATGCACATGTCTGGCTAAAAACTTTGCTTCCAAGGGACGCATCTACCATGAAAAGTTGCAGTCCTGAAACTGAAAAAGCTAATGATTCATTCCTTCCTTTGCACAAAATCATTCTCAGCAGCATACCTGAAGAGAGGTACCCTTTGCTTTTCCCTGACAAAAGCTGCACTTTTTTAGAATTTTAGTTTGTGATAAATACACTAAATGTTCTAATAGAGCAACAGGTTATAGTTTAAACACTCTGAGAAAAAGACTGGAATTACAGTCATGCAAGGAAGACATTTACAGCACTAAACCAAATCACTTATCTGCATGATGAAATCAGCCTTTCTTCCATTATATTGCCTGTAGCCCATGCATATGCACAGAATAACTGGACACAAATTAACCTCAATCCTACATAATGTGTATCTGTTTCTCAGGTGTTTTGGGGTGGAAGGAAATCAGGGCCAGTAGGATAAATATTGTAATGAGACAGCAGAGTCCATTTCCAGTTGCAGCTGTAGACCAGTTCATTAACCAGCTAAAGAATGAGCAAGAATATCGTCACATACAACTAAAATTCCATTTTCTAAAACTGTTACTTCTTTGTTTCAATTATTTTAGATCTACTGTCATGCCACAGACCTCTGGCCATGGATAAGTGCCTTTTTTAACATTGCTATCGGTATGAGAACAAAATCAATCGAAAAAAAATGTCTGTTTTTACATATTTAGTTTCCCTTATTTTTCCGCCCCTTTTGCCTTTCTGAGGCAGTTCTCCACAGCACCTCATCTGCTGAACCAGTGATGACTCCCTGAACTTTTCAGAAAGGCAGGATGAACAATTCAGTCCTTCACAGCTCCATCTTTGATGTTGTCTTGCAGATTGCCTCCTGAACTTTTGGATAGAGACAGAGAAGTGAGCGTTTAGCTATCACCGTGCAGCTGGCATAACACTGCTGGCAGACATACCAACAGGAGGAAAATCAGAATTCCTGTGTATATACCAGTTACAGAACTTGTAGCAGCTTCAAAAAGTGTCTGGAATGCCTTTAGATGTAATTTTCCAGATTTAGTTTTCTAGTAGCAATTTTCCAGACTTATCAGATCGTCATTTAGTATCACTGTGGAAAAACATACTAACTGTGGATAATAAAGCAAGACACATCCATCTCTCACTTGCCTAATGGTGGCATCAACAGCTACACAATGGAATAAGACTACCCAAAGGTGAATCCCTCTTGCCTGGAAAAGCATCACACTCAACAGCTTCCCAATAGTCAGTGAACGGCAGTACTGTGAAGTTTCCAGCTCCCCCAGCTCACT
Source organism: Heteronetta atricapilla (assembly GCA_011075105.1). Lineage (NCBI taxonomy): Eukaryota > Metazoa > Chordata > Aves > Anseriformes > Anatidae > Heteronetta > Heteronetta atricapilla. The sequence continues at coordinate 23,201,167 of CM021732.1, read as the reverse complement.
TGCACAACTGAAACAGCAAAGTAACTCTATGCTCTTGTGATGGGAGAATATCTTATTCATTTCTACTTTATCCAAGTGCAGGGTCCCATCGAAATCATTAGAAGTCAGGATTCTGTCTCAAGCAAGTTTACAGAAGATGACTATTGGCAAGTTTCTAGTACATATTATGTTAGAGGAAATTACCAGCATAGAAACACAGTAGTCCAAGACGAAAACAAACAAACAGAAATCCGTAATGGGGCAGCTAAACGTACAAACCCAGAAAATCCATCTTATATCATTAATAAAAGATTATGATTTAGATTCCAAAATAAACCTAAAAATGACACATCCTCTATAGGAAAATAATCATTATGTCAATAGCTGTTGTTAACTAGCCTTGTCACTGACTTGTGCACAAAAATATTAACAGCAGAGAACAGGATATTAGCCTAATATTCAGATATTGAGATAAAATTAATATATTCATTAATGTTAATTAATATGAGGATATTAAATCTGATTACTATTTCACATTACTGCTGTGTATTTCTAATTCAGCAAAAGTTGTGATTAACTTCTGTGGAGTTTTTTCTTTGCTGAAAAATTAAGAAATGCCTTAAATATGTCTTTTACTTAGATCTGGTGTAAGCCAACTGGAAATCTGGATCCTGAAAGCAGGTGGCACTAAAGTTAACATGACTACTATCTAAAATATGTAGTATAACACCATCCCACAGTGAGTAAATCCAGAGTTGTCCTTCTTAACAAATAGCTATCTGCTATGAGGATAAGGAATGTGGAAGAAAGTTTTCAGTCAAACTGCCTGCTCCCAGAGAAGTGTGCAAATCAAAGAGCTGCTAAGTAGCAAGAAAGGTGTTCTGGTGACTGTGTGAATATATATGCTATAGCAGCATGGCTTGTAATTTACCAGCATTGTTTGTCAATCAGTGGTACAGAAAAGAAAGTCAGGGTACAGAGTCCATCAAAAAGGAAAAGGCTTAATTTTTGGACTGTATTTCCATTTTCCTTCTATTTAAACTCTGTAACAGAGTCACAGAAATGTCTGAACCGTGGAAGTCCTAGTTAACTGGTATTCACTAACTTAAGTCAGATTACTTTATAAATAAGGTCAAAATAAAATCTGAGGACCCGATCCACACTGGTGTAAATCAGCCTTGCAAATCAATTAACCACATCGATTTAAACAAGATAAAATCTTGCCCTGACCCGATGGCCTCTGGGCACTCCTGCTGCCTGTGCATGCTAAGAATGCTTGGAAGAACTGTGAAAAGCACTCTAAGAAGCTCATTATGATTCACAAATATTGTCTAACCTGCTCTTTTTCTTTGAAGCCTATTGCCTGAGTAGTGAAGCTGAGCTTTATTCCATTCAGCTAGCATATGCATGTCACACTTACTGATACTCTACCTATTAGATGCACAAGGCTGACTTGTAATGGTGTTTGTAAGGAATGCAGCCACTCCATCTTGTCCACCCACCAGACTGCTGTCAGGAGATCCAGCCACTACTCATCAATTTTGGGATGTCCCAACACACTCCAAGGTACAGTCCTATCTTCAGCATATGCTTAAGGGTGCTGGAGCCAAGGCTACACTCTAGTAACAAAGAGCCATGACATGGGCTCAAGCACTAGAATGCAGCTATCAGTACTGTTTTGTTCTTACAATGCTCCCCAGCACAATTTGGGTTATGGTCCCCATCATTCTCTCAAAGTGCATTTATAGTTTGGGGAACAACAGAGCATGGGCAGCGCTCCCAGTAGGTGGTTTGGAAAAGGGTCCCTTGTTTCAAGGTAGAAGAAATTGTGGCCACATGGGAAAGTGCTGTGAGTGCCTGACATCTGTTTGTAAGGCTCTGATGCTTCTGCCTTCACTGTGCAGACATGGCCACGCAATCCCACTGTCAGGGCCCTGGCCCCTGCACCGGCTCTACTTTATTCTATAGAGAAGTTGCAGCCGGTGGTAACTGCTGAAGTGTTGTTAGGCCTCAACAGCTTCTTCTAGCAACTGTGCCCGTGATGGCGCGCAAAGAGTGGGAAAGCAGAGGGCAGTCCTGCACCTACTCAGACACACAGAAAGCTTATAATTTCAGTGATAATCCATAATGGGACAAACATCAATGCTGAGAAATCCCAAATGCCAAGATACTTTTAATACCCTTGTGTCTTTCAAAAGAGTTTCCCAACTCTGGCATATCTTTGGGTTTGCTTTCTTCTGCACCTATGTGTTACATGAGTTTCCCTCTGTACTACCTGATGTTATCTCAAAGAGGAAAGATGATCTGAAGCTAAAAATCCGGGGCAAATGCATTGCACAGGCTTAAATACTAACTGTGGAATGACTCTAGCACATCCAGAATCTGAGCAAGGTTCAAGATCAAGGCAGTCAAGACCAAGAAATAGTTACATGGAGCAAATATGCCTAGAGAAAGTGACTACTGCTGCCCCCAAAATGCAAATAGTATATATATAGTGTCCAGAAGAAATACAAAGTCAGTCTTCATAGGCTGAGGTTGTAATGTTCTGAGAACTTCAGGTTGCAGGGAGTTTCTCCATATATACACCACAGAAATGACACATGCTTGAGCCCATTTTCAGCTGGAGTGAGGGATGGTCCATTAACATAGGCATATGGGATTGGTCATACATGGCAGAAGAACCCTAGGAGCAGCAAACTACATCCTATATAGGGGTGGGATTTCAAAGGTTGAGAACAATAGAAGAAAGGCTTTTTACCTGCCTTTACTGCAGAAAAATTGGTGCTCATCTTGTGGTGAGAAAGACATACATCTCTGCCAGTCTCTCAAAAAGGGCTCAGGACCATTCTCTGGCAATGGGGACAACTGGCACTGCACAGCCCATGTCAGTGCAGTTAAACTCTCTTAGCTTCCAGAAGCAAGTATTCACATGGAAACTGTGTACTGGCAGGGGTCCCTGCCCTACAGTAATTCCCAGACCCTCACCAAATTTGGGAGAGGGCTGCTTGATTCATGCCACAAATACACTGGAAACAGTGCTTAAAATTTCTTAGTCTAGATGATTAAACTCCAGTGCCTGGCATATCCCCTGGTGTTGTTTACTAATACACGTGTAGCCTTTGAGGCTCTGAGCCTCAGCACTTTCTGAAGTGAACTCATTTACTTTGCAATTAACCTCTCCATTCCCATTTATTAGACCTCCTCCCTTTCCTCTTTCTAGCCAATTCTGAAAACCAAGTCATCTCCATGCCTGCTAACAGCAATGCCTACATGCCTTTGTTCAATGTCCTTCAGAGTAAAAGCAAGGATTCACATTTTTTATTGTTTGTTCTACTCACTGTGAAGTACGGTGTACAATTGCAGCACTAAATCACTGTACTTGAGGGCTCATTCTGTTCTTAATATGCAGATCTTATCAAAATATATTAGCACCATCAAGTAGAAAATTGACACCTCTATGTTTCTTCAGATACCACATATCCTTTATAACTCTGTATGAGATTTGAACCCTACAATTTATCATACAGTATGCTGTAATCAAAAGCATCAATCCTTTTAAGACTGTCTAATGCCTAATGCTTACATTCACTATCCTTATTAGCAAGAGGTTAGAAGTATAAACATAACTAAGTACATAATAATGATAGAAAAGAATAGAATTCCTTTTATGGCATATAACATGCTCAGCAATACCTTTTAATTGTCAGGAGACAGTTCAGAGTAGCTTTACATATTTAAAACTCTTCAGCGTAAGGTACTACAATTACTTAATCAGATATTATTCTTAGCATGCAATCAGGAAGCCAATTAGGATCTATATAACTGCTCCCAGGCAAATGAAAGGGCAGGATCTGAACTTTACCTGTATGGACGTGGGAAGAGAGGCTGTCAGTGATTTATCGCAGTGGTGTTGATCCGACCCGCTAACTCTGTTTATTTTGTTGTGAATTGTGGGCCTGGGGCTGTTGGTGGGTTTACATTTTTTTCACTGTCCAAGATTACAGTATTGCTTGGTGCAAACATTAAACAGAGGCTAAAAATAGCTTGTAAAAATACATATTTGGGGAACTTTTAATAATAATTTCATTATTCAGACAATGCTATGTTGAGGTCAGAAAGACAATATTACTGCAATTAGATATATTTATAAAAAAAAAAAAAAGAAAGAAGGAAAGAAAAAACTCAGGACAAGCAGTGGTATTTTGATAGAAAGGAAAGGCATACAAGGTCCTTCTTATATAAGTTTACAGACGAAATGAAACGTGAAAAACAAGAAAAACTGTTTTTCATCTTGATTATTACTAAGTGTATACACCTAATATACTTCATTTTCTATAGCTTAAAGAACAGATCTTCAAGAATAGACAATGGAAACAAAACATTTTTGCTATGGATTTTAAGCACGTTTCTCTGTCTTTGGTTTTATTGACTGGGAAGATTATGCAGGCGCTGTTAAGTCATTCTGTAAACTTGGTTAAACCCCTTTCAAGGAAACATTTTTTTTTTAACTTCTTGGGATTTGCTGTTTATAATAATCTCTTCTGATGGAAGTTATCAAGTATGCACAAGTATGTAAACCAACATAAACATCTGAAGGCTGATTCAACAACCCATAGATATCAAAATAAGTCACCTACAAAGTCAGGGATTCTTTAAGGTGATGAAATAATAGTGTGAATAGATACATTCAGAAGAAGATCTAGAAGATTTTTCCCTATTAGACATCATAATACAGCATGTGGCTCTATTTCAGCCATCATCTTAAGAAATACGTGCTTTATAGAATGAAATGCCTGATTCTGTCAATATCACTTTTTAAAATAAAAACTTCACAAAAGGAAAACTTGTTCCCCAATAAGAAGAGAGCTCTGAACCACTGATGCACAGATTTATTAACGTAGCTGAAAAGAAAAGTGGATCTTTCTCCACCAAGCATTAGCATTTTCAAATATGACATGTCCCCCAGGGAATAAATTTAGAGACTGATTTTGGTTTATTTTGAGGAAAGAGTTAACTTCTGAGATAAATAACTACAATGTTGAGTTTGCATTTTTTGTAGTTTAACTTCTAAAATGCATTTATTATAATGCTAAGCAATAAAACATGTATGTTGTAAACGATATGGCTACTAAAAAGTCCCTGTTCTACATGGTGTACAATACATTACGGTATTAAAAAGGTCTCCAGCAGAAGATACAAACAAAAGATAAAATCAGCAACTTTATGTACTCAACACTCATTCCAATGTCATTTTTATTTTATAAGATACGAATACAATTTCTGCATCAAAGAGCATGCATATATGATTTCTCTATTGATTATTAGTAACCACAAAAGTTTATCACTCACTCACAGAAAGAGAACTTTTTTAGCATTGTTTATTTTGTGTGTAAATAGCTGTCTCCAGCACTGCTCAGCCTTCCTTACCTTGCATCTTTGCCACAGTGAATAAACAAGGATATATTTATCACTGCAATGAAAATTCAAAATCTTTGTATACAGTACTAACTTTTCTTGATTAGGCTAACTAAGCTATCATTCCACATACGTTTTGCTAGCTTTTCTTTGAAGGGAAATAACTGTATATCTAACACTAAAGAAGTCAAATGCCAGTGACCATTCAGATGCATACAACATAATATCCTGAGACCTATATCAAGAAAGAACAGTAATACAGCTTTATAAGGTCTGCAGTTAAGCATTCAGACAGCTAGGTGAAGCTGCATATGTATTCAGTGACTTTTACAGGATACGTATTTATTATTTAATAAGCACAAACTACTTGCATACACGTCACATTGTGTGCTCTTGTCTTTGCTTTATGGGGACCTGCATGACTGTGCTTTTTAATTTTGTCTTCAAAACAAGCCCTCAATGGCTGTGTGACAATTTCTGACCTGGTTCTCATCAGAGAAGGGAACCAGATCTGCAAAGCAGCTCCCAGTAGTGAGGTGATGGCTATGTGCAGAGGTGCTGTTTGGCACAGATCTGTGGCCATGCAAACTGTGGCCTTCCAGCAGATTCTGCTCCTGCACCTTCCAGCACAGTGGAGCAGTCAGAGGAGTATCTGGAAATAAGCAGTGCCTTTCCCACATGGAGAAATCCTTTGAATTATCCAGTCCACTGATCACCTGCCTTAGCCAGGATTCAGACCACAATGTTCACCAAGCAACTGTTGTGGGGATCATTGCAAATTCTTTCCCTGTCTACCTGCAATGCATCACCAGAAGCTTCTTGTGATCACAGGCAATGGCTAAAAACATCAAGATTTGAACTCAGTTTTCCTGCTTAAAGTTGTCTAATGTAGGGTGGCATGATTACACAGCTTTTTCTCCATCTCAGAACATCCCCACAAAACGTCAGAAGTCTGAATTTTTCACACTTCACAAAGTCATCCTTCCCCTGAAGATTCGATGGTAAGCACAGAAAACATGAAGATTTGTATAGACAAATTGTTTGCACTGATCACATATAAAACCCACAGAAACTATTAAAATTAGAATTATGACAAATTGAATATGAGAACTTTTCTCTGAAAATATTAAAAATGCATAGAACAGCTTAACAGTTACAAGAGTTTGCATTTCTAGCGGACCCACTGATCACAGTAGTCCTACAGATTTTATTAGTAATTTTAATTTACTCCTATTCTGTGGATGGGATTTATAACCCCAAATCCCACCTACAGATTATTTTGCTATCAAAGGGTATATTTTAGGAAGTCCTGTTCTTATGTTTTCCAATCTAGTTTCACAAGCCTTCCTAACACGTTACAGTCTAAGCTGGAAATGCAGGCTGCCGATATACAGCCGATTACAACTGAGAATTTCCTCAACAACATCCAATACATCTCTCCCATTCAGTCTGAGTAGAATATAGATGGAATATTTCTGTTGACACAAATGTACTAAATCTGTTTTAGAATGTGTTCCAGGGAAAACATCAATTGAAAAATTGATATCAACTAGAGTTGATTAATGTATGAATTGTTTCAGAGCTGCATGCAATCTCCAAGCAATAGTTTTATTTCTTTACTTGAACCAGCTTGCCAATTATCATTATGCAAAACTATGAAACTGGAACAAAATTCTGATGATGATGTTTACATCTACATGTTTACAGTATGCATATAAATTTAGTAAAGTATAAAAATACCAAAAAAAAAAAAAAAAAAAAAAAACCACACACAGAAAGCTGTCATTAAAGTGCCTTACAACTGGGTAAAAAACAATGCGTTCTGAGCAGTGAACAGCATTTTCAGGCATGTGCACATATGCCATGACAAATCTGTTACTCATGCGCAATAGTTGATTATTCAAGACAAGCAGTCATATGTGCCCACATAAAATACTGAAATGCAGGAGTGAACTCCGGATATTACCTCTAATATTACAGTAGCTACCCCTGGTACCATCTGTGCAGATTATCATCATAAACCAAGTTACTTGAACACTGTTCATACACTGTTTTGACAGTTCAAAGGTTAAAAGCAGAGCTGTTTAAATCTTGATAAAAACAGTGTTTTCAACTGGTGACATTAATGCTAAATAGCTGTTTTAAAGGATGTATTTATCGCTATTCAGAAATGTTTGCACACATGAAGTACTGCACGCAAGTATATTTGCAAAATGTTTTTCCCCAGTGAAGACCACTGAAATCCTTAGATGAACAAACTGGATTCTTAATGAACCTGAGTGTTAGGTTGGGAATTCCAGTTCCTGCAGCCCATTTATGCATCTGTACTTGTCTTCACCATTGGCTTGATCCTGTAACAAACCGCATTTGACCCTTCAAATAAATTATCCCTGATACATTTTTTTACTGTGATATGTGTAAAAAATCTTTCACAATAATATCCTAGATCTTGAGCTCTAAAAGAAGGATTTCAGCTTCTGCTGTATGCTGTAACAATAGTGATGAACTGTCTTCAAGAGTGAAGACCTTGAGGGTATCAGAGGATGTATCCATACAAGAAGCAAGGCTTGTACAGGAGGACAGAAAAATAAAACAACAAAACTAACTCTCTCTCAGTGTACTACCAATGGCATTTTAAGAAAGCAGTATCTCAGTGTGTAGTTAAAACATTTTGCATTTCCATTTTTTTCCACAGAAAAGTCAACATTTTCCACACAGGAATAGTTTTCCACACAGTTCTTAACACACCCTACAGATTTCCTAATACTATTGAGAATAAATGACATTTGTAGGTAACAGTGATTTCAATCTTCTAAAATAATCAGCTGAGATGTAATGAAAAGACTTAACAAATGTTTGTGTAAAGTGTTAAATGTAGAGGGTGAAAAAAAGCCTTGTAGCCAGAGGCTATACAATCAGGGAAAGACATCCTAGGCGAAAAATACCTACATCTTTAAAAACTTTCACTTCCTTCTCCACTTAGTAAACTTTTGCAAGAAGTTCTTGTAAATCCTTTTTGGTAGGAATAAGTATATTCAGATTATGTGATTCTTTTGACCATTATTTTTTATGCAAGGGGTCTCAGGTGAAATTATTTGTGTAAATAAAGCTACTCACTTTACTTAGCCCTTAGGAAATGAAAACAATATGCCCTCTGAGCCAGGGTGAGGAGCTGGGACTTCTTCCTCAGTGCAGGCAGGAGGGCCCTGGCCTTGGACAGCACTGGTGGGTAGGAGTCCAAAGAGCAGGAGAGGAACATGCAAAGGAACAGTCACACTTAGAGCTGTTAGCAGCTAAACTTGCTATCTGCAGAAGCACTCTTTTCACAATAATAATAATAATAATAAATAAATAAATAAATAAATATCCTCTTTTCAAACTTGCACACAGTGCAGAATAAAACCAAATAAATTGCTATACTCTGGGTGAGTAAAATGTGATTGAGCTGCGAGTGAGGATGCAAATGGATGTAGCGGCAATGTCTCAGTTTGGAAGTAATCAACAAACAAGCATTGCCACATGCAAAATAAGAGAGAAATCAATCTAGTTTTAAGAACTCAATAGAGGGACCAATAAAAATATTAGACTGCTGGAAGGGCACAGTAAAAACATAAAGCACCTGTTTAACATTACAGCTAATTGTGGGCGAAGGAAATGGCCCCAGCAGAAATTGGTTGAAGACGATTAAATTTGATTGTAATGTTATATCCAAAGTGTGATGCCCACTGATGGAATTGGAAACAAAATATGCTCAAAATTGTAGACAGCACAAAAATAGGTTTAATGCAACGATCGAGCAGCAATGCTACATGTGGCTAAAAACACATTCATGTATTTTCTGAAGGTTTGTTTTTGCCCTCGTACTCTGCTGAAAACCCCAGAAAGCACAGTAATAAGGACCATAAAGCCAGGAAATAAGTTTACCTCCAAGTTTAGCGTGGGCTCACTGAATATTTACATTCTCCAGCATTAGGGTTGGTAGGAAATACAGTCAGCCCACTCTGAGAACTGAAGTGCCCAGAAGCAATGATTTTAGAAATTGGTAAACCAGGGTGACCCTCCCACATCTGTGACTCTCCTTCATGTGTATGCCACTGTGAACGGGCAGGTGCAGTATCTGCTCTATGTATCTCAGGGTGCTGTATCTGTTCTGTGCTTTCAGCAGAGTGCACAGGATTCCTCCCTGGCCTGTGATCACCTCTGCTTGAGGCAGCTGCCAGAGACTTTTGACACATATGAATTAAAGTACCACTTTCTGTTTCCTTTCATATTTCTCTTTTTTTTTTTTTTTTCCCTCCTTTTTTTTTTTTTTTTTCCCTATCTATGTTATTTTCAGTAGTTTTTAGATGTGTTTTATTTCTGCTTCCCTACCAAAGAAACCAGCCAAACTAGGTTATTTATTGGAGCTTCTGGTTCATTACCGATCACTTTTCACTATGTTTCTTAAAGTTTTGCTTTCTGTGCCTCCTCCCCAGTAGTGCCTACAACACAGCCTTCTCTGCTTTTGGAGCTGTTGAGGCTACAGACACAGCACTGAGGGGCAAGAGGTTTGTGATCAGAGACTCCCAAGTTATTTGGTCTTCCAGCTAATCACTGCATGTACAGTGGCTCCCTCCTTTTAATCTGCTGCCACCTAGACCACATTTCCTATGGTACACGTACACCGTATCTAGCTTTTACATTGCTTTCTCAAAGCCATTCTTGGCACATCTCTCTCCTTGCTGCTGGCAAACACCAAACTCACATTATTCACTCCAAACTCAGTCTTGCTAGCTTCTCCCCCTTAGACTCAAGCAGATGGGGAGAGCTGCTTCTGCCATGGCCTTGCTGTTCCCTACTTACAGTACCCAATTCCTCAACCACCCCTTCAGTTTCTAAGAAGCTTTCAAGAGCCCGGTGTTGCTATCCACTACGGAGAGTAATAAGGTGCTGCTCATTCCTGGTTACACATGCTTTAGTGCTGGAACAGCATGTTTGTGGCTTGGTATCAACTAAACAGTTATTACTTCCAAGTAGCTGCAAGGTGCTTATTTATTGCTACTGGAACCTCTGGACATGGGGGGGGAGCTGTGTTGTTGAAAAGATATCTCTGTGCAACACAGAAGCATTTCCCACCCCTGCCCCCCAAAGAAATTAGGCAAGCCCTAACTGCAACAGAGCAGCTGCTTCACAGCCTTATTAGAAAACAGCGTAAAGAAGTATGTGAAAAATATTGTATTCAGCTGAAGCGGCAGGGAGCAATGGAAGGAAAATAATTAGCCAAGTCAGAAATTGGCTAAGGTACTGGCTTTTCTGAGTCTTCTATTTCCTTCAGAAAACAAAAGGGTCTTTAAATAACAAGTGGTAAATGAGACTCTGTTTACAGCTCACCTTAAAAAGCCACAAGCAGAGCAGTGCACCCTAATAACATTGTCTCCGAAGTGATTCAGAGGCAAGGGGGCCATCTGCTGAATTCCTGGTACCATTTTCTGCTGCATCCTGGAAGATTTTCTCTGAAACTTTCAGAACCAAGTCCTCTTCAGTGCCAGCTTTGCCAGGCCTGTGGGGTGTGACAGCACACCTCTGAGCAGGTTTGGTGCGCATTACAGCGTATTTGCCAGGACTGCAAAAACTACAACCAGCATGCTGATCAAGGTAATCTGTTCAGGACTCAAAAATCCTGCAGACAACATCACGGGCTGAAATAAATTGAAGATCTCTGCATCATAATGCCTTCCACTAAATGGAAATTTCAGGGTCAGAAAGCTTTCTACTGCTTTCTCACAGTATGTTCATTAATTTAACTTTTCAGGCAAAATCAAAAAGCTTAAGCACAGAATCACTTCCCTAAAACAAGTGGCTTCTTGCTTCAGCTTAGTGCCTTTTGCTCCCAGCAATGCTGGCACCATGGTCAAACTCTGAACTCATTTTCCAGTGCAAATCTATTACAACACTGTGGGTATGTGATTCACTGGGCACTGCTTCTAAGTCCACTCTTTCTAAATTCATCACCACTAACTTCAGATCTCAACTTCATAACTAGTTCCTTTTCCAGTGAGCAGAAATGGGCAAAGGGAAGGTGGAGTTTTAAAGTGATCTTATGACAGTGTCACCGCACATTCACACATTCAGATGAAGTGCAGTATCTCTGTAGTCTTCCATATCTTGCTCTTAGTACTGCTACAGCTAAAGGTCTCTCTCTATACCTGAAAGAAGGACCAGATTTGTTTCTAACACAATAATAGCAAAATATGCTAAATAAATATTATGGGAATATTCAGACTGAAAAATCCTTGTTCACATAGTCATGAAATTTGATAAAGGTATTTAAAATATTCACCACAGTTCTCATTTCTGAAAGCATAGCTTTAAGTCTACTGACATTTCATGGTCTGTTAATACAACACTTTAAATATAGAAAGATACACATTATACATTAAAAACTTTGTAGACTCATGCATAAGATAGCTCATAGTGTATGAGTATCTTATATTAAACAATATAAGATTGTTTAATGGTACAAGCTATAATATTTAATCTTCAAGGCTACTTCCAAGTTCAGCATTTTAAAAATGACTGTGAGATGCAACCTGTACCTTTCAAAGCTATAATCAGGAGGTATGAAGTGAAATAATAATTACAATATTTTTTTTTTTTTTAAAAAAAAAAAAACAGGCAATATAAACAAATTCAAATTGTTTATGACCTATTAAGTATAGAAGTGGTCCCAAGTTTAACTCATAGCTCATTGCTAAAGAAAATACAAATAGTTGGAGGATTTGTTTGTATGGTGTTGGTTGTTGTTGTTTTCATGCTCAAAACAGTTTCACTGCCTCGATTAGTACTACCTTCCAGTATGCATGACTCCCACATCCACAATATAAATATGCATCCAGGTGTTGCTGTTAACTGTTCTCAATTTCACACACATTGATAAGCAAGAAGGATATGGTCTGGAAAGTTAAAAGTTTGTAGGCACATACAGATTACTCTAAAGAATCACTGCTTTCAGGATTTAATAGCACAATAATAACTAGTTTGCCAACAAAGCATTCCTTGTTTTTCAGCTAAAACCTGGAATCCCACATGAAAACAGCACATATGAAAGCAGTAGTAAATGCTAAATATCAAACACTTAAAAGTAAAAGAGTTCTAGAACTACAGTTAGCCAGCATTAATAAAACATTAATTTATCATGTACCTGTATTCCTGTCACTACTCTGGGCTTAGCATATCACCTCAAAGCCTGACTAGCTTCAAATAATGGTCACTAAAAAAAAAGAAAAAAAAAAAAAGTGTACAAAGAAGTGAAAGTTTTCCCTCAGTAATTCAAAATGAAAGCAAAGGAGTGCTATTTTTTTATTATTATTATTATTCTTTTTTTCCTACAGAAATGGTCCAAAAAGCATGTAAAGCATCTCAATTCCTGGTCACATAAATCTCAAAAACAGGAGAGTCTGTCATCAGGAAAAGCAATACAAAGTGGTCTTGCTACTTGTTTCAGATTCTGGAAAGCTCCCATGAAAGCATGTTTCTAGGTAGTGAACTTGAGCTTATTTTCAACTTTTACTTTTCTTTTTTTTTTTTTTTCCACAAAAATGAAACAAAACAAAACACTCTTTTATATATATAAGAAAAATCAAAACAAATATTTCTTGGTCTTTTTTCTCTGATATTTGCATTTAAGCAAAAATTCCTCCCAGCTGTTGACAGAACTATCTCAAAATGATGATGTGCTAATGAAGTCAGCTAGTACATTTATCTCATTAAGTATTTAGGCTGAGAGGAATGGTGTACATCTTCACTACGCAGCGAGAAAGAAAGGCAAAGAAGTTGAAAAGGATTTGAGGCATAACACTGTTCTGGGCACAATAATTCCTGACATCTCCCCTCGACTTGAACACCAGCTGTTACAGTTCTGCTGGACACAAAACACAAATCTGCAATACAAAGTATTTACAGTCAAGCATCTTCCCGCTCTACATTTTTGAGGTCTTTTCCTTTCACCCTCGGATCTGGGGCGAGATCTCGGTTAAAGTCTGGTGCCGACCTCTCCTGAGTGCGGGAGGTTCCACGCACGAGAGTGGCTCTCCCACGGGTCGGAGAGCACGGGCACAGCTCAGCCAGGGGCTGCTGGATGGGACCCGCGGTGCAGATTCAGTGGACTGCACACGAAGCAGGACAAGGGACAGCAGGACAAGGCAAGCTGCCGTAGGACGACGCGGAGGGGGTTTTAGCTGTGCGGCGGGATGCTGTCACTTCACTTCGTTCCACCACCAACAGACAAGAAACGGAAAGCAGAGACTTTGGCATCACACGCAGTTCCCCAAAGGCGTTTGGGGTGCAGGTGTGATGGGACCAACACAGAGGGACCACCGGTGGGGTCCGGGCACCGCCGACACCTCACCAAGTCCGACAGTGGAGACCACCCGCGGGTTATTTCGCATGTTCAGACCCGGCACGGTGATGGGGAGAGCTGCACCTAAACCGAGGGGACTTTGGGGGTGTTGCCACCACCCTCGGTAGGCGGAGGAGAGGCTGCATCGCTCCGGCTCCCCGGTGACACCCGGATCACGGCAGCTCCCCCCGAGGCCCCCGGTGCCCTGCAGCGACCCGCGGGGACCGTCCCCAGCAGCCCGAAGGCTCCCCCGTTCTCCGCAGCCCCCAAACCTGTGCCAAGGCACCAAGCCCCCACTCCCGGAGCATCCTTCAACCGCGGAGCCACTCCAGCGACCTCTCCTCGGGAGGGGGAGCCGCCACACGGCGCCACCCCGCTCCCCCTTCCCCTCAAGCCCCCCACGAAGAAACTTTTCGGAGCCTCCCGCCCAGCACCCCCGGCCCCGTGCCCCCGTCCGGCCTCCCCCACCCGGCCCCGCTCCTACCGTGCGGGGGGCAAGGGAGGGAGAGAGCGAGGAGGTGGACGTTACCGGCGAGCGGGCGCCCTTCTTGCGGAGCGGTCCCCTGAAGACGCCCTTGATGCCGCGGTAGTGGCCGTTGCTGAGGTGCCGGGAGCTGATGACCAGGTAGCACGCCATGCGGGGCCCCGCGGCGGGGGGGCGGCGGCGGCCCGGCTCCTCCTCGGCGGCGGCAGCGGCGGCGGCGGCGGCGGTGCTACCCCCGGCGGAGCGGCAGCCGCCCGCATGAAGGAGCGGCAGGAGGCAGCGCGGCGGCGATGTGCCCCCCCCCGCCGTCTCATCCAGCGCCCGGCTGAGCGCGGCCGGCGGCGGGGCGCGCTGAGGGCGGCGGCGGAGGCAGGCAGCGCGCATCCGAGGGGGCGCGGGGGCCAGTCCGCATGCTGCTCCGCTGGCAGGAGACGGGCCCGGGGGGAAGAAGGGCAGAGCGCAACTTGCACACTCCGCCGCTGCCACGGTCCCTTCCCTCCTCCTCCTCCTCCTCCTCCTTCTCCTCCTCTTCCTCCACCTCCTCCTCCTCCTCCTTCTCTTCAGAGCAGGCCACCGGCAGGCGAAATCCGGCGGGGAGTTTCTCCTCGGCAGCTCCCCATGGCTCTCTCCTGGAGGCTGCAGCCCCGCCGCACGCCTCCTCCCGGGCCGCTGCTGCAGTGGGCGCCGCGTCTCGCCGCGCCTCGCGTCGCCCCGCCGGCGGGAGGCGGGGTCGGGACGGCCGGGGGCTGCCCGGGGGGCGGCGGTGGGGAGGGAGACTTAGGGGTTTGGGGGGGTTTAAGGGGGGGTTGTTGTGTCCCGCCGACCCGGGCCGGGTAGTATGAAAGCAGGTGGATCGAAATGGGGAACCCCCCCCCCCCCCCCCCACCCCCGCCGCCTCCTTTCCTTCATCATCCTCCCCTTCTTCACCAAACTTTTCCGCCGTCGCCAGCAGGAAGATAGGGTCCTGCATCCCCATCCCCTGCCCGATCCCCATCCCCATCTGTATCTCCATTCCCATCCTCATCCCCGCAGCCCCGGGACCTGGAGCAGGCACCGGCCCCGGCACAAACGGGCTTCTGGCTGTGGTCTTGTGTGCATCGCCCCCCTGAAAGCCCGTGCATTTGGGCTTGTGGTGCAGTTTGGGCTTGCAAGGGTGAAATTCCTCCTCCACTAAACGACCGAAACAGGTTGTTCTTCTCCTCTTCTGCTGGAGAGGCACCCTGAGTCTCAGACCTGCCGATGCAAACTCAGCTCCTTTTCATCAGGTCACAAGTATTGTCTCTGCTCCTCTACTTACTAAGTCGATAAAAATAATCGATAAATCACCCAGCGTATATAGTCACCTGCAGATCTTTCATTTCTTCCAAGTAGATTACTTTAAACTGCAGATAACACGAATTTCAGATTTTTTCATTTAATCCCGTGAAAGCCTTTCTTTTTCAGATATTTAGTGAATGAAACTAATTTGAGCCTCTAAAGAACTATATTTCTATGAACATAACACAGATTTAAATTAAAAAGAAAATCTCACACAAGCCACTGAACTGTATAGATAAAAAGGTCACAACAAATTAAATGTAAGATTTGAGTTGTGTATGTAAAATAGTGTTGCACAGGCTCAGTATAGAGTGTTTTCATAAAATATGATGATGTGTGTATATGTACATATACACAAATGGTCAAGTATATTACTATATATTTTATGAATAATTATATGATGTTACAGAGAAAACAAAATATATGTCAAGTTAGAATAACCAAAGCTGGAAGTAACATATTGAGAACATCCTTATGTTAACCAATTACTTTGTTTTCCAATATATATATAAAATAATAATAACAATAATGTGGGGATGGTATCAAATTAAGCTGATAAAAAGAAAGTGCAAAATAAACCAGAGGACCTCACTCTTCATGTCACGGGTAGCTGTGCTGTGGAACTCCTTGCCAAAGGGTGTTGTAGCGGACAGATTAAACAGACACATGGCTCTGTGGCCTGGGAGCAATATACTTCCCATGACAAGCACGTGCAGGATTCTGAAATAAGCACTTACACTGAAAAGTGACTTTTTAGAAATTATATTATCACATCAAAAAAAAAGTTAGACACTCTTAATGTGGAAGCAAAATGAACTGTTATGATGAGTTCCTTCTGCAAGTTCTGCAAGTGACTGACTTTAAATTTACCTTTTTTTTTTTTTTGCATAAAATTTATAGATTTTGTTAACTGCACTTTTCTTTCTGAAAATACTGCTCCACTGTCCTGTTAAAGATAATGGTATTAACTTCAGCTTGATTTTGGCCTTCTGACTCCAAAGTGAATATGAAGTGTGGGCGGTAAAGACCAGCATCTTATCTCTCTGACAGTGTAATGAACTTCCAAAATTTTGCTTCTCTACGATGCAGCAGTTGTTTCTCAAAACAGAAAGAAAATTCACATCCCTGCTAAACACCATGCAAAGAGATCTCAGTTCCTTTTCTGTTGTGGAGAGATACAGAAAGTCTTTTGTTCCATGGAGCTGATGTTCTACTACATACAGAAGAAGCATGCCACAAGCATCCGGTGGAGATGTGTGTTGCAGCTACACAGATAGCCTGGCCGGTGTGTGCCACCTGCAGAGAAGCTTCAATGCAAGCCAAATCTCTGCCAGAGTTCCACTGTAGTCTAAGGACAGTATTTTACTTCTTAAACCTATAGAGTCTTCCACAGTTCATTTACTAAAATTGTATGAAAGGGAAATGATTTGCCCCAGAGTAGACTGCACAGTACTCATTTTATCCTGCTGAGAAGGATGATGTGCTCAATTGACCCTGCTGTGAAAAGTAGAAGTCATTTTAGGCTCACTTCACTTTGCAAACCCAGGGGAATAGTTACTATGACCACCAATCTAATTTATAAACAATCTGTAGGACACAAGCCTCAGAAAATGAGATTAAGAGTTGTCAAATGGAACGATTAAGCATTAATTATAACACTCCCAGAACATCTCCCCAGGTCTCTGGAGATACTGCACCTTCTTCTCTTTCATCACAGGTCATGTAGAAATATGAGCCTTAAATATTTGTATTTTTCATCTGGGTTCAATCCTTCACTACCTTAGATCTCATAAAGTAATTTTCAGCTGAGCACAGTGGATGTAAAATACTGCTGTTCAGAGCATTATGTTTTCTTTGCAGAAATGTTAGTGACTTTTCAAGATGCCAGGAAGTGGAGAAGCAGGTCGGCTGTCACTAACAGATGATGATTAGAATAACGAAATGTTCTCCAACTCCTCTATCCTCTCAGTTTATACTGGTTTTTATAATTAATAAAGACTACTTAGCATTTATTGCCCCAAAAAAGTCTGTAAGCATTTTCTAATTATTCTTTGTAGGGATTGGCCTCATGGCACAATGTGGTGTTGAATTGAAATAACCAGTCTAGATCTAAAGCTGCTACTTCTGACTGAAATATAATCTGAAAATCAGGCAGCAAAAAACAATATTAATGCAGTCATATTACTTTTAATGGTTGAGCTAATTCATGTGCTTCTTCTTGGTGTAAAACAGTACACTATAGACATCCCCTTAAAACCTTGTCAACACTGAATTTTATTTAAATTTTATTTCAAGTATTGCTCCTAATGTGAGTTCCATGTGCATACTGATCCCATTACTCTGATATTCTCTGCTGTATAGGTAAAACCCACAATTAGCATGATTTGATGGCTGCTGACATAATCACTCCTCAGTGTGAATATAGGCTAGATCTGCTCAAGAGCTCCAGTCCTAAAATGCCTTTCCACAGCCCTTTACTGTGCTCAGAAAGAACAAATACATCCTTCCCCAAGCCTCCAAACATGAGAAAATTCAAACAAATACATCCTTCCCCAAGCCTCCAAACATGAGAAAATTCAAAGGGCACAAAGAATATCTTTTGGCACTACACCTTTCAAAATTTTACTATAGCAATCAAACAAGAACAGTGTGTAGACACACAGCTTCACTGCTGTTCCACAGTCTGGTTATTCTCACTTGAGTTAGTTTAACATGAGATGATTTCCAGCGCAGAAGAACCC
Source organism: Heteronetta atricapilla (assembly GCA_011075105.1). NCBI lineage: Eukaryota > Metazoa > Chordata > Aves > Anseriformes > Anatidae > Heteronetta > Heteronetta atricapilla. Next base: position 23,182,854 of record CM021732.1, on the reverse strand, counting down.
AAATGAACCCAGCAGTTAGAACATCCCCTGATACTGATGTGATTTTTACAAGCAGTCTTCCTCAGAGCACTGAGTGAGTGAGATAACCTCTTGGCAAGAAAATTTGGGTATAAGAATACACAAAGAAGTTCTTGACAAGCAGTGGCTTAGTGTAGCTTTACACTATGTGTTATCTCCACACAGAATGGAGATTTTAAAGCTGTAAATCAACTCCTGGCAATATATGAAGATCTTTGGATTGCAATTGCTTAAATTACATTTGTCCATCTTCAGTTCCCCTAACCCATGCTGCAATGTATATACAACCATGCATAAAATAGCTAGAGCTACAATTGTCAGTCTTCATTTATCTCCATTTTAGTGGTCCACAAGTAAATCCACTTCCTCCAAGTTCCCATGAGAAGTGAATTCCTACCTTGCTGAAACCAATGACAGTTTTTGAGGTCAACAGAATTAGTTTCTCTACAAACTTTTACTTCTTAGGTATGTCCACATATGATAACAAATTCCTATAAAAACCCAGGATATACTGTTGCATTAAATGTCTTCTTATTCTACCTGAAGATATTATCTAGTATCCTCACTGTCCTAATTCTTAGTAAATTAGAATCTTATATTAGAAATATTCAGAATTTTTGTAGAATTTTATCCTGAATGCTTTGTTTGTTTTTCTGCAGCATATATTTGGGGGAACATTTTGTAAGTTTTGATTCTTATTTAGAATTTCTGATGAATATAAATGTATAAGGTGAGCTGTCCTAGTAATGTTACTTTGTTTTGCTTTCAGTCAAATGACAATTTCACATCTCTGTTTTTGTTTGGTTGGTTTTTTTTTTTTTTTTTTGTTTTGTGTTTTTTTTGGTTTTTTTTTGTTTTTTTTTCCTGAATCTTTAAGGATACCAGCTGTACTTTTCCTGAAGCAAGCATTAGAGAAAGCTTCATTATATCTGTATTTATTTCTTGAATTGATTTATATTATTTTAGTCCTTCCCTACTTTATTCCATTTGAAGTAAACATAATACTGCTTATCCAAACATTTTTAATCCCAGGCTGCCTCTTTTTATCTAAATAGTAGTTGCATTCCTCGAGTGAATCACTTATGTAAGCAGCTTTCTGTTACACAAAACTTGAGTCTGTCAAGGTTTATACACTTGAAACACTGATGGATAAGTTATTCTACTCTCTAGCCCATGCAGAATCAATGGCATCATTTTATTCTGAATAGAGCTTTTTGGAAAGTCTTGGTGCTGAATAATCACTTTATATGCTACACCTTGCTATTAACTGAGTAGCTAGTAAATACAGCAGTCTTCATGATGAGCAAACCAAAGTGCATGTGTATACATCAGTGAAGAGTGGTAAATCATGCCCTACTTTTCGTATGGGCACACGCTCCACTGACTTTAAGAAAGTTATATAGTTGAACAAGAATCTCATTCAAATAATTCATCTCTACTCCAGCTTTTCTTTGATATATCTCTTATGTGACAGTCAGCAACCTCTCTGAATTACTTTCTCTATCACTAAAAAAAAAAAAAAAAAAAAAAAAGACAATATAATTTTTACTTCAGAGTTATTGGGAGAATTACTCAATAGTGTAACCATCCTCATAACGGAGAAGTATTACTAGGTGATATTGAGGAAGACTGATGATTTCATAATCAGTTTAAAATATGCAAGAAATCTGTTATTTTCAGAAGGTTGGTGGACATGCCACTCACTTAAATTAATAGGTCAGTAATACAAATAGGACTTTAATCTAGTATTAACCAGAGCTCAATATTTCCAGACTATGACCAATAATGTAAAGACATCTTTCATTTTCTCTTTGGAGATAATAGTCATTGGTTTCTTCTTATTTTTAGCTGTATTTTTTTATCTACATTAGAATGGACGTAGAAAGAATAATGTCAAGTAGCCACTGATATGAAAATTATATAGCAGATCTACAATTCTACTTTTGTAGCAAATCCTTTTTTCATGATGACGTGAAAGAGATGAAGGTGAAACTGTGTTTTCATACACTTGCCAATTTATTATGTTTGCATAAATATTTAATACATCAATCTTGTTCTAAAGGAAGACTATGGTTTGCATTTCAAATCATGTCATTTTACTACATGTACTTACTTTTAAATCTCACCAAAACTTTAATTACTTGCTGGACATCCACAAGAGACATTATTCGCATTATTCATTCCTCACTGATGGTCATCAAGCTGATCTCCTGGGGTTAGCACTGTACATACTTGTGGCCTTAATATCCAAAAGTTGAGTAAAATTATTGCATTTTAGGAATTCTAGGAACTAGAATTGAATATTAACTAGAGAACAGATATTCTCAAATTACTTTAAAAGGATGTAAAGAGAAGGCAAATATTGTTTAACCCTTCCATAGATAGCCATGATATCCACAGAAAGCCAGAGTGCAAATCAGAGTGCATTTCAGCCACAGATATACTAACTTCTATAACCAACAAATCCACAGCAGTGAATCCTACTAATACTCACAGAATCACAGAATCACAGAATAGTCTAGGTTGGAAGAGACCTCTAAGATCACCGAGTCCAACCTCTGACCTAACTAACAAGTCCTCCACTAGACTATATCCCTAAGCTCTACATCTAGATGTCTTCTGAAGACCTCCAGGGATGGTGACTCAACCACTTCCCTGGGCAGCCTACTCCAGTGACTAACAACCCTTTCCGTAAAGAAGTTTTTCCTAATATCCAACCTAAACCTCCCCTGATGCAATTTTAGCCCATTCCTCCTCACCAGGCACGTGGGAGAATAGATCAACCTCCACCGGTAGATCAACCGCCATCGATAAAGATGTTAAAGAGGACTGGCCCCAGTACCGAGCCCTGGGGGACTCCACTAGTGACCGGCCTCCAACTGGATTTGACTCCATTCACCACAACTCTCTGGGCTCGGCCATCCAGCCAGCTCTTAACCCAACGAAGCGTATGCCAGTCCAAGCCATGAGCATCCAGTTTCCTGAGGAGAATGCTGTGGCGAACGGTGTCAAAAGCCTTACTTAAATCAAAGTAGACCACATCCACAGCCTTTCCCTCATCCACTAAGCATGTCACCTTGTCATAGAAGAGATATCAGGTTTGTCAAGCAGGAGCTGCCCTTCATAAACCCATGCTGACTGGGCCTGATCGCCTGGTTGCCTTGCAAGTGCCGCATGATGATGCTCAAGATAATCTGCTCCATGAGCTTCTCTGGCACTGAGGTCAAACTAACAAGCCTATAGTTCCCTGGGTCTACCTTCTGGACCTTCTTGTAGATGGGCATCACGTTTGCTAAACTCCAGTTGAGTGGGACTTCCCCTGATAGCCAGGACTGCTGATAAATGATGGAAAGCGGCTTGGCCAGCTCTTCCGCTAGTTCTCTCAATACCCTCGGTGGATCCTATCCTGCCCCATCGACTTGTGTACATCCAAATGCTGTAGCAGGTCACCAACCATTTCGTTGTGGATTGTGAGGGCCACATTCTGCTCCCCATCCCCTTCCACCAGCTCAGGGTACTGGGCGTCCGGAGAACAACTGGTTTTGCTGCTATAGACTGAGGCAAAGAAGGCATTAAGCACCTCAGCTTTTTCCTCATCTCTGGTAACTGTTTCCCTCATTTGCATTGAGGAGCGCACCACAAATTCTAAAGAAGCAGCCCAGCAACAGGAGAGGATCCCTCTTGTGAAGGATGGGCAAAGATAACTTTCATCATGTAGCACTTTCTGTTGGCAGTGTAAGTTGTCTCCTTCCCCGTGGTGTGATGTGCAAGGGTCATTTATCTTATAGTGCCTTGAGGAACATATATGCTTGCACTGGTTGTTTGCCAATACACACAACACCTACAGTGAATTCCATGGACAGAATCAGCTTGTCAAGTAAATATCACACTTTTTGTCTTGCACTAACATTGCCATAAGACACCCATAGACTGTCAGCACATTTTTTTCCCCTCTGGCTAAATCTTGAGCCTTTGTGGCCTATTAATTGTCATAAGGTCTCTCAAGCCAAGTTAGTAATAGAAGACACCATGTTACTTTGTAAAACGTAAATGAGAATTCAGCTTGGAAATAGAGAGGGCTAAGGAGGAATTATTGTGATGTCACACAAATTGGATAAAGATCACTGAGCTGAGAACTCTATATGTGCTGGTAATAAGAAGGAAACCACGAGTAACTACAGAGAGTTTCTGAAGGAAAGGGCTACTTAGTATGGCAGTTCACTAAGCCCCTCTAGATATAAAATTGCAAGGAGAAAGCAACTCTTTCACATGAACATAAAAATAAATTATTGTTTGTAAAGCTGCTGAAGTGCAAGGAATAAAATGCAATTTATGTACATTATATATGTACACGTACACACACAAACCTATTACATATATACTATTTTTATAAATGTATATCCATGTGTATCCAGTGTGTATGTGTATAAATGTGTATCCAGTATCTATATGTTAATGGAGATATATGAATGATTTAGAAATACATATTTACATGCTTAAATGTAAATACTTATACTGATTAATTTCCTGTGCATCTTTTTCTCTTTTTTTCCCACTTCAGTGAAGTGACAATTTTTATTTTTTGTTAGGAAACAATGACAGTGAGTTGTTCAGCAAAGCAGTACAGAACTCAAGTCTGAGATGTTCACACCCATTACACCCCTGTACTGCCTCAGCTCTCTCAGATCTACATGTTTCCATGGAAGTATTTATTTTGCACCACCACAAGATCCCGTGAGCTCTATATGTATGTTGTTGCCAACATTTCATTGTCTGTCCACAGTAATACTTCAGCAGACAAACTTTCAAAAAACTTTGCAAAGAAAGATGTGAAAGGCACAGGAGAAATTTCAAAATGGCAGCAGCATTTGTCAGCTGGTATCCTTCGGATCCTCTGTTTACTGAGCACAGACTCCTTCACATTATTAGTTGTCTATGAAACAACAGTTGTTTTTAAGACAGGAATCAACATACTTTCTATAAAACAGACAAGTATGCTAAAAGTTTTTTGAGTGTATTATGGACTATTTTTGTTCCTTTTTATATTTAAGCATTTCAAGAATTTCATAAATTCCATTCAAGTTATGTGGAACAAAATAAGTTTTTCTGTTGAAAAATGATTGCAAAATATCTGTTCCTTGAAAAAATGAGAATACTGTTGTAATGTTAGTCAATGATGATTAACAATAGAAAAAGGAAATGTGCGATAAAATCAAAAGGTGAATTTCATCCTCAAATAAAAAGCTAGCACAGGACTGCACAGTTTGTGCCCTCCGTGGTATCTTCTAAAACATGCTTAAGTGGTTCATGGACTTGCTGACATCTGCACAGGTGTGGATTTCATCTGATTTCATCTGAGGGATGTTATTGTAGTAACTTGCTTATGGCCAAAAATGTCACTATTTTCTGTGCAAAAATAAAATAGATGTTTGTTTCAAATATAAATTTAGCCTCTATTTTTGCAGTCATTTTGTGCTCTAATTATAACAACCTAATTTGTAAACAACACATGCTAAGGTTTTGACAGTGAAGTTCTGATGAAACACAGAGTACAAATTTTAATTACATACAGTTCTAATACAGTGAGCACTGCAGCATTTCTGTCATCTTTGAAATGGTAACAAAATGTAAAAAAAGTTTTTGAAATATGAGCATGAAGGTAATGAGATCAATAAATGTCAGCTAGAAAAAGTAATCACAGCTCTAGAGACTCACTAACCTTTCTACAAATTCTAGAAATAATAGACTAGCTTGGGATGAGGAATTCTTTTAAAATGAGAAACAGATACTATTATAAGGGGAAAATGAGCCAAAGAATGCTGAATAATGTGTAAAGCATTGACTTTTTAGGTAAATAAGAGCAAACCATCAGTATTTTTGCTTTTTCCTCTTGAGATCCTCATCAATACATCTCTCTTTAGACCTTTTGATTTAGAGAGCAAAGTACAATATAAATACATATGTAAATATGTAATTAAAATATGCAATATGACTTAAAGTATAGTAACAGATAACTGCTTTCCAGACTGATCGCCTGATGCTTCTCTCAGGGAGACAGAAATTAATTGATCTCTATATAAATTCCAGATACTTAACACACAAGATTTGGTAGTGTATGGTTTCTATATATAATATATGCAAACCCAAAGCTTAAGCATGAATTAATTCAAGACAAGAAACTGTGTGCTATGTTTTAATGCCCCATGGTAAAATCTAACTTCTGTAAGAGAAAACATATTTTATATGCAGTGTTAGATTAAGTAATATTTGAAATGGTAATATTGGTATTTGTTTATTTTTTAATTAAATACTCAAGAAGCATTGAACCTGAGTTGAAAAAGCAAGAGAATAGAATATATTGTCAAACCGATGCAGATGGACTATATATACATATATATATTTTTTGAATGAGACATACAATTTTTCTGCAAACACTTAATGAAGGATATGCAAAATTCAGTAAGAATTCATGTGTATAACAAACTGATTTTAGGGAATTTGACTTTTAAAAAAGTGGGTAGAGATGACATACAAATTAGAAAACAGATGGACAAAGACTGAAATCCAGTCATTGGAGTCTACTCAGTGTTTACAGGCAAATGTGTGCAATTTTCTATGTTATGATTTTCATTAATCGAGTTATTTTCAAACTGTAACACAGTCATAAAACCAGATAGAGACATTAGCAATTTACATTTCATCCTTTAAGTGCTAATCTGAATAAATGCAAAAGGGCTCCTTATAGAACATACAATGTATTACAGTACCACCATCAACTTTTACAGTCAAAAATTTATACTTTCTGTTGCTCTGCATGCCCTGTTGCAATGAGAGGAAAGGAAAAGCTATGCTAAACGAAGTGTTTGCATCTAATTCTACACACATATCCTTTTACCTATGCTTTCTTTGAACTTTTTTTTTTTTTTTTGAGCAAGATTGTTCACACATGCACATGTACCTACAAATTTTTATGTATATATTTTTTTACATAGATATGTGTATATAGCAATTTACAGAACTGGTGTTCCTGGAGGCACATAGTTCTGCAGTTGGTAGGCAATCCAACCATAACCACTGGGTTCACATGATGACTCCTTTTTGTTTTCAGTACAAAGTATAAAAAAGAAACATGTATTGTGAAAGTTAATACATTTTGAAATCTGTAACGATTAATTCCAAAAATAAACAAACCCAATTTCTCCTCCCATTATCTTCTTTTCATGTGCCTGTAAGTGCATGTGGAGAGCCCTGTCCAAAGGGTCCTCATGCTGCCACAAATGACAGAAACTCCTGATCCAGCTATCATATTTAATCCATTTCCTCCAGAGTCTGAATTTAAAAATGATGTATCAAAGCATTGTCATGGCTGACAAAGACAAGACACCCACTGACTTCTGGAGATATTTCTAGTCTAACGTTAGTTTCTATTATTAATCCATTAAAATCCTTGCACACTGTCTAGCTAGGAACTTGAAACTCCTTGTGGAACATTCTTCTTTCCTGAATCTCATATCACCTCAGTGAGATGCTTAGTAAATTTTATTAGCTTTCTTCCTGAGACACTCTGGTGGTTATTTAGGGACCATTCCAGAAGCACAAAGTGGTTTTCAAGTCAGTTCAGTTGACCAGGACTTAGCACGAAAGTGCTGTGGCACAGGGAGAATAGGAGAAGAAAGAGATACGGGAAACAACTACCCACAATTTGTGAGAGCAAACATGGATATGTGGATGTACACCACATGAGTCACAAGTCTGTGAACTCCAGTGTAGCATTGGAAGGAGCTGCCACACTAAAAGAGCAGGAGCATGTGTGGATGATACAGGAGCAGCCCAAAGCCTGCTGCAGCAGCTGGAACCAGGCTGAATACAGGTAGGCAGGAAGGTTTCAGCTTTCAGAAACACAGACAGTGTCCATGCCAACTATATGCTGTGGTTTGCTTTCTGCCATCCCCAGACCCCCTAAAGTCAAAAAGGAACTGTATCCATGAGCACCATGGCATGCAGCTATGGGTAAGAAGCTACATTTAAGGATAACATCTTTCAAGCCTATGATTTTGAAGGAAGAGATTTTCAGACAGATCAATTGCTGTCAGTCAAGGCTTTGTTATGGCACACCCTTCCCCATACAAGATTGCTCAAAGTAGTCCGAAGTCTGGCTGACTGCATGGAGGTGTGGAAGGATCTTGTCGCTGACGGGGCAGTAAAATGGCAGATAAATCTCAATGTCAATAAACACAAAATAGTACTTATGAGAAAAAATAACTCAAACTACATATCCTTGATGATGGTTAATTACCCATTGCCATTCACAGAAGAAATGGTGAAGTTCCTGGATAGGGTTATCTAAAAATGCCAGCTCATTGCTCAGCAACCGTCAAAAATTCCTGTCAAACATTCAAAACTACTTGGAAAGCACTGAAGAACAAAACATAAAACATTGTAACAACTCTGCTCTAAAATCAAAGGTAGAAAAAAAATGGGACTAGAGAAGTAGGAATGTTGTGCAAACTGAGAAGTGAATTATTCTTTCCAGTTTCTCAATATGCTTTAAGTACAACAAAAACATTATGAGGATGCAAGCTTAAAACAAACAAACAATTTCTTTGTATAATCCATCATTACAGTGTGAATTCATAGCTACAGGATGTCTGTCAAGGAAAAATAAATGGGCTAGATTCCTTTCCTACTATTGAAGAGAAATGTCGAGATGCACAAAGTTAAAAAGTTCCTAAGCAACTGATTTGCTAGAATCAGTAGTTCATAAGAGAACAAGGGTAAATTGAAATTTGCTTGGTTTATAATAATTTTCTATACTGACTATTGTCAGAGAGAGGATATTGGACAGCTCAGCACAGAAGTTTTTGCATTCTAAAATTCTGTGCAGTTATTATTTTTGGTCCAGATGATGTGCTACTTCTTATGTAAATCTTGGGTAGAACAGCCATTCAAAGTGGCTTTGACAGACTGGAGAAATGAAGGGGCAGAAATTCTGTGAAGTTCAACAGTGACAAAAATAAATAAATAAATAAATAAATAAACTCTACTGCAGCAAGGACATGGTAACCCCATACAGCAGCACAGAGTGGAGACCAACAGGCTTAAATGGAGATCTCCAGAAGGTGACCTGGTGATCCCAGGTCCCTGAATCAGTAGTGTTTTCCTGTGACAATGAAAGTTAACAGCATACTTCTCTCTTAGCAGGTTTACAGCAAACAGATCAATGGATGGGATTAACTCCTTCTCCTCTACACTCATAAAATCATATCTGAGTAGCAGGCTCACTTCTGGGCACCTCAGAATAAGCAAGAATTTGATAAACTGGCTTAAATCCAAAGCATTTAAGGGACACTGGTCACACGGAGAGGCTGAAAGAGCAGGTTATTTTGGTGTTAGTTGTCTAAACTGTCCTGTAAATCAGAACACTGCTGCACTGTCAGAGTAGAAATTGGGAGCAACTTCTTAGCATCTTGCTGGTTTGCCTGCTAAATGCTTTAATTTCTGCATTCACAGCACACAGTATCTCAGCAATACGAAACCAGAAGGACTGATGGCAGCAGAGAAGAAAAAGTAATGCATGCCCCACTTGAGACTGGATTTTCATCTGACAGCTCAATGTCAGGGTCTGAGCTACCAATAATGCAGACAGGGACTGGCCAGAAGCTAGACTGTTGACAGTACCATTCAGGAAAAAAATTCTTATTGGGCTTGAAAAAGGCTTCTCTTTTCAGATTAATTCTTCTCAAATTAAATATATATACATATAATAAACCCAAAATACAGAGCACACACATGCATTCGTGCTGCTAGTCAACAGTGGCAATGGAAAACTTCTGCTTTGATGTTTTAGCTTTAAGAAAAGAATCTTTACAATTACAATGGAATTATGAAAATTGAGAGCTTCTGCTGTGACAGGTATTTATAAACCTTTAAAATTCTCTATGTCTATATAATGCTATTCATCGAGGTTTCTGCACGGACAAAGAGGTCTGTCCCAGCTGACAACTTCAAAATGGAGGCAGAGAGAAATCACACTAATGCAAAATCCCTGGAGGACATGGAGCCAAGTTCAAATCTGGTCAGATCTTTATTATCATAATTTCTTTCAGAGGTACTTTTTTTGCAGATAGCATTAAGGGAGATTTATTTCTCCAGTTTACCACAAGATGGAGGTGCTGTAACTCAGAATCATTCATTAAGGGATCAGGAAAATGGTGGGTGTTGTACAAAGGGCACAGTAAAATTTTATGAACATATTTAAGAAAGCAATCAAAACTAATTGTATGCAACTGTACCATATTATTTTATTAATTTATTTTAAGCAAACTGTATAATGACATAGCAAACTGTCTCTGAGCCAGCATTATTTCAAAATGCAGCAGCTTCAAATTTGCATTTGAATTACTGAATGCTGCAGATACTACTGGAGGTGGAGATGGCTGATAATGTAAATTCTCAAAAAGCATACAAAAGTGGTGGTTGCCAGAATCAGATGGATACCACTTTTTTGGATATATTATCCTGAATCCAGTTGATTTTTTCCTAAATTTAGCTTTCTGGAACCTGGTGCCCAAAGAGACAGTAAAGGATGTTTCTGTCTAAAAAATGTAGGTCTGACTGTTCTCACAGGCATTCTCTCTGCCCTCCATCAGAATATCCAGGATGGTGTCTGCCATCAAAAGGCTTAGAAACTGCTTATTAAGTCATAAGTATAGCATAGTATCATTGCTTGTGGTAGATGTTGTCAAAGCAGAGACAAATAGGACAGCCCTTATTCAGGACTTCTTCTGCACAAGCCCAGCAGATCATGGAGATGATCAGCTACTCTCCCCAAAAAGCTCTTTCTTCCTGGACTACAGGCTCCTAGGCTTTCTTAATTTATCTAAAACTTCCAAGGGAAAACATTAAACATTTTTCTCTACTGTTTCATTTTTTCCCTCACATCTTCATTACTACTGGTTATTCTGTTTTAAGGAGAATAAGTGAAATTGGTTTGTCCAGGTTACATAGCAGTAACATGGAAATGGAAATAATCAGAAAGGTGATCACCATGAAGGCTTACATTTTTAGTTTTGTAGCACTGGAATAGTTTTGATTTTCAGTGAAACTATGTTTACATTAAATAAGTATGACAATACAGGGAAGTGGCTCTCTCTTATGTGCCCTTAAGTCACAGACAAACACTCTCTAAGTGCAGCTGTGTGAATACTGCTTTCACCTGCATATCATCCCATCTTTGTTCTTGCAAGGAGCAACCATAACCTATCATCTACTAGCTGCACAGTTAATTTGACCATGATTTACTTGGTTTTAGTCAGATTAGTTTAAATAGATTAAAATTAAAGATCTGAAAATATGTAGATATTCCCATAATATAAAATAAATTGTATTTTCAGAGCATGAGAAGCCAAAAGAACCATAAGAGTGTGAGGGGGGGTTGTATAACAGTTGCAGATGGTATCTAAAGGCAGAACAACTACTGTATGTCTACATAAGTGAGGATGAATTAAATTTGAATATCTTATTGTTGTATATGAAGAAATAGTGAATCTTGAATGTCTTTAGAAAATAAGCATGTATAATGGATTTGATATATAATTATAGAGATGCTATAGTTTCCCTGTTATCTTTCAGTTTCAGTTAATTCTTAAAACTATGAAGTAAATTGCCAGCAGACAAAACTGTACAGCAGACATTTTCAATGTTGATGTTTGTTTTTCAGCAGGTAATTGGCAAAAGTTTTTTTTTTTTTAATGTTGTTTAGACAAAAACACAAAACATAAAACTGATTTTTGATGTGCAGATGCTTCTTATGCTTCCTCATCTGAAACTTATGGCAAAGGAAATGGATTTAAAGTAGTGAAGTGGGACATGTTTTTTGTCAGAGGAAACCTGTGGCAAGGACAAGTATACAAGTTGATCGTGTGATGGGTACAGTTGTTCAATGTATTTCCCTTAAATTTGTATTTATTACAGATGTCCCTCACCATTTAGCTGTTGAGCCAGCTCAGGGATTCAGCTCCTGAGCAGCTGCATGGCTCAGGAGAAACACATTTTTTGGTAATGTAACAGCAACTTCAACTAGTCTAAGGATCTTCCTGAAAAGATCTAGCTGATTTGGAAGCAAACCCAGCTCTTTTGTGTGACTATGGCTCTGTTAGTGTTATGGCTTGAAGTGATATAATAATTATGTGTTCTGCAGCTGGGTGGTCCATAACAACACATGTGGTCGGTTACAGTGATGGAAAGCAGTTTGTTAAGCCACAGTCACTAGAGAATTATAAATTATATGACTATGCGCATGGGCACAGGTATATAGTTGAAGAAGACACTATGGATTTGATTGTTCCCATGAAATATACACTATGTCTTACACTAAGAATTTCATGCTTTCTAAAGTGAGGTTTATATTATTTAAATTCTACTGATAAAGTTAGAAGACTATATGATTAGAGGAAGACAAGCTCTTCCAATTTATTTATATCCTACCTAATGCAAATGTGAATGTTCTTCTCTTCCACATAAATATGCAATCACTTCCTTGAAACTTGCTACGTTCTCTGCATCAGCAGTTTCTCATGACAGTGAGTTACACAGGTAGATCATCTCAGAAAAAAAGAATCCAACCTCCCCTTTGCCACCAAAAAACCCACACTAATGTAAATTGTAGATCATGGTAACTATGGATGAACATCAAACACCACAAGTTACATAACTATGCTTCTGATGATTGAAGAAGTGAGCTCAGTTCTAATATTCTTTCTCATTTTATGCAGTTTTCAATAGAAGTTCTCACAAATTTCACCTTAACAGGACATGAGGAAGAATGAGGCCCAAGAAATCCGTATTGATCCACTTGCAGGAAAGTGAATGATACTAGGTAGCAAATCAGAACAGCAGCCTACCTATAAATTGATTTTTGATATGATACTTGAACATTAATTGTGAACTGAACAAAACAGTTCATTTCTCTGGGGACACTATCATTTTTAACTGAACTTTGTCCAAAGTAAAATAAAACATTTGGTTTGTAAATGGTCAAAATGAAATGGTTTAACTTTTTAAAAACATATATCCCCTTTTAGGCTGAAAGTATTAGTGATGTTCAGCACAAAAATCTTTGCCCTATTGGACAATTCAAGTTATTTCACCAGCTGTAACCCAAAACTGAAGTATAGATCCTGTAGATTTCTTTCATTATTTCTTTTTAATTATTGACATGCATTTTTACTAAATTCAGACACAGTTTATAATGTCGTGTCACCGCCATTTTAATCTGTTTTTAAAGGTCAAGAGACTTATGTCTTCATCTGTAGATAGTTTTGAAGTCTTTGCTACAGCTATGAAAGAATGGGATTAAGATACTCTCTTATTCTGGTGCACCACTAAACATATATGACATCACTCTTCCTTTTGACTGAAGTGGGATAGAAAATACTTGATACTTTGAGATAAATTCTGATTCAGTTCTAGTGAAGAAATATCACTTAAAATTAATATGGGAACAAAGTCAACATATAAGGCTATCATTTGGCCCAGTTTTTCAGAAAACTGTGTTAATTTCTACAAAACAAATCAAAATATCAGTATTAAATCAATTTGGGTGGTAATTCAGGATTCAGTATCTTATTTGAAAGGTCATAATTTCAAATGCTGGGTCTAAAATCAGAATGTTTTAATATTAAAATTATTTATTGAGTAAGCAGAACATATGCAAGACAAGACCCTAAAGCACTAGATGACAAAGCAAAAATGCCATACTCATTTTAAAGACCACAGCAGTCCTGCTGGTAGAAGCATACAGACCTCCCAGCTCCACCCCAGTGCAAAGATATTACATGTGGATGACAGCATAACTGCACACACGCTCCAAGGAAAAGTGCCAAGGGCCTCCGTGGCTTCTACTGCAACTAGGAAAATCCCAAGACACTCTCTGAAGACAGAGTCTTGCAAATCTTCACATGATTAGAGTCTGTGCAACTCTTTTTACAAAAATGTGTTAAATACCTTTTCAAGAACATAGGGCATGATTATTTGAAAAGCTTATATAATCCTAATGTTAGTTAAAGAAATATTTTATCAAAAAAGGAAATGTATTACTACAGCTTTGCTTTGGCACATATGCTAGGCCTTAATTTTATTACTTTTACTACAATGACAAAAGACCTTGCCAAGAACAAGATGCTACTCTGTTCGGCAGATCAACAGCTGTTTGATTGTGAAGGTTAGATTTCTGCTTTATTCAAAGTGATAGTAAAGTACCATCATGCAGTGGATTTATTTGCACTTCATAATGAGCTTTTAAAATTAAGTGGTTGTTCACAGTATGCAGGAGTATTTTGAGGATTTAAAAGATTGTACTAATAAAGATGAGAGCTGTAGAGGGATGGTGTGGTATTGGGTTGTTAGTTTTTTGTTTGTTTGCTTGCTTTGTTTTGTTTTTCAGAAATTGAAGTAGTTCTGTTGCAGAAATATTTCTGCCTTATTAAACACTGATACATCATCCTTTTTTAAATTAGGAAACAACCTCTGAAAGCCTTTTGCATGAATAAATAATGCAAGATTAGTAGTACTACAGGAGGGTTTTTTATCCTGTAATTGTGGTAGGATTTTTGATAGATTTTTTTTTTTTTTTTTTTTCCCACAATACATCACTTGGGTTTCTACACATACTAAGCCAATAACTGGAAAGGATACATTTTTATAAACTGAAGAATTAGAAATCTCAATGCTAACCAAATAGCTCTTTCTTCAGTTCTGCCAGGTATAAAATATGAATCTGAATATTAATGGGATTAATGTGGCTTTTGTATGCAGCATGCAAAACTGGAAAATCAAGGGCAGAAGCATTATGTGTGATTCCTCCTGCACAGAAAAGGAATGATATTAAAGAGAGAAGCTCTAGAAATAAGTAATAAATTTAGCAGGGGAATAGTCTACAGTGAAAGAGGACTGAATTCCCTAGTGAAAAATGTGTTAGATGTGACCAGAACAGCCCCCCAATTACTTGTCCTGAGGCTCTGTGTTAGGTAATTGTTGGCATCTTTTGTTAGCAACATGAAGATTACTAGGTGATGCTGCATAGTAAATGTAGTCAATTATAATATTGGATTTATAATTTGGCTTCTCATACAAATGTAGTAAGGCTTAGGTCCTGACCCCACATACAAGAGACAGAGCCCTACTACAGGGACACTTTCCAATGCATCTCTTATGTGTGTCCTGTTCTAGCTCTAGGCAAAAAGCAGGTAGCTCAGTGACAAAGCAGGGAAAGGAACTAAAGCAACAACAACAACAAAAGTGATTGAGTAAAAGTATTATATCAAAGATCTAAACTTCTCCATATAACATGTAGATAAACAAAAATAAGGTATGGCTCAGAGACAGCACTCTCTCCTTACATGTCTGGCAACATGAAGAGACGTGTATTCAGTGTGATCTTGAGAGAATATATATATATTTATAATTTCTAAGGAGTTTTGTTTGTTTGTTTGTTTGTTTCAATTTTGAACTTAAAAATATGATGTCCAGGAGAAGGAATATGGTGTATAATTACATTTAATAAAGTGAACAGTTTGCTAACAGCTTGTTAACATTTGCTAACTGCATTAGGCTTCTTTCCTCAGCCCAGACAGTAGCAAATCTGTGTTAGCCATTGTCTCTAGCCAAAACATATAGACAGATACAGATGGGCCCTATAGGATGCTGCTGGTATGCACCTGTTCCAGAAAGCTGTTCCAGATGCTCTGGGGCAGGATGAATTTTCAAGCTGCTCCTCACTTGCAGTGAAGGCAGAGGGGATGTGCCTGGCAGTCACTCTCAGCAGCATGGGTGTGAATGGGAAAGGTGGGGGCTCATGGAAGCCTGCTCACTCCAGCTTGTAGAGAAAATAGTGCACATCTTCAGGACAGGTTCACTCACTGATTTCTTGGCATATGCATAACACTATGTACTACTACTCACAGCTGTATTTCAGCTATTGAAAAATGTTTCCTCCCCCATATTAGTTCATGCAGTTAGACCTGGGATAATAAGGGCACCTGCTTGTGAAAGCAAAATTAATTGTGTAAATTGCAATTCTACCAAAAAAAAAAAAAAAAGTATCTCCACATAAAACTGGAACTGGAAATACTGGAAATAACATTTTGCTGAGACTGTGGGTTCAAAACTGTTGACTTGTGAGCAATGTGGGGCAAGATTCATTGCTAAACATTTAACTTAGGCAACAGATTTCTTGCTTCTACCTCAGAAGGATTTTTTCTGCATCCTAGTAAATATATATTTAGTAACAGCATCTGCCACATCCAGATACATTTTTATATGTTTACAGTATTTTTACCATTGAAATTTGAATGCATTGCTGTCTGATTACATATTATTGTACCATACTAGAAAAAGAAAGACAGAAAAAAAAAAGACAATTTTTTCATCCATA
Organism: Heteronetta atricapilla; assembly: GCA_011075105.1. NCBI lineage: Eukaryota > Metazoa > Chordata > Aves > Anseriformes > Anatidae > Heteronetta > Heteronetta atricapilla. The sequence goes on along the minus strand of CM021732.1, from coordinate 23,166,404 downwards.
ACCAATATCATTTATGTCAGCAAAAACATTACCAGCCCCTCTGACTCATCTATGTCTCCCTTTTTGTCTATGGGAAGGGATCATTCTGTGATAAATGTCAAAAAGCATGTTTTATCTAAATAGCTCAACATACCCTATTGACAGAATTTAGTTAGCGATAATTTATAATCTCCAGTGGCCAAAGCAATCTATGGGTTCTCTTAAATTGCTTTTGTCTCCAAAATAAACTCAGTTGACTCTACAGCATGAAGCAGAATTTAAAGCAATATTTCATGAATCTGTCACTGAAGATTAAAGTAATCTTTAATTTACAAATGCTGCTACCAGCTATATATGTTTACTTTGCAGTGCTTTGAAAATTCAAGCATCTCTCATGCCTCTAACCAAAGCCACTCACTACCTCACAGAAAAAAAAGAACAACCAGGGCCAGATACTGTCAGCACAGCTTCTGTAAATCTCCACTTATTGGTATTTTTCTGTACAGCTAAGCTAAGTAACATACACAAGGGCAGCTTATGAACACAGAGAAGGGAAAGTAGAACTCCCTCTAAGGCTTATTGGGAGCTTGAAGCTTTCACATGTTCCTTATACCTTAACTGAAGCTAAATCTGGACCACTCCATCTATGTATAATCACTAAACCCAACCTATAAAACTAATGTCTCACTCATTACTGCAGTAGCCTTTCCTCTGGCTTTCCATTTGCCTTGCTCATGCCCTCAGAGGATGCTTGTACTAAGGCCATTTTCCTTGCTGAGCTTTACCTCTTGGTTTCCCTCCACTGCTCGCCTCCATGCTCAGACACAAATTAAATCTGCCTTTCGATTGCTCTCACAGATTACCACCACCTTGTTTATGTCTCATATTTGTGAGAAACATCATACAGATGTTGACTTCCAAGAAGGCTGCTTGTTCTGTTCAGTGAGGGAAACAAAAAGAAGGCTGCTAGTTTCATTTTAGGGTTGGCATAAAACAATTTAAAGATATATACATTTAAGTGGAAGATAATCAATTTGAATTGAAGAAAGTATGCTCTCATGTAGACATTTTAATAAAGCAAAGGCTAAATTGACAAGGCAATTTAAGCAGTGTTTACAGTGGAAGCAGTTTCTGCACTTCAATGATTGTGAATCTTCAGCATATAAGAATCCATCACGTACAGAAAATCAGTTTCATCCTTCCATATTGCAATGTTAACAAGCATTCACCATTTCTTTATGTGATATTCTAGATGTGAGGTCTTCCAATTCCTCAGCTGTATTCTGATGGAAGAGTTAAATACTGTTTTAGACAAAGGATAAATGACATTGATAATAATAAAATAATAATAACAACAATAATAATATAAAGAGTATTAAATATTAAGTATTTGTCCTGGTTTCAGTTAGGACAGAGTTATTTTTTCCTCCTAGTAGCTAGTAGGGTGCTATGTTTTGGATTAGGATGAGAAGAGTGCTGGTAACATGCTGACGTTTTAATTGCTGCAGAGCAATGCTTACACTAAGCCAAGGACTTTTCAGCTCCTTATTCTGTCCTGCCAGCGGGCAGGCTGGGGGGCAGCAAGAGCTGGGACGGGACAGACCCAATACAGCTGACCCAAACTGGCCAAAGGGGTATTCCATACCATCTGATGGCATGTTGAACAATATATAGGGGTGGCTAGCCGGGGTGGGGGGCCGGCTGTTCAGGGTTGGGCTGGGCATCAGTCAGCGGGTGGTGAGTAATTGCACTGTGCATCACTTGTTTGTACTTATTATTATTATTATTATTATTATTATTATCCTATCTTAATAAACTGTCTTTATCTCAACCCACAGGCTTCACTTTCCCGTTTCTCTCCCCCATCCCAGAGAGGGAGGGGGGAGGGTGAGCGAACGGCTTTGTGGTGTTCAGCTGCCGGCCGACTTAAACCACCACAGTATTAAGTATAAGTATTAAGTATTATTAAGTATCAGGTGAATTGAGAAAAGACTGGGTCTGCAAGGGGGTTTTATGTGTTAGAAGTCTTAGAGCACTAAGACTTCTGTTTTTCACTGATTTACTCTTAAATCTACTTTGGCATCTAACCTAAGAAGTCCAAATGAACCTTTTCAATATTTCTTTAATCTTTCTTTTTTTTAACTCTTTACCCATAATATCTACTGAAGTTTGGTGCTTATCTTTTTAAATCAATAAATTTTGCATTCAAAAAAAAAAAAAAATTGACCTGTTTCCAGGAAAGATGTTCCTGTTTATGTTTAAAAAAAACATTTTTATATGTGTTCATGCCACCATAGTAGTTCCCTATAAACTTCCAGGGAACTACCCCACTGAATACATTAGTCTTTTGTCTAAAACTGGTCACAGTGCATAGGAAAATAATTTAGACTCATTTTCTGTTATGCCAAGATCATGCCCATTCAACATACACTCCTTGTTTCATTACACTTTCTCCTGTGTGGCTGTGTTGTACAGAGATAGATGGACCTTCAAATCAGGCAGTTTTATTTATTCCATTATTGCACATCACCTGACGTAATGCAGACATGCTTAGGAATAGGCAATTATGGAATAAGCAACTGTACTGAATTTGACAACAGATAATATTAAGTCATTGTGTACTTAATTCCGAAAAAAAAAAAAAAAAAAAAAAAAAAAAAAGAATACATGTAACCACTCTGTGGACTGTGTTGTAGCTTCATTAAAATTCAAATATATTTGCTAATATTTACTGACAATACAAATTAGTGATAGCAATGCTTTAATTGGCAGAATTGTGCATGTGTAAGTGAAAGCTGGGTTGCTAAAAATATGGACTACCACCAGTCCCATAAACCTTTCTTGTTTAGCATTCTTTGGATGTTAATTTCCAATGCCCACTTCTGTCAAGGTAGTCAGTAAATCAACCATCAAAGACATTAATGAGGCAGTGAAATCTTTTCTACGATACCAAAGTTTGAGGATGTCAAAGAATTCTCGCTTTCTATCTTCAAGCCACAAAAATAGTGTCTATATTATAAAAAGGGAAACTGACTCTATTCACCTTATTCTGCCTTCAGCTTGCAGTCTTCATAATTAAAGTTAAAATGTAAATCGGGTGGACTAAACCCAAAATGAGCCAACTCCATTGAAAGGCTGCCTTCTGATACTGCCAGTTAAATATTATGTGAAAGATGAGCAGCTGTAACTTAGGTACAGCTTTGTTTTGATTCTTGTTCAATGCAAAAGCTCTCCTGGAATGAAAGAGCTTATAGAAGATAGTTATAATCATCTTCGTCTGGAGGGAAAAAGCAGTCAACCATCACTACAACAACCAATGAAATATTTGTCTTCCAAAAATGCTGTATGTGAATGATGTCACATTTCAGAGTTACATGGTAAAATTCATTCTGAGAAGGTAGAACATAACTGCATCTAAATAGGATTTCAGAAATTATTCCTATTAAAAAACAAAACAAAACAAAAAAACATTACATTACATGGATTTGAGGATTATATGCATACACAAACTCAAAGATATAGAAAACTTAATTTACAGCTTTCTAAAAATACCTTATTATAATAGGACTGCTAGTGTAACCTTCACTTTATTGTAATTTTATTGTAATTTTATTGTAATACAAATAGATACCTTTTATGTTGGTAGTTTTCATAGTATAAAAATGACACAGCCAGCCTTTAAAATGCATGACAGAAATTCACTCAGGTGGTTTGTTTATTTTTAATTTCAATTCAGAAAGAGGTCTCTTGTTTAAGAATGATAAATTCTAGGGCTTTTTCCTTTGCTATAGGAGCTAGAAAGTAGAATATTTTTTTTTTCAAGTGAAAAAAAAAAAAAAAAAAAAAAAAACCTAATTCTGCTGGTTTGGGGTAGAATAATGGTCCTGTCAGAGAAAGGATGTTCAAGCATGCACAATACATGGTATATTAAAAATTCACCTCATCATTATTGTAAGTATCAGAAAACAGATTGTTTTAAAAATGAGCATAAGTTAAACATTTTCTATTTCATTGCATTAAGCATTTTAGTCAGTACCTTCTCAGATTAAATTCTATGAGATAATTACAGGGCACAAAAAGACCTTTTTACAAATTCACTTTCTTTTTAAAGTAATTTATTCATGAAAACTGCTGCAGATGAAAAAAAAAAAAAAAATAATAAAAAAAAAAAAAAAAAAGCAACTCTCAAAGGCAACAATGTTATAAAAGATAGCACTGTGACTCAGCATACTCTGAAGCAAGCTGTAAGCCCTGGTCACATACTCTCTTTCCTTCTCCAAGCAGGTTGCACCTGTATGAGCAACAAGACCAAGCAAAGAAATTTTAGTACAAGATGAGATCAGAGGATTGCCTTTTCATCAGTTAGAACTTTCAGGCTTTCAGTGAACAGCTGATTTTCAATTATTTTTCTAAAACAAGAGGTTTTTTATGTATGTACATATATATATTATTTCTTTTAGGAAAAACAGGTGTCAATTTTATTAAGAACCAGAGCTATGCCTTTAGCCATGGTGTTCGCTTTCCATCACAGAAGTCTGAGACTGAAAGCATCAGCAGCTAAAAGAAAGGTGATTCAATTTATAGCGTAATCAGGACAGTGTGAAGGCAGAACTTGGTCCACATATTTCCAAGTATGAGCCAGTTCATTTGATAACTTTTTTGTAATTCCCTTGGAAAATTACAAGATCCTCTGTGTTGTGCTAATGTGATGCTGAGTCAGTGCTTCCACGCACTTGATCCTAGGAGGCAGTGGCATCCCCAGGTGTGCTTCTAAGGCCCAATATATATCTAGAAAAGCTGGAGTTCATAATGACTTCCTGGACAATGACCAAGTGCCTGTTGTGTACTAAGTGGGCAGAAGGATGGGTTAAGGCCCTAAAACTAAGTAAAATAAAAATCCTGTGAATGAATAAAAATAAAGTACTCTAAATTAAAGGGGAAATTGTAAAATGCCAAGAACGTTCAAACTACTATTTCATAAATCCTCTTTGAAGACTGCTAAAACTTGACTATTATTTGGTGAAATGGTTCAGGCTGAAGTAAATGGTGCAGCACAATTATTAAAAAATCTAAAATGATCATTTATGTGTCAAAAGGATGACTAGAAAAGGGAAAGGCAATTTCACAAGTAAAAGATTGTTGCTTGCTGATGCTTTACAGACTTACATAAAGCAATTAAAAAAAAAAAAAAAAGATAGAAAAACTGAGTGCACAAATGTACACAGACTATTTTTGGAGCATTATGCAGTGTTTGTAATAAAGATGACCTTGGTACATTACAATACAGGTTAAAAGAAAGCACAGACTAAAAATACTGTTCTTACTTGGAATTGTCACAGCCTTATACAGAAGAGGAAGAAATATACCCAGTGATATGGTGAGCCCAACTACACATTCAAGCAATACAAAAAAGCTATGACAATACAGGGAATGACAAAACAAGGTTACTGACCAAAATCTACTCAGTTGCATCTGTGTATGTTGGTATTAGGGCAATACCCAGCATTTGCTTGCACAATGCAATTGAATTAAAAGAACACCTGGTCAGATCAAAGGTTCATCTCATCTTATTCTATCTCTGACAATGGCCAATAATGATAATGAGTAACCAGAAAATAAAAAGAGAATATAACAACAGGATATAACAACACTTCCCTAGTAATCTTCCTGTCCCACATATGTGTAGTTTAGGCATTTCTTAGGCCAGCAGCAGAATCTCTGAACATCACAGCTCCTGAGTTTTCACAGTCACATTGTACTGCTTCTTCATCCCTGTTGGCTTGTCTACACACTTTAAAAACTGAAGAGCAAAAAACAACCAAATAAGGAGTTGCTTCTCCCCTGAGTTCCTGGTCGGAGCATGATCCTGTAAAGGTATGACAAACTGGGATTTGCAAGCTTGGTGTCAGTGCAAATTCCAACACTAAAGGCTCCAGATATGATGGGATGCAGGTCAGGGCTCATCCTCACATCTGCAGAGGTCTGACTTGTGGCTGCTCTAAATGTCTTTCAGGATATTGCCTAGAGGGTGACCAGCATTTTATAGTGTTTATGGAGCTTTCAGGTTTACTCCAGAAAGTTAACATAATAAACTTTTTAAAATAAATCTTGTAATTAACATTGTTAGACTACTAATATGCAGTGCTCTATATGAATACAAAGCAACGTAAGCTCTGAGCCAAGGACAACCTATGAGAACATATGATTCAATGAAAAACTTCAGGACATTAATTAAAAACAGAAAAGCATATTACCCAAGTTTTTTTATATTAATAGTTATTACAGTATATGTGAGGTACAAGTCTTCTGTCTTTTTAATAAGCCTAAAATATTGATTTCTCATTCTTAATTTTTCTCATTTTAATGGTGTACCAATTGTTTTCTTTCATCTGAATTGCAAATAATGTCTTGAATGCCTCAGCTTTGAATTTTAAGTTTTCCTATTTCTTCAACGGTTTAGTAAACAACAAAGTTCTTTTTCTGTTCCTTTGTTCAAAGTTCGGAGATTGCAAAACAACTAGGTTTTCTGGGGCATGTCGAAAAGGAAGCTGAATTAATTCTGTAATTTCTTCTCTTAGGACCAAAATATTAAAGTTATAGATGATACAGTATTTATCTGAACTCAGATTCAGCAAAATACTCAAGCTAATCCCATTCACTTAAGAAAGAACGAAAAGAACGAGAGAGAGAGAAAGAGAGAAAGAAGGAAAAGAAAGAAAAAGAAAGAAAGTCTGTCTATATTGGATATGAGGTTCTCTAACACACTTAACTGTGTGAAATTGAATCTCAGCAGAATTAAGTGATCAATTCAAGCAGGAATCCAGCCAGCCAGCTGCATCCAGAAAAGTCTTTCCAATGCCTTCACCCTTAACATACTCTGAAAGCCCTGTCAAGCAGATATACTTTGCAGCATGCCCAGAAGGTCACCAAATTCAGTGTGCTTTGGAGCAAGCTGTGGAAGAGCTTGTTCCAAGGTCTGAAGCCATCTCAGAGGGTGTCCTGCCAGTCATTTTTTTTTAAAAAAAAAATATTTAGAGGGATCCAGCTACAGTGGCCCTGCTGTCTGCAGCTGCTGCTGTCTGGCCTGGAGAAAGAGGTGATTCCTCATACATTCCCACTGACTTCTGAAAGCCACCGGGCCAAGCCGTTTTATTCAGTGAAGAGCATGTTTCTAAACATAAATTAAAAGTGCCAACAAACACCAGCTGAACTGTTGTAGACAGTAAAATTATTGCTAAGAGTTAAAAAGAAATCTCCCTTTTCAATGACTGTTTTCTTTAGGATCATTCCATGTACCTGCATGCATTACAGCAGGCAACTCCATTCTGCTCATGCAGAAGTGTAATTAGGTGACTTAAAATGTCTTTTGTCGCGTTATAAATATAAAGGCTCTGATAGCTTAATTACATGAAATGTTTGTTCTGTTGTGTTTTTCTGAAGGTTAGGTTTGTGCTTAGCTATCAAGATGATCTCCAAGCTAAAATAACTTGCTACCACAAGGATCTACAATTTTAGTTATGATTGTAATTCTTGGCTCAGAAAAACACTTGAGCACATGTCCAAGTCAATTTTATATAACAATCTAATAAAGAGCAAACTTCAACCTTTTAGTATCTAGAAACAGCTTTTCCACAGCTTGAACAGTCTTTATCTGTTTCTTTTAAGCAAAGATCTTTTCTGACCTTTGCATGTGGCGACAGAAAAAGGAAACCAGAATTATGCTGGTAGCAGGGAGGTTGATATACAGAAAGAAAGAGGGGTCTGGAGAGCTGTGGATAGCTGAAGGCAGAATGCTGGTTGGTTGATGCTGGCCAGCATCTAGACACTCACCTAGCTGCTCACTCACTGTGCCCTCCTGTGGGACAGGCTGAAAACAGAAGGAAGGCAAGATGACTCATGGATAAAGACAGCTTATAGGTGTAGCAAAAGGTTTTTGTACACGGAGTAGAAAGGAGGACTTTATTCATTACTTCCCATCAGCAGGCAGAAGTCCAACTACTTTGTGGAAAGCAGGGTCTCAGCACTTGCAAGGGTTACTTGGAAAGAAAATGCCTAACAAAAAACATCCCTCCCCATTCCTTGAGCTTTTGTTGCTGAGCTCAATATCATATGTGATATATTTGGGAAGCCTTATTATGCTCTACAATTACCTTAAAGGAGGCTATAAAGAGTTGGGGATTTGTCTCTTCTCCCAAGCACTAAGTGATAAGATGAAGAAATGGCTTTAAGTTGTGCCAGGGAAGGTTTAGGTAGGATATTAGGAAAAATTTCTTCACTGAAAAAGTTGTGAGGTATTGGAACAGGCTGCCCAGGGAAGCAGTTGAGTCACCACACCTGGAAGTCTTCAAAAAACATGTAGAAGTAGAGCTCAGTGACATGGCTTAATGGTGGATGTGGGAGTGCTAGGCCAAAGGTTGGACCAGATGATCTTAGAGGTCTTTTCCAGATGAAATGATTCTATGATTCTATATGGGATGGTCAGTTCAGGTACCTTTGGTCAGTTTGGGTCAGCACTCCTGGCTGTGTTCAATCCCAGCTTCTTGTGTACACTCAGTCTACTTGCTGGGGGGAAAGAGTGTAAAAAAGAGAAAGCCCTGATGCAGTGCCAGCATTCTTCACCAAAAGACTGGTGTGTTATCTGCATTTTTTTTAGTCACAAATTCAAAACTCAGCACCATACGGTTGCTGACCCAGTACAGGGTGAAAAAGCCAAAGGAAAGGATTTATTTAAAAAAAAAAAAAAAAAAAAAAAAAAAAAAAAAAAAGTGATCATAGAAATAGAAAAGTATGCTGCCAATGTAAAATAATGAAAAATTCCCCTGAGCTACTAAATAGTGTTTAAAAGTAGTGAAAACAAGATGTGTTGTGATCCACTACATCATAAATAATTACATTCCTCAAATAAAATAAAATTAACCATGCTAGCCTTCTTCAGTGGTCTGCTCCATCCCCTTATCTCTTGTTGCCAGTGGAAAATAAAGGCTGAAGTAAAACATTTATACCTTTAATTACAATGTTCTTCATGATGAGGTATAAAACCATTACTTCTCCAAAGGCAGCACTAGAAGGAAGGATCTGTGCAAGTCTTTCCAACAGCAGCTCAGTAATGACCAACGTAACCTGCAACATCTTACATTTTTTTTTTTGCACAATCATCCAAAGTTAATTGTTTTGGGGGAAAAACAAGTGAAAAGTGCTGTGAAGAAGCTTGTTGCTGATGTTTCCCTCACTTCTGATGGTGAAAGAATGTAAACTCCTGCAAGGTGTTACTATAAAGAGCTTGAAAACTGTTGTGTGGCTGCAGAGCCTGTGGCTGTGTGAAGAATTTCTGGAAGAGCACTGCACTCTCCAAGTGCAAATTCTGCTAACCAAATCTCAACCTAAATAGGACCTTAGCCAACAGCAAAGCTATCTCTACAGCTGCAGAAGCCCAGGGAACAAAAATCTGTTATTTGTAGAAAAGGGAGATCTTTTTATCAGTTCTTCCTTCTATATCCTCTCAGAGGTTTTCTCTAACCTATTATGTTTACCATTGTGAAAACAAGGTAATAGAGCTGAAATTCACTTCAGTTTATTCAGCATACCAAAGAAAACAATGTGGCCTTGTAAACTTACCATGAATATGATCCAAAACTTGCCCCAAATTTGTAAGGGATCCATATTTCTACAGTGCTGGTTTTAAGATCCATAGCTTTTTCCTCATTAGTATTATGAATTTTAATTACATACATAAACACAGAGAAACGCAGGCCACATGCTAATGCCACCAGCCTAAAGCATTTGCTAACCAGCACTCACTGTTTAAATCAATGGAACTTGTTGTCACCTATTAACCTAGGGCAGCATCCTACTTCTGTTCTTCTGTAAGAAACAACATGAGTGATCAGATGAGGCATCTATCATACACAGTAGAATGAATTATTAAGCTTAAAGAACATGATATGTGCTGGACAAATTCTGGTCAAATAAGTGTTTCAGAATGAAAGTACCCAAATTGTAGAAACCCCAATATATTTTATTAATTAAAATGCATTGGTACTATTGTTAATTGTTTCCAGCTCCCTCCTGCTTTGCTGGTTTGCTTTTTAGTCCTTTAATAGGACTGTGGAAAACCAGAGACCATACATCAAAAGTTTCCCTTATTTTCTCAAATATATATAGTGGAGAAAAAGTCATCAAAAAAAAAAAAAAAAGAGAGAGAGATCAGCATATCCTGATCTCATTTACACCACTCACAGTCATGTTATAATTTGATTCTTCCTATTGCTATTATCAACAGGGGCTAATTTCTTTGCTGGAGAGCTCCTCTTCCTTGTGGAACTTGATGTTTTCTTTTTCCAGCTTTTGGCATAGTTATATTTGGAAGCTACAAGGGAGACCTCCAAATTAGATGGAGAAGGTTAACCTTTAAAATTCTGACCCACTGGGATTCTCTGAAAATGTGCCTCCTACTCATTATGCAAAAGAGTTCAGATACATCCACTACAGGGCAGCAGAGAAATATTTGTACATACTGGCTAGCAAAGTCACAAACAGTAATCCCGCAGCATCAGCAAAGGTGGTTCTGCAAACTCCCATATGCTTCTTGTGCTTCCCAGCTGGCTTTCATGGCCCTGTGGTTGATCAGCCTCTTTGACAACATGACCATCATGTTACAGGTTTTAAATTGCAAAGACAGTCCTACTAAAAAATAATATTTTCTGCTTAAGCTGGTTCTTAAATTGTTTGTTTTCTTTCTACTGATCTTTACCACTAGCAGGCACATAATTAACAGCTCTCATCTGCTGAGACAAAAATCTACATGTCCTGTAAAATATTTTTTGTTATGGATTTGCTGTTTGGCAGAACATCGTCAAAAAATATGAGGTAAACTGCAAGTACAACATTTTCTACAATAGCATGGACTTCTACTCTTTTCCAATAGAGGAGACAATATTTTTTTCAAAGGGTCTTGATAAAAAGAAAAAAATATCATATACAGTATATCCAGAAATATGATGTATTGTGTATACATAAATGTCTGAACATACATATGTATATGAATGTAACCAATGACATGTTTCATTAAATTGTCTAATATTGTCACTTGTTTTTCTCGTAATTTGTTTATTTTTAGAGACTGAGCTCTTTGCAGTAATAGGCTGGGGTCTGAGTCAAGCAATGCTGAAAGACTAATATAAAATTAAGGAAAAAAAAATGTTGTTAAAGTGATGTCTTTGTAATATCTACACTTCAATTAACAATTGACGTCAACATAGTACCAAAACTTCAGCTGAGCAATTGTTCAATTAGCAGCATAGTTAGAAGATGGGTATTTTTCTCTTTTATACACAGAAGAAATATACGTTTACAATTTGGAATTATGACCTGGAAAATATGCCACCTGACCATAGCTGTAGGGCAGTAGCCAGGGCAAGACTGTGAATGGCAATGGGTTTCAGTGGGTCATCACTTGGCCAGCTGAATACATCATAAGATAACAACCAGAGGGATTATTCTTTGTCATGTCTAAGATTAAACATACTTAACACTCTTCTTTCTGAAGGCAGATAATATAGTTAATACCTTTATGCATGTAGACTGTTTAAATAATTAATTTTTCATGTGTTTTGCATATAACAATAGATATAATTTCTCTAAGTTCCAGTGAAAACTGTCAGCTTAATTTAAAAAAAAAAATAAAAAAAATAAAAAAAAAGTCAGCAATAACGTCATATTGTATTTTAAGGCACTATTTATTGTTTATTACCTATAACAAGTTACAAACCGTCACTTCCATTATGAGATCTTTGTAAAGACCAGTATTTATTTAACATATGTGTTTTAATAAAGATGGGAATAACTGTTTCTGATCATAAAATCATTAAGGTTGGAAAAGACCTCCATCACATGAATAATCACATAAATGATAAAAAGTGAATATATTGTTTTATATTGTATTCAAAGCAAAACAATGTGATAAAAATATTCTGATTATTCTAAGTGTGAGAAAGCTTAACTTTATGCATTTTTTATACTATAGATATATATTTAAACACAAACTTATATATGCTTATAGATATATATAGATATATATATATATTTATATATATATTTATTTATATATATATATATAGATAGATATATATAGATATATATGCTTATAGATAGAACTGAAGAATTTGAAATGGAAGATTCCTGTTCACTTGCTCAGTCCAGATCCTCCAAAAAATAATTACAGTATAGAAGCTCTTTCAAAATTCCTTATATTTCCTAGCAGTGATAAAAGGGATAAAAGGGGAAAAAATAAACTTGGAGAGGATATCAAAAGAGCTCTGAGAACCTAGCAACTCACACTTTAATAGACCTGTTGGCTTTAGAATATACAGGCTTGTATATTTGGGGGGGTGGAGTGTATTCTGAACACTTCTAATTTAATGAAGGTAGCCTTTGAAAGACACCCAGAAGTGTTCTGTCTTGGGATCTTTCACTGTTAGCAATGCTGCAAATGCTTCTTCAGAGAGGTTCAACAAAGGCAAGTGCAGGGTCCTGCACCTGGGGAGGAATGGCCCCAGGCAATAGTACAAGCTGGGGGCTGACCCACTGGAGAGTAGCTCTGTGGAGAGAGACCCGGGGGTCATGGTGAACAACAAGTTAACCATGAACCAGCAGCCCTTGTAGCCAAGAAGGCCACTGGGATCCTAGCCTGCATCAGGAGTGTGGACAGCAGGTTTAGAAAGGTGATCCTCCCCCTCTACTCAGCTCTGGTGAGGCTCCGCCTGGAGCATTGTGTCCAATTCTGGGCTCCTCAGCAGGAGACGGAGGTAGAACTTCGAGAGAGGGTCCAGCACAGAGCCACGGAGATGATTAAGGGATTGGAGCATCTGTCCTATGAGGAAAGGCTAAGCGAGCTGGGTCTGTTTAGCCTAGAAAATAGGAGATTGAGAGGGGATCTTATCAACCTCTATAAATACCTGAAGGGACAATGTAAAGGGGATGGGCCAAACTCTTCTCAGTGGTGGCCAGTGATAGGACAAGGGGTAATGGGTATAAATTGAACCACAGGAGGTTTCATCACCTTATGAGGAAGAACTTCTTTACAGTTCAGGTGACAGAGCTCTGGAACAGGCTGCCCAGAAAGGCTGTGGAGTCTCCTTCTTTGGAGATATTCAAAACCTGCCTGGATGCAATCTGGTGAGCCTGCTTGAGCAGGGGGGTTGGACTAGATGATCTCTGGAGGTCACTTCTAACTTCAACCATTCTGTGATTCTGTGAAATCATAATGCTGAAATCTTGCTCCAGAGCTAAATTAAACTTCACAGAAGCTTGGTATGTATGTAGTTTCACAAAGAAATTAGGTGCTCAACACTTTTGTCAGTTCCAATCTGTGATCAGGAGAGATTAATGATTGGTTGCTATGACCCAGAATGAAATAAATTAATTCAGAACAGCAAAAACATTGTGTATTTTTATAATTTTACACTGAGTGTTTTTGAAGAAAAAAATGAAATAAAATAAAATAAAATAAAATAAAATAAAATAATAAAATAAAAAACTACTTCCTTAGCAAAGCCCTTTAAAAAACCCTAGTGTTGTATTAAAGACAGAAAAACCCATCAGGAACTACAGTGACCTTTATTATACATTATAGTAGATAATACATGTAATATAATTTTTTATATGTGAAAGTTTCTTTCAATATATTTTCAAAAGGGCTTAGACACAATGGTTTCTTTTAGAAAAGTAATAGAATTTCTGGATGTATGCTGTTGGTGTTTAACCAATGATAGTAAAGACTGCAAAAACAAATCCAAAAATATACCCAAGTATCATACAGTCTCACAGGGGCATGTGTTCAATGCTAGAGAAATAGTTCTAAGAGTAAAATCAAACTGATCAATCAGCTTGGAATTAACAATAGAGATGATTATCTGACACTACCGATTGATACAAATTTTATGTCTTTGCATTGTTTAAAGAAGAATTTACGGCATTATTTTGATGAGGAATAAAACTCACTCTTGTAAACACACTGTAAGCAACAGCAAGCAGTAGTTCATGGAGCAAAACTTTAAACCTGAGTTTCACATACCTGTGTCAAAGAAATTTGTCTTGCATGTCTTGCATGTAGATGTGTTCGGAGTTTCTTTTATAATCTTTATCTCTTCTTCACACATACTGTTTTAAAAGCCCATCTGCTCTCTGCCCCTTTAAAAAATATATATATATCTTTTTTTTTTTTTTTTTCCACTGACTAAAGATGTAACTTTTCATGAACTTTCTCTCTAACTTATGCTAGGAGTCTTGATGAGATAAATTAATTTTTAAATGTAATATTTTGCCACATTGTTTTTATTTACAAGTAATTATCATCAATATATTAAATGAACACAAGCAGATATCTTTCTTACATCCCAGAATTCCTGAAATGAAATAGATTGGAAATAAATAAGAGCAAAAGTTTACATCACAATGTTGAAGATATACATGTATGTCAGCAAGAATCAATTATTTATATGCCACTTAAGAAACATTTAAGGATTCATTCAACCTGACACTACAGGCTAGTAGTTAAAGCACTTAACTACAATACAGTAGGGGATACATTGGATCCTCTCAGGCAGAGAAAACGGAAATGCTCAGGGCTCTCCCATCACCAAAAGTGCTCAGGGTTCTCCCATGTTAGAAACCATAAATCTTGCTGGAGGCAACTTGAATCACCACCTTTTGTTGAATAGTTCTATTTTCCACAGCTTTGTTTTTTAGAGGAAAAAAAATATATACATATCATACCAAAGTTAATTTGGAATTCAACTGCTGGATTCAACCCAAAATAGTTCTGACTCTCCATTTGTTTGGATCAGAGAAGTGTTTTATCTGAGCTATTTGCTGGTTTTAATTGAAGCTATATCCAAGCCACCCAAAACTGGGAGTGCAGTTTTTGTGAGTTTTGCTTTTAATAAACAAATCAAATAAACAAAAAACAAACCAAAACAAACCAATAATAATAATAATAAACATAAAATCTTTCCATAATGACCTTCTGTATTATAACATTAACTGGCAGAATTCACAAGGACAGTTCTGTAAAGGCCATAACAACTGCTTAGGTCCATTGCATACACAAGCCTGCAAACTGAACATCGCTTTAACTCCACCGTGTGGTCTCACACTGACACGTACATATCATCACCAGATTCACCTCAAGAACCACTGCACAAAAGTCTCTCACTGAAGTCAAGGGAAACATAGTTATCCTGTTTTACAGCTTGCATTTAAACCAGAAACAGAAAGGATGACAAATATATTGTTAATAGCAAAAATATCACAAAATTTTGTTGAAGGGAATAGAAGACATATTTCAGCTTCAATTCTATTCTCTGCAAATATACATATATACAGTGTTGTGATGTAATTATTTTACAATCTTTTGATCACATCTTTCCAAATTCTTGTTCTTCCTCAGATTACATTACAGCTTTGCCCCCTGGTTTCAGTTTGATACTTCAAAATAATGTCCTGGTCCTCCCATGTAAAATTACCCCATAGCTCAGGTATGCTAACAATAAACCTGTTGGACCAATTCTGCTTTATTAACAGCTTCTTCTAGCTTCACTGGGAGATGAAATCAAAGCCTACATGTAACAGAGAAACAGGAGATGGGGTGGAAGACCAAATGCAGTGAGATAGTAGAGAAGTAATCACACAGAGAAAGCAGGGCCCAGTCTCAAATGTCTGTATATAAATGCAGAAAGCATGAAAAACAAATGTCTGTATACTAATGCAGAGCAGTAATATTAGTGGAAATGTATTTCCAGATATGGTAGGAGACAGCAAACAACTGGAGTGCTGTGATGGATGGATAGAGGCTCTTCAGGAAGGCCAGTCATGGAATATGTGTGGGCAGGCATATTCTACACAAAAGAGTGGTTCAATTGCTTAACTGTGCTGTGGAATGGGTGACATAGTTGTCAGTAGTCCACGAGTTAGGATTATAAGATCCAGGAGGTCAACAAACAGAATATATTGATGAGCATCTGCTCCAGACATTGAATAAGGAAAAAAGTAATAGGCAAAGAAAAAAAAAAAAAAAAAGAAAAAAAAGAAGAAAAAAAAAAAAGAAAAGTCATCAATTGTAAGCTTTAGTACACCCAACCACACTTATATTTTGTTGGATGCAGGCAATACAGGCAAAGCTGGATATTTCTAGTGTGCACTAGGGTCATTTTTTCATTGTTGGTGCCGAAAAGGCTAACAAGAGAAGGCAGTATGTTTTATCTGCTACTCAAAAATAAAGAACTGGTCAAGAATTGTGATAATTAATTGCAATGTTGGTGGCAATGACTACCCATTAAATGGTCAGCTAATCCTGGCTAGAGGATCCTGAGGGTAGCGAGAAAGACAAGCATTAGAATAAAAACCTTGGAGTTCAGACTAAGAGATTTTGGCTCATTCAGGCAAGAAGTAGGCAATATCCTGTCAGTGGCAGTCCCAAAATGCCAAAAGTCCCTGAAAAGTAGGTTGATATTGAAGGACAGTCACTTCAAAGCATGAAACCCATCACAATATGCAGGAAGTCAGGCAAAGACAGCAGAAGGTCAGCTTGGCTATCTGGCTTTTCCTGAGTTCAAACACAAAAGTAGACTGAAGAAGCAGAAGCAGGGACAGGTACCCAACATGAATGTAGTGATATTGTCTCAGCTTGCAGAAATGGAGTTAAAGCCAAAGCTCAGCTGTAACTGAAAATCACAAGGGATGTGAAGGACAGCAAGAAGGACTTTGATAGCTATGACATCAACAAAAGGAACACCAAGAAAAAAATTGGTCACTGCTGAATGGGATAGGTGGAACAGTGAAGAAGGAGACAGCAAATGCCGATATAGTCCAAATTTCCTCTCCCTTTTTTTTTTTTTTTTTCTTCTGGAAAATGACTCTTTTCCAGTTCTAGGAAGAGTCATCTAACTGCCAGCAGGACTTTCTCAACAGCCCTCACAATTTAGTCAGTAAGTCTCTAAGGTATGCCCTCCTGTCCTCCCAGCAAAACAGCTTATTTCCATTATGAAGAAGTGAGGAGTTTATTTTGGTGATTCTGGCATTGTTGTTTGGTTTTCGTTAGTTGGCTGCTTTTTTTTTTTTTTTTTTTTTTTTTCAGGAGTGTGGTTGTAGAGGAAGGTAGGGGAGTTTAGGGTAAACCCCAATCCTAACTTTAAAACTCAGCACAAAAAAAAAGTTCTTACTATGGGTCCCAACAGTTTCAGCAACAGATGTGATGCTTTGTCTCCCTTTGAGTATGTGGGAAGACTTAGTCATAATGATAAAAACTCAACCAACTTGAGTTTAATAACCTCAAGAGTGCTCTTTTTACTTGAGTTCAACATCTTCAGTACCATGTTTCCCTTTGGGAAGATATGACCAGTTGTAAAGCAAACCAATTTCTACTTTGCTATGTCTCAGTAAAAGACAGTTTTGTTTTCATATTTTTACAATATCCATAATAGCTTTTTTCTTAAATATGCAGGAAGATGGAAGATGTATTCAATCTACTGTTTTTGTACCCCGCATCTTTTCCATATTTGTGCTATGAACACGTATTCAATCAAACGGAGCATAAGCCTCAAACCAGGCATTTTATATTTTGAAAAGATGACTTTTAGGAATGTGCTGAACCTCTTACAGCAACAAAGTGAAGGTTATAACTAGGAAGTTCTTCTTTTCATTTTGCTTGACTTTTTACTTTTTTTGGAAAATAGCATATTCTGTTAAAAATAAGAGTATTAAACAGTACTGGAAGGTGGTGTGTTTATATATATATATATATATATATATATGTTTTCACTTGCAGTTTTTATTTTATATGGGTGGCTAGAGTGACTAACAAAACCAAGTTATACCAAGACCAGCCAAACACGTTAACACACTAGTGGAAAAAAAGTGAAAGGAAACAAGTAAGTTAATCATGGACAGTGACAAGAAGAGCAACATTATGGTTTCTCATTTTAACTGTTGACAAAAAATGCATCATCATTGCTTCTAGCAAAGACCACATGGTATCAAAAATCCCAAACTGTAAGAATATTGTCTCTCTGCTTTAGTTTTAATTTAACCACTTATAATAAAATTGCATCAATATTTGGACTTTGGGATGGTTTCCAGATTGTTGCTCAGAGCTCTTTTTTGCCTGGTTAATTGGAGCTTAGTCCAGAGCATGGGGAAGGAGAGGAGGAGACCAGCATAGCCCTCCAGGACAACTAGCAGCACCAGCTGTCACACAAGCTGCTGATTCTTGCCTGTCCAATTGCTCACGCAGAAGGAGAGCACTTTGTTTTCCTCTGATGCTCTTCTCTATAGAGCAGTGAGATTAATTAGTTTTCCTCCCTACCATGACAAATATTCAGCCTGTGCTGCCACCTGCTCAAAACCTTCAAAACTTACTCTGCTCACATCACCTCAGGCACATTTGGAGTTTTGCTGTCACCCCATGTTGGGTTGAGGGTCTAGATTTTTGGGAGCTCTTCATGGAATGATGAGGTTTGTTCTGGAAACCCCAGACGAGTTGCTTCAACATTCTTGAAGTCAAGTGCTCTGAACTCAGCTTAATGCTCCATTTTAAGTCACTTCCAAAATGGCACTGTTATGTGGCCAGGAGTCCAAGGCTCTCTGGATTGGGTACCATCACCACAGCCCATCCTGGAGCTTGAGGAAAGGGAAGCTTGCAGAGCTTTGGAGAAATTAATCATCTGAGGAACCTGGCCAGTGAGGGGGAAATGGAGTTGTACGATACAGCTTTCAGAAAGTAATGCACCTTCACAGAGCAGTACATTTAAATTAACACCTCAGGCCAGTTCATCAGTGCATTCCAGTTTGAGCCTAGCCCACCACAAATCAAATGTTTTACTTCAAATGTTCTCCATTAAAAATAGGAAGGCTATTCCAGTGTCAACATTTTCCCTAAGGATGATTTTAAATGTGTTTCAACCACATTTTCCATTAGAAAGAAAAAAAAAAAAAAAAAAAAAAAAAACAAAAAACTATTGCACTAAATAATGCGCTGGCTAGAAAGCCATGGCAAAGGGACAAAGCCACTTAGCAGTTTTGACTCTTTTTATGCTACAGTGGTTCTTCATATTGCCTTCTGCACTTTGCACAGCATGTTGCATGTTATATCATACACATACTCTTTTTGAGGGCTTGGAGGAAACCACTCCCATTTCAAGTCTTGCCTGACTTAAAAGATGCATGCAGGCAAAACAGCAAAACCTGAGGCTGTAACATACATACTCTTTTCTACTTCCTTCCTGTTTCTCAACCTCGTTCTCTACCCCCTCTCACCCCGCACACTGTGCAAACACGCACGCACACACTGCATTGGGCTTACAGAGCAAGGTTTTGGCAGTGAGGGGGCTGCAAGAGTAGCCTCTGCACACAGAGCCCAGAAGCTGCCCCATGTCAGATTAGAGCCAGCTCCAGCCAGCCACAAAAGGGACCTGCTTCTGCCAAGAGCCAAGCCAACGAGCAATGCTTGTTTGACCTCTGGGAGAGCAGATTTAAGAAAGGGAAAAAAAAAAAAAAAACTGTGGCACAACAGCAGCTGGAAGACAGGAGTGAGAACCAGCCCTGCAGCCCCCAAGGTCAGTGCAGCAGGAGGGCAGGAGGTGCTCCAGGCCTGCAGCAGCAGTTCCCCTACAGCCTGTGGAGAGGCCCCTGGTGGAGTAGGCTGTCCCTCTGCAGCCCACGGGTCCCACACGGAGCAGATCTCCACGTTGCAGCCCATGGAGGAGCCCCTGGTGGAGCAGGTGGATGTGGCCTGGAGGAGGCTGTGGCCCATGGAGAGCCCCCGCAGGAACAGGCCCTGGGCTAGAGCTGCAGCCCGTGGAGAGGAGCCCACACAGGAGCAGGGGGTCTGGGGGGAGCTGCCACCTGTGGGGGACCCGTGCTGGAGCAGCTGGGGGATGGACCCTGTGGTACGGAGCCATATCTGGATCAGTTCTTGAAGAGCCTGTGGGCACCCCCAAAAGGCTCAGTTCGGGAAGGACAGCATCCCATGGGAGGGACCCCACGTGGAGCAGGGGCAGAGAGTGACCGTGAAGCAGTGGTGGAGATGAAGCATCAGGGACTGACCACAACCCCCCTTCCCCTTTCCCCTGCATTGTGCGGGGAGGGTGGGGGGTAGGACAAATAAGAGGGTGGATGAACAGAAGATGTTTTAAGTTTACTTATAGTTCTCACTGTTCTAGTCTGTTATTAGTAGGCAATAAATCACATTTAATTCCCTTCACGCTGAGTCTGTTTTGCCTATGATGGTAATTGGTGAGTAATTTTACTGTCCTTCTTTCAACCCATGGGATTTTTTTTTTTCATCATATTCCACCACACTCCATCCTACCGTCCATTCTGTTGAGGAGGGGAAGAGGGAAAGTGAGACAGCAGCATGGTGGAGCTGAGCTACTTAGTGGTGTTAAGCCACCATACATACATACACACAGGCAGAGTACAGTTCAAAAACACCATGCAGAGAACTTTCAATAAGTTTTTACATCACAGCAATTAATGATCTGGACATGGTACAAGGTAAAGGATTGTCCTTTATCGCCAGAGACTGAAGTAAAAACAAAAATATCTATTCTCAGGGGATATGCTTGAGCTTTTCATTAGTGTGCAGGCAGCCCAAGGAAAAGAGGTTAGCCACTTATGTCTTATGAAGATGGACTAGTATACAGAAGAGAGCTTTCCTATCTCACCCTTTTTTCTCCTTCTGATGGTGAGATGGTACATTCTTGGGGATTCTTAGAATTACAGGGGCATGAGTTTTTTCTCCTTCCCTGTGATAACAAATTGGATTTTGATGACTTCCATCTGCAAGAGTATATGTTCTTTAGATATTGTGTCTTGGAGAGATTAAGCACAACACATAGCCTGTTCAAAACAGACCAAAATATGTGAGCAGTGTTCTCCCACTCTGTACTGATTAAAGTTCTTCAGTATCAGTCACTGGATGCACCAAAGTTTCCATGGGATATTGATTATTTCTTAACACTCTCCAGTTATTAAGGTCTTTGTCATTCCTGTAGGCAAATATTTCTCCTTTTCAATATCATATAACAACTAACACAAAAGTTATTGTTTTAAGAGCTTTTATTTTTGAGCTACAAAAGAAAACGGATCAATGGAGTCCATAAGGCAACAACTTAGAAGCCAGAGTGCAATACTTTAACTCAGGGGAACGCAAAAGCGGATAATAATTTTGACATTTAATTCTTTTAAAATCAAAACTTAACTTAAAACATGAAGAGTCCAATCCTGTTCCTTATTCTTCCACTGACATATAAAGAGGATTGGTGCCTCATATGACGATGATAATGCACTTTATATTCCACAGAACCCCCAAATATCTAAACAACATCTCAAACTGCTACTCAAACTTACAGCTTTCGCACTGCAGCAGTTACTTCAGCGGGGTTGGTAGTAACATAAGCAGCACAACCTGGTGCAGAATCAGTATGGAAAACAGTATATATGATGAAGCATTTAAGGCAGCTTGAAAGTGAATTCTTTCAATTCAGTGCTTATAAAATCTTCTCTTAAATCAATTTACAGCTCCTATTCAGTGCAGGAGGAGCCCCATTGAGTTAGTCAAGGGCAGCATTTCAATCAGCAGAAGAAGGCTGAAGAATTGTTTGCATTTGTTTTTCCACAAAACCAAACCTGCCATCTTCATACAGCTAACCACAGAGCCAATTACCCTGCCTAGCGCTCTGATTCCTGAGAAGTAGAGACTGCAGTCTGCAGTAGCATACTGTGTTCAGCTCTTGATTGCTTACTCCTGAAAAAGGTCTGCAGAATCTACTCCCAAAATTCTCATCTGATATTGTATGCTTCTCTCAAGTCTAAGAGACCACCATTCGCGAATATACTGAAGAATTTTTTTTAAGTTGTCTACAAATATAAGTAACTCTCTTTATATGGGTCAGAGTAAATAAATAAATAAATAAACTACATATGCACTTTCTTATTGCAGTAGTTGTAATTTAGCACAGACTGTTGCAAATCTGACCATGAATGCTAAGGAAACACTATCCTTCCCTGACTCAGAACTCCTATCTATGTTTTAGATAATATTTTCTCCCCTCTTGCTTTGCATTGAGAATATTGTGCGACAACAATAGTCTGTCAAAACATTATTTCAACTCTTAATAAGAGTAAAGATTAAAAGCCCGGTACAGAAGAGCTGATGTAGGAGGTTTGTGGAGTTCAGCAACACACAGAGACCAATAGAAGAACCAGGACTGATTTTACAAGGTCACTGTGATAAGGTGACAAAAAGAGTATTGAGTACAGCTGTGGCTGGTAAAGAGAGTTAGCTACTGTGGACCAATTAGCTACTGTGGACCAATTGTGTGACTGAGCCTGAAAAAGATCCTGCCTTTTCTTAGCAGTCATTTCTTCCAAAATTCACTAAGTGACATAATTTACCATGAAATATTCCTGATGGTGACAAACTCAACTCAGCTGCCTCATAAGCCAGCAAGGCTAAGGGGAAGAACCCTGTAGCTGCAAAGACAGCTAATGCTACTGATGAAAATGGAGCCATCTTTTCAAACAGAAATTAATCAAAAAACACACTTGCGAGAATGCTAGTTTTATCCCTTTCTCTTGAGTTTTCCAAAGAAAGGCAGAATCGTACTTAAAAATTTCTGCTAATTCTTTCATATTGGGGCAGGGTTGGAGAAGAGTTTTCTTCTCCATTGTTCACCCTAAAGTATTTTGCAGGAACATTTCACCCCACACACACTACTTTTAGACAAGGACAATTTGGCTAATCATTTTAACCACATTGTTAATGGAATGGTAATGCAAGATTATGTTTGCCGTTTGTCACAAAATAATAATAATAATAATAAAAAAAATTAACAGAGAACTGCTCTTCTATTATAACTTTGGGGGAAAAAAAAAAAAAAAAGATAACAAAAAACAGCTAAGTAGAAATATATTTCCCAGCAGAGCTATATCAAACATTTATGCTTTTACAGCTCTGCTCATGTCAGACAATATAAAGCAGCATTACCAAGTTCAGCTTGATGGCAAAAAGAATGCTGTACAGACTGGCCGCAACACAAAAAAAAATTAATGATATCATTGTAATTAATAAAACATTCAATAAAAGCAAAATGGGAAATGATTACAACCGTGCTAATACCTCTGCATTTATTCAGTTCCTTTGCTATGGGACTCTATGAGAATTTTAATGATACAAACCATGCTAATAAAATAGATAAGTGCAGAAACTGACACATCTCTATGAGCACTCACTTTCCCATTCTGAGAAGACTTTCTGTCTCTTGTAGAGTCAGGTCTGCAAATTAAAAATCTGTTGAAAACACTCCCCTTAGAGTTTCTAATTCCATTTGAGTGAATGTTAATGTTTATCAAAATACAATAATTTTACTGATACAGTTTAACTTGGAAGATAGCATTTTAGTGCAGTAATCCATATGTAAGAGACTTCATAACAAAACAAACAAACAAAAAAGTATGTATTTTTCTCTTTTACACTCAGAATCATTGACATTCCCACTTGGAGTTTTGGGAAATTATCTGGCCTGTGAAATGCTAAATGTTCCTTATGTTGTGTTCATAAAAGTTTTTTTATTTATTTTATAACTGAGTAATCTTATTAAATTTCTGCAAAATCTACTTTTCTGTGTTCCATACAGGTACCAAGTCACTAATGAGATGTCAATGTTCATCATGTCACAAGTGAGCCCAGCAGCAAGTGACTGTTTCTGGTTCCTAATGCTCACCCCAGACTGGACCATGGCATTGGGAATGATGCCAAGCAGAGTCATCAGAAGGAAGAAATCAGGCCTGCAACAGGGCAAGGCAACAGCAAGCCTCAGAGCACCAACATAGTGAGCAGCAAAGACGAGGGAGAACCCATTTAGCAGTTCTGCTGGCTGGTGAATCAGGTTTATCCCACCTTAGCTCTTCAGGAGGCCAAGTAAATGACTGCACGCAACATTAGTGGTTGTAAACCTTGATTCCTCCAGGCAGCTGATGAGCACTAGTCCAAAGGAGAAGCTCCAACCCTCTCCACATATTCCTTTGATATACCAAGGCTTGGTTTGAGCGCTGCTTCTTTTCCATGGCTCTGCACATGCACATACTGGTGAATATTTTCTCTTCTGTCACGTTTTTCCATAAAGAAATAAGACTTGGAAGCCTAGAATCAAATTTGTTCTTCTGTATGCTTGTATCCATGAAGGAAATTTAACCAGGAAGATGCATATGGGAAGAATAACATTGTCATGGTCAGATAAAATGGGCAAGGGTAACTCTTGGCTGCACAGAAGCAAATAAAAGCAGGCCAGAGCCTCTTCTTCGGCTTCCTCTATGTTTCTGAGATATAGCAAAGAGTCTGAGCTAGAGTCTAAGATTCAGTGAGCTGCAATTATATTTTGCTATTAAAGCTTTTTTTCTTTTTTTCTTTCTTTTTTTTTTTTTTTGCAATTATTATACAGAAGAATGTGCCAACAATATAGCTCACGATGCAGGAGTAAGAGGCACTGCCAATTCCCTAGAAGTGTGGCACACAGGCAGTCACTTCATACTAAGACCTCACTTGGCTACAATCTGCACTTAAATCGCTAGAAAAAAAGGAACGTATGCAATCAGAAGGCTTAGTCCTTAAACTCTGCTGAAGAAAATTGAATTGTCAGTATTACTGCCAGCAATTAGCTTGGGTTTAGATCAATTGACAACCTGTGTACTTATCTGGTCGCCAGCAGTGTTTTGTGAAGCAAACCAAATTCAGGCACAAAGAGCCAGTACCCAGGGACTGAACTGCTTTCCCACTAGATCAATGGAGTTTGCTACCAACTTCAATGGAAGCAGGAAGAAATTTGCCAACTCTCATGGTTGTAATCTTTGCCTTTTGTTTCTCTGCAGCCAAAAGTGGCTTAAAAATAAATTATCCTGACTTGGATTTTATTTTTCCCCTGCAGTTTTTCAATAATTTAGTAGCAGCTCTTCTAGTATATTCTTCCTGACAAAATCCTATTTGTTTTCCACTACAGAATAAGCTTGTGACCACTGAGACCAGTATTTTGACAGGTTTACCTACCATAGATACAGTTAATGTGCTCTAACTTTCTTCAACTTGCCTAGGTATTCACCCTTTCCTGTATCATTTAGAGACTGCAAGCTCACTGAGGCAGAGACTTAAGGAAATGCCTTCAGGCAAGACCTCCTGAGTGCATTATCACAACAAAAATAAATCACTAACAATAAGATATTTGCCTAAATTACAGTTGCTTGAAGGCTGACAACCATAAACCTATTGGAATAAGACTGATAGGTTTCTAAAGAGTTCTGTATCAATTAATTTTTTAAAACAAGGAAAGAAAGAAAGAAAACTTTGTAAAACAAGGTTATGCCACATTGTGAGCCAAGAATGAAAAGCTTTAAACCTCAGACTTTCTATTAAAAGAAAATAATAATAATAATAATAATAATAATAATAATAATAATAATAATAATAAAACATTTGCAGGCAACATGATCTATCAAGTCTGCACAAGTGTGGGAATTACTTTAATGTGTCTAACAGAAGGGCAATTTAAGGGGAATTGGTTTTGAGTACTCCTCCTCCATTAGAGCCCAGCATGGAGCTTAACTTTTATCCAATGCCTGATTTGTTTTAATAGTGAATGATTCATGATGCAGTATAATTTCACATCAGGAAAGTAGGATCCTTTTTTATTACTGTGACTAGATAACATAGCCAAAAGATAATGTCAGGGTTGTTTTTTTCCTGGTACTTTAAATGCAAGTCTGATATCACTAATTTGAATTTAGGAAGTATTTAATATTAAATACTGTGAACTAATGCATAGTTTTTAAGCTAGATATCACATTACAAAGTGCCTGTGCAACTTTAGCTGCCTTTGCAAGTTAGATCAGAATTTTGCAAGTTTGACCTGTGCAGATTGCCAAAGGTTTCACAGTTTTTCCCAGGGTCTCATAATGCAAAGCAAGAAACATCTTTATAGGAAAACAAGGTGTTTTCGTCTTTTGGTAGCTCTCACATCCTAGCTTCTTGGCTTCAGAGTGATGTCAATCACATGCTACACATAATTTTGGAAGAAGCTGTTTTCCAAGGGCCTACTTTCCCTTGTAATTTTAGCAGTTACTGAAATAGCAAAAGTGACTTGGCACAACAGGCATCATGCAATTGCTCTCCAGTTGTAACATTCTTGTTTTCAGGATATGTTCAACAGTAGCATTAACTTGTAGCAAGTATTTTAGGCTAGTTTTCATTAATTTCAAGGATCACATCTTGTGCATGCATAACTACCTTTTGATAACCTCTGGATCAGGAGGTTAATTATGTGAGAAATTAATCTGTAAAAAGTGTTATGGTAAAATGCTACTCAACAGTTAGAAAAAACACCTTCCTTGGACTGGACCTTTCCACTCCAAGGGGCTAATATACGACAGAATGAGATTCATCTTATGTACATTAGCTGTCTAAACTAAATCACACAGACTTCTTAAAATTGAGAGGGATAAGTAGCCACCAAAGGAGATTCTTTCTGTTTGAATTTTTAGAGGGAACCTAGACTTCAGGGAGTTAACAGTGGATCAGAGTCATCTCGCTAACAAGCAGATAGACAGGACAGGAATTATTTAGTCACAACTTCAATTTACCTAAAAATTCTGTCTCTCTCTGTCTACAAAAATACCAGTGCACATAATTGGTAATTTTGTAATAGAATACGCCTGGTAAATGAATGATATGCTTTTCTCATTAGCATCTATAATATTGCAGATACTGCTCTTCCTCCCTAATCAGGGACAGTATGTCCATAAGCATCTCATTTTGGCCACAGACAAACTCATATTCTGAAGTATGTGGAGCACAAGCCAGTGTCATTTCTGTTTCAAGCAGATTCTGCTTGAAAGGCCTTTTGAAAATATAGGCACTGCTACCAGGTTGCAGGGGGAGCAAATGTTGAACCCAAGAGGATACAGTCACTACATTTATACTGAGGTGTAGATATGGTTGGGAGGCCATATTTCCTGACTTCTTGTTCAATCAGTAGAAGCCAGTGGTACCAGCTGTGAAGCAGCTTTTCCCAGGGACACCACCTGCCCACCAAAATGAGCTGAAAGTCTTGCTCATGCACCTCCATAAGCTTCATCTGCCCTTGTGGACTGTTTCTGTTAAAGAAGGTCACCCAGGCACCTTTCTGAGAAAACCTCCTACCTACGTGTGTAAATGCATCTGCATTGCCAAAGCTGCTGCATTTACAGGCTGTTCCTGAGACTCCTCTAACTGCTCCCAGGATCAGCCAGCTCAGTAAAAAGCCACATGAAGAGATTAATTTGCAGGCAGCATTCTTTCATTTCTTGTTGCTGACTGAGGAGTAGTTAATATGTAACCATTGCTGGAAGAGATAGTGGAAAACTCTTGAGCAATGTTTTCTTTCAACACCTTGAGTAAACAGGTCAATCTCCAGGACTGTTTAAATTTATTGATATAAGCAAAGTAGCATCATTACTTGCTTACTCACAACACAACTGACATTTTAATCTAGCATTCTGCAGTATTTGCAGGAAGCACATATTCTTTCTGATGGTTCAAAACCATCACAAAATAGTTATTTTGCATATACCCAGGGATTTTTACTGAAAGTGGAAGGTTTTGTCATTGAAACTAATTGTTCATCTGGTTAGAGATGAAGAAAAATAAAATAAGTTTTTTTTTTTGTTTTGTTTTGTTTTTTTCTTTTGCAAAATATTGACAAACATATTGAATCATTTTTTCCCCAGCCAATAAAACTTCTGCAACTTCACCTAGAACAAATTCATTACACAACCAGTGATGCTATTTTAACCTTCTTCTGTGCCTGCAGCAGTTATCCTACTGATGAACAAACCCCATCCATCTCCTTAAAAATTTCAAGTAATTGTG
Organism: Heteronetta atricapilla; assembly: GCA_011075105.1. Classification (NCBI taxonomy): domain Eukaryota; kingdom Metazoa; phylum Chordata; class Aves; order Anseriformes; family Anatidae; genus Heteronetta; species Heteronetta atricapilla. Next base: position 23,138,476 of record CM021732.1, on the reverse strand, counting down.
TTTAATGAATGTGTACAATGAAACTACAGAACTACACATTCTTTACCATGGTTAGCTAGATTGTTATAGCCTTAAAATTCTTTCAGGGGACACTGTTGGGGGACAGAGGCTATTGCTTCATGCTTGTCTTGAAGTCACCTATAGTTTTGCTATGAGAGCTCTTGTCCAGATAAAAGTTGTATGAACTTGTGGGGAGCTGAAGAAGCAGAGAAAGCGATGTTTGGGGGCTATTTTTGTAGTGACAGAGGAATTAGGCTAAGCCTACCCGTTCTCTGGCCTTGAGAATAAATGACATGAGATAGTTTGCTGGCATGCTTCCGTAAGTCCAATTTATTCATATTTTCCTATTGGAAATGTTTCCCAGACTGTATCAATGCACTTGAAACAAGGTTCAAGGTTCAATGGATGGGCAAGTGCTCATTGGTCTAGATTAGCACTGTGGTAGAGAATGCAGCAATAATGAATTGTATAGGTTACTGTGTCACTAGTTTGTCGTTTGGTTTGCTGGTTTCACAGTGTTAATATAGTCCAGGAGCAGAACAAAGGGGCAGAACAAAGACCTGTTGAAACCAAAGGACTTTTGAGAAGTCTGGAAAGCTTGTGTTACCTTCTCAGTGTATGAGTTTTCACATCTAGAAGGGATTGCTAAGTAAATGAAGTGGTTTTTTTTTTTTTTTTTTTTTTTGCTAAGAGTCAAAACCATGATTTAGTTCCAGCATAGTATTTGTCATTCTCCTAGTGTGAAATACTTTTGTCTCCTTGGAAACAAAGTCAGAGATATTCTACCTTACTCTTGATCTAAAGGCAACACAATTACCAGAGATGCTATTTTCTTAGAGGAGAGACAGAACACACACTACCTTCTGATCAAGGTATCTCCTCAAGTTATACAATCATATCATTTCCTCAGTGCCCATTCCTAAGTTTCAGTGCAGCTTCACAAAAGCAGAGATGAGTCAGCTATCTAAAAGCTAAATGAAAGCATAAATTTAGCACTGTTTGAACACTTTGACCAGTGTTCAGTTCCTGGAGCTAGTTAGCCACTATTCATGACTTCAGATGGGAGCGTAAGTTATCTACCAATATGTGGCAGAACAAGTAGGAGTCTCTGAGAAGGAGCAGGAGGAGTCTCCAAATTATTCAATGTCAGAAGCCTACAGTGTTACACTTCTCAAAGACAGACTACTCTATCCTCACAGTCCACCCAAAGTGTCTTCTTTGCTTGCTGAGAAATTCCCTGAGCAAGAAAACTCTAAAGGCAGCTTCCCCTTTGCTCAGTGTTTGTTAACACTCATTTGAATGCCAAGTGACTGTTCAGATCAACCATGTTTACAACTCTTACAATTTGTTATTTATGAGCATTAATACAACCAGGCCTTTTGTTCACACAAATGTTTGCTGAAGGGCTATTTTTCATATGAATACCTCTCAGATGGAAACAAGGATATGCACTCAAACAAGAATAATTGCTGCTACTTGCTATTTACTTATTCTTCTATTCATGTTCTAAACTTGCTATCATGCATTTCACAAAACAGTGCCTAGAAATTAGATGGACAGTCACACACCAAGACAAGTATCAATAGATTATAGCATTCCTGTTTAGGGTGAGTTACATCTCTCGAACAACTCTGTTGACCTTAGTGGGGCAACTGAAAACAAACTATTGCTGCCTCAGTTAAAGCCACAGTATCCAGCCCAAAGCAGAAAAACTTGTAGACTACAGGCAAAGAAGCAGATACTAAAACCCTATGATAAAGGCATAAGGACATTGTTTTTGCAGAGTGTCAATCTAATTTTTTAACCAGTCTCTATGTAGCAGCATAGCTTTGCACATTCACAGAACATTCACCTGCCATAAATAACATCACAAGCTCTGTTATCATTCTTTTTTTTTTTTTTTTTTTTTTTTTTTTCCCCAAGGGACAAGAATCCTTAAAGCATCAATGTCACCTTCTGCCATACTTAAAGTTTGTTTAAAACTAAAAACATTAAACAAAGAATGCAAGTGAAGAACATGACAAATCTGAGATGTAATGTGCTGTTAAATCCCTTTTTATGGGGAAAGAAATCCAGGGCCTGAAGCTGAAAAAGAGTAGAGCATATACATCCATTTTCTTACTTCAGCATTCATGCCCCACCCAATATCCTCACTGTAAGAACTTAGGTGTCCTTCTTCCTAAGGACAAAAGAATTTTCATATAAAAAGATACCAATAAGGAAAAGTCAGGTATGCACTAAGGGAATATTTTTCACCTAATGATTTGAATCAAATCAGATTTTAAGTGTTTGTTGTTATCTGCCTGTGTTTTTGTTTGTTTGTTTGTTTATTTCTTCCTGGAATGTGAGAAGCAGATTATAAACACCTTTTCTCACTAATTATCTCCCTCTGAAGTAGCCCTTAGTTCTTCCTGCAGCCTCATCTTCCAGTCCTCTCCACCTGTGCAGAGAGTGACAGCACACAAGGAGCCCACACTTAGGCATTGTGACAATCCAAGCATCTATTTTGTCTTCTCTTCCATACAGATTTCCTCTCTTTCCTTTCCAGGGAAAATTTTCAGTACTTAGTGGAACCATTTCACCACGGGCTCCCCGCTTTTCCTCCCACCTGAGGATGGTTGCACTCCCCAGCCTGCAGCTCTCCTATGCCCTACCTCTGCCCGGGCAACCCAGGCATATCTGATGACAGCACCTTACAGCAGGGCATGCACTAGTAAGTTGTGTATAAGATTGTGAGATCATTTCAACACTGTTAGTCCATAAAGTACAGAGATTAGTACTACAGAATTAGTAGCAGTTTTGTTTTTGCTGATTCCCCTAAAAATTATAAAGTATTATCAGTTTTAAAAGCTATGCTTTACCGCATTCCCCACGTAACCATAATTAAATGGATGGACATGCCTGTGTTCGATACAGAAGATTAAGTTTAATTACTGCTTTGTGCTATGAAAAAAAAAAAAAAAAATCTTTTGCAGGGTTGGGGTGGCAGCAAGGGGCGATATATGCAAGCACAGTGCTAAATTTCAGCCTCCTGAATGCATAACTTTAACCCCCTGCAGTTGCCAGATAACATTTCAGAAGTTGTGGAGATATTAAAGGGGTTGTGATATTAAAGTTGTTGAGATATTAAAGGGGTGGCAGTTTATTATGAAACCATTTATATTTTGTCAGACTGTTAACAAGATTTGTATTATCTGCACCATGCAACAGGAAAGCTTCTGCAGAATCCATAATAACTTCTTACTATGCATGCCAAATTGTTGGTGAAATTGGCAAAGAAAGGAAAGGAACCAGAAAATGATATTAGTAACTCCATTCAGACAGCCTACATGAGTTGAGAGCCAAGTTACCCAACCCTCTTTGTACTGTTGCTTGATTAAATTCATACTACATCATCAGTCCATCAAACATTCAAATTAGCACAGACTTCAGTATTATACTAAATTCCTGGAGTTGAACAAGACACGAGGTACATGCATGGCTGGTTCCAAAACATGAAATTGTGCTTTTTTTATGTGCTTAACACATTGATCTACCTACATTTAACCAAAGATTCTTCATATGACAGTGTAAATATATTAAAAAGTATATAACATGTGCATCTGTCTATCTATATCTATACGTGTCCTTGTACATATAGTGTCTTTGCACGAATAAATGTTTCAAGTCATTCTTCTCTCACTCCTTTTGCTCTAGTATAGATCCTAAAAGATGTCATTTGTCACCAGCTTCCATTCTCTACAGTCATTTGAAGTGTTAAATGCATCACAGTGAGGCCCTTCATAAGGTGATAATATACAAACAGGGAGATAATATATTGATAGACAGAGAAATTGAACCTCTTAAGGCTAAACAGAGCTGACATGCTATTGGAAAAATTATTTAACCCTTTTTGAGACAGGGACCTTGTGATGTTATAAAGCTGGCAATGTATACCATCATCAGCAAGACACTTACAAAAGTGCTGAGCTCCTTGTTCATCTTGTGCTTTCATAGGGACAGTATGAATGTTTAAAAGCCCATGTTAAATATGGTTTAAGATACACAGCACTTTACAAAATTTATTTCAAAGAATGGAAGTTAAAAACTTGCCTTACTAAGTTTCCCAGTTTAATGCCACAAAACTGGCCAAGCAAGAAAGAATGGCAGGCACATAACAGAACATAAGTAGAAGGAAAAATTCTGGACTGAAACACATAACAATTATGAGACAGATTATGCATTGGGATTGCATTTACAATTCCCAAGACATAAGCCAATGTGATTTGAATTCAAGGATGAAACTTAGTAATTTAGAGTTGAGACTACATTTATAAATCTGAAGACTATACATGCCCTCTAGACATCCAATCTTGCAGAAAGGAGAAAACGCTGAGCTACAGCGAGTCATAGCTATCACCTCCAACCTCCACCAACAGTTGTAACATCTCCAAAGGAGCGAGAGCAGCGGCACATACACAGCAGTCCTGCCTGAACTGACCAGATTTAATAGCTTGCAGTTGGTTCCAGATAGATTATGTCATTAAGATAAATAGGAACTGTAGCCAAGAAACGAGACAGAGAGGCAGTATGTCACAGCTGTATGCAGACACAGGTTAGAAATACCTCAGAGACTGCAGCATTGTCTTCAGCACCCTCTGTTGTAGGTGAGCTGAAAGTCAAATGGCATAACCTGAGGTAGGACATAGTGACCACAATAAGGGCCTTCTCCTATGCTCTTTGGCATGTTGGTCATTGTCACCCACTGGCTTATTGTTAGACAATCATCTTGTTCCTAATACTAAGTTTTACACATAGACATACGTGCAAACATCAGTTTAGCAAAATCCCCAACTCTAGAACTGACTACTTTACTGCTGCCATGATCACAAGCCCTTCCAGAGCCTCAGTGCTCCTAAGCCTCAGACTTTTTCAGGTTCTGCATGCACAGAATTTACCAGTAATCAGCTTTTCCCTTCCCTATACCTGTGATGCCTGTTTTCAGCTGGGTCACATTTCTGTTCTGCATTTTTAACACTAAGGAAGGTGTTCTAAGATTGTGGAGATTTGCATTGTGCTATCTGAAAGAAGATAATCACACTGGAAACTTGACTATAGCTGGGCTGTTTGGCTTAAAGATTAAAGACTTTCAGATGACATTTTACAATAAGTTTGTTTAAAACATAGCACTGATATTCACTGTGCTAAGATAATGACAGTGCTACCAAAAAAAAAAAAAAAAAAGTCATCTCCTAACATTTAAAAAATTGTTATACATTAATACATTACAAAGTAAAGAAACCATGTTTTCATATATACCTATTGAAAGGATCTGCCTACTAAAACTAAAATGTTACCTCAAATTTTAACAAGAAATAGCAGTTAAGTAGCTGTCTATATCACAACCAGATATGATATTGCCACAGTGATTTTTTAAGATTTACTAGAAGCAATTGAGTTCTACAATTACTGTTGACTTTCTGAATGCTCTGACTTGATCAAAATCTTCATATGAATTATTCTTTTAACACCATGAATAGCACAATGTCAAAACTAAATGAAGATTCTCTTTTTAGACTGTGGCCAAGTCCTTTTTTTCCCAACTCATATTAGAGCTATAAATTCCTGCAGATGAACATAGCATGCTTGAACCAGAGGTCCTTGTCTCTTTTAAAGCTGTAAGTATATCTAAGCTCTTGTCTCAGCAACACGGATTGATGTAGTTGTATTGGAGTTTCCTAGACATTTCTACATGCTGTGAAATACTCGTGGGAAGCTCTTTTTCTTTCCCCAGAAAAAGGCTAGAGAAACTTTCAAAGAAAAACATTCCTCCAAACCGTCTTTAAGCATTCACACTCAAAAATTTGGTATCCAAATTATCAAGTACCTTTTGTAAAAAATCTTAAGACAACTTTTTTTTTTTTTTTTCCAAACTATAAAACTGCTTGAGAAAAAATATTATAAATTTTAATTTAAAGGCACTAAAATGTATTAGTAGTTTCTCTTTTCTGGTACAGTTATAGAAATTTGACTTGCTTCTTCGCACCAGTTAGTTATATTGGTATAAGGAGGTTTGTATTGGTAGAGATGTGAAGGAAAAAGATGCCTAAGCAAATGAAAAGTGGATGTCACTCCATGTTGATAGTAAGTTATACCATACCTAATACTAGCACACTTTTAAAGCTATCAAGTCTCAGTGAGGACCAACTCTTTTTAAAACTAACATTAAAAAAAAAAAAATAGACATAAACTAGAAGAACTGTGTTACTGAATAGCTTCCTGCATTGTAGCTACAGATTTTGAATAACATTATCACAGTAAATTGCAAACACTGATCACTTTCCATAGCATGTGCTGAGTTTACAGTATACCCAGGGTGGAAATGGGTAAATCTTTACTTCAGTTAGCACAGCTGAGATTATTTCTTATCCAATTTTACTACCTAGGCACACCTCCCCATCACCAGTAGCCTGCTGATTTTCAGACACATCTGCTCATGTTCTTCTGATTGGGTTCATCTCAGCAATCTCCCAAGAACTGGTCTCCAGATTTAATTCATGGAAGTATAGGTTCACGGAGGTATAAGTTTTCCTAGGCAGCATTTTTATGCAACTGTTGCTTCAGATACTAAGCAGAAATACAGCTGTGGAGAATATCTGAGTATTTAAACAATAAAAGGTAAACTGAAAGTTAATCGTGGAACAGAAGTATCAAGATGTGCAAAGGTGAGGAAACATTACTAGCAGCATCTTTGGGAAGACAACCAACACCTGTGTTCTCTTAGGTAATAGAATCATAGAGTACCCTGAGTTGAAAGGACTCCACCTCCTGGTTCCACACAGGACTACTAAAAAATCAGACCATATGCCTGAGAATGTTGTCCAAATGCTTCTTGAACTCCAGCAGGCTCGGTGTCACGGCCAGTGCCATGGGGAGCCTGTTCCAGTGCCTGAGCACCTCTGGGTGCAGAACATTTCCCTAACACCCAGCCTGACCCTCCCCTGTCCAAGCTCCATGCCATTCCCTTGGGTCCTGTCGCTGTCCCCAGAGAGCAGAGCTCAGCGCCTGCCACTCTGCTCCCCTCGTGAGGGAGCTGCAGGCCGCCATGAGGCCTCCCCTCAGCCTGCTCTGCTCAGGGCTGAACAAACCAAGGGAACTCAGCTGCTCCTTATATGTCTTCCCCTCTAGGCCCTTCACCATCTTTGTAGCCCTTCTTTGGACACTCTCTAGTAGTTTTATGTCCTTATATTGTCCTATAACTGCACACTGCACTCAGGGTGAGGCCATACCAGCGCAGAGCACAGTGAAAAAATCCTTTCTTTCAACCAGCTAGTCAGGCTATGCTTGATGTACCCCAGGGTACAGTTGGTCCTTTTGGCTGCCAGGGCACTGACTCATGTTCAACTTGATGTCAACCAAAACCCCTGGATCCCTTTCCACAGGACTCTCTCCAGCCTCTCATCCCCCCGTCTGTATGTACAGCCTGGGTTGCTGCGTCCCAGGTGCAGAATACAGCACTTGCTCTTGTTAAACGTCATAATGTTAGTGATTGCCCAGCTCTCTAATTTGTCAAGATCTTTCTTCAAGGCTTACATATAGTTTATAACTATCACCTTCTGCAAGACAGGTGAGTTTTTGCCCTGTTTATAGAAGGAACAGGAGCTTTTGTATATCCATGACTTCAAGGCTGATTGTGTTTAGTCATTTTGTGTAAACCATCTTTACTCCAGAAGCCAGGTCAATGTGCTGCTAGTAGGTTTGTTAGATCTAACACAGCATAGCCAAAGTAGCTAAACTGGTTTTTGGAAGAGGAGCTCAGGATGCAGTTCTGAATGCAAAAATCACATAGAAATAAAATGAATCAAGACATCTTTGTTCTCTTCAGAGGGGGCTTTGGATCAAGTTCATAAGAAAACCTACTATGTATGTGGTGAGGTTAGGGTTTTGTTGCTTGTTGTTGTGTTTGTGGTTTTGGTCGTGTTTGCATTTTTGTAAAGGATACCAATGTCCAAGAAAACCCGACATAAAGCCTAGATTAATCTTTCTAATTTTTTGACTGAGTATTTCTGTTACAACAGAAATTTTTACTTAGGGAGTCTTCTCTTTGGTACTTAACTGGAAAGACTTTTTTTAAATTAATGACCTCTAAAAGAGGGAAAGAAGTTACGCCACACTTTAATTCTTCTCTTAGAAATGTGAATGAGTTACCAGTCTTCAATGAAGTCTTCAGAATAAATAGTACCAAGCAATTATCCTATATGTATTTCTTTAAGTAGTATTGACAACTTTCCTGTAGCTGAAATTATACAATAACATTTAAATTCTTCATTCCATATCCACATAAGCAAATGTCTCGAAGGCCTAAAGTACTTATTTGAATGATGAGAATCTTATATCAACAGTCTTTTACACATACTTTTAATGGTGTGCCTTCCAAAGGCACCTTACAAGGTCACTCTTCAAATACACAAATTCTTCAGGGCTGCTGACAATGGTCTGCAATGAAAGTATTCTTAGGGATTCAGATTATATATACTTCTTATCACAAAGAGAAGTGGAACAGGAAAGCAATCACAAATCCCTGCAGGCCTATCTATTCACATGCCTAGAGCAGTTTCTCATTGCCTTCTGAAGTCATTTATAATATGTTCTGTGCCTTATCAGGTGCACTTTTGTAAATGACACAGTATTTTGAACACAATACAGTACACATCTTGTATGTATATTTTGTTGTTCATTTATTAAATAATAAGATGGATGAGAGCATCTTCATAAGCTGTGCTCCTATCTACTCCTAGCATTCTTATTTTGACAGATGAATGAGGCATAAAGTGTGGAAGCAGAAGGGGCACTCTTTAGTAATCTACTAACCTGCAAGGATTATGCCTTTCCACAGCAAATGAAGTGACAAGTGTGTACTTATTTTAGTCATTGATAAGCGATGAGACTGACATCAGACAAGTTCCCTTCTTCATCCTACTCCTACACCAATAAATATTGAGTGGAATTACTACATTGACAACAACAATAACAAAATCTATTTCTTTAGGCACCTAAAATGTATGTAATATTCATGTTTATCTGCATCAACAACCTGACATCTGTGATCATTCTTCATCACTGGGATGCAATTTGAATGAAACTCACTGCTAAATTCACAAAATGATAACTTTTTGTCTAAAAAAAAAAAAAAAAAAAAAAAAAAAAAGTGTTGAGTGTCTCGGCTCTGTTTCTTCCATCATGTAATGCGCCTCCATCTAGCTAACAGATTGACCCTATTTTACAATTTCTCTGTAAATCATAGAATCATAGAATATCCTGAGTTGGAAGGGACCCTTAAGGATCATCAAGTCCAACTCTTGACACCGCACAGGTCTACCCAGAAGTTCAGACCATGTGACTAAGTGCACAGTCCAATCGCTTCTTAAACTCAGTCAGGCTCGGTGCAGTGACCACTTCCCTGGGGAGTCTGTTCCAGTGTGCAACCACTCTCTCTGTGAAGAACCCCCTCCTGATGTCAAGCCTAAACTTCCCCTGCCTCAACTTAACCCCATTCCCGCGGGTCCTGTCACTGGTGTTAATGGAGAAAAGGTCTCGTGCCTCTCGACACCCCCTTACGAGGAAGTTGTAGACTGCGATGAGGTCTCCCCTCAGCCTCCTCTTCTCCAGGCTGAACAGGCCCAGTGCCCTCAGCCCTTCCTCGTACGTCTTCCCCTCCAGGCCTTTCACCATCTTCGTAGCCCTCCTCTGGACACTCTCCAACAGTTTCACGTCCTTTTTATACTGTGGTGCCCAGAACTGCACACAGTACTCGAGGTGTCATTTTAAAATGTAAGTGGGAAATCTTTGTATATGTACCAAAATAGAAAACATTATTTCATCTCTTTCTTCTCAGTTTTGGAACTATTACCCTTGTTATCCCTTGAGTATTTCCCAGTACCTTTTTAACTAAGTAATCAAAGAGCAGTCCTTAAACCATAATCATTCCTTAAGTTCATGAAAGCAAGGAAAGAGTCTGGTCAAGGGGCTAGGAAGGAGGAATGATACCTTATTTCTCCTTCAGTGCAACCAAAGAGTCAAAGCTTACTGCTTAGGCCTGAATGGACAATCTGTGGTTGCAGAAGAAATGTAAGCTTTTGACAAATAAGTAGCTTTGGCAAGGGAGCTACATGGAAACACGGAGATAAAGCCTCTTCCTTTGCCCTTCTAGGTTTGATCAGTCAACTTTTACTATGTGTGAAGAGAATCCTCAGTTATTTTTTTATAATATACAAAATAAATACCCATGACTGATGAGGACTACTAGATTAGTCATTAATATGCTCACCACACCCAAAGAGTCTTTGCTGGACAAGCAGTTGTCAGCCAGACAAGGAAGGGTTGGTCTTCACTGCTCCTTTGAGTGGGTTGACCCTTGAGGTTGCTGAGCTGGCAGTTTCCTATTCCTTGCTTTCTCTGTTAGAATTTTGTACCTTTTCATGTCAACATTTTTCCTTTTGAATCCTTGAACTGTTGCCTACCCCCATCAACAATCTTACTTCTATCTGCAGTTTTACCTTTCTTATCTAACATGTCTCCAGCCTACGTGCTTTCTCTCAGCTCTCTCTTTACCAAGCAGTCTATTTAGGAGTATGAGCCAAGATTATGCAGGTGTGCTGAATCAGACCTGGCCTTGGATTATAGGTAACTCAGGCCCAAGAAGAGAGTAATAAGGTCCATAGAACAACAGGGGTTTGCCCCACTTGTCCTGGATTTGGCTGGGATAGAGTTAATTTTCTTCATAGGTGTGCTGAGTTTAGGATTTAGGTAAAAAATAATGTTGATAACGCTAATAATGCTGATGTTTTAGTTGTAGAGCAGAGCTTACATTTAGTCCAGGACTTTTCAGCTTCTCATACCGTCCTCCCAATTTTGAAAAATTTCTTCACTGAAAGGGTTGCGAGGCATTGGAACAGCCTGTCCAGGGAAATACTTAAGTCACCATCCCTGGAGGTATTCAAAATACCTGACAATGTACTTAGGGATATGGCTTAGTGGTAGACTTGGCAGTGTGAGTTTAACAGCTGGACTTGGATTTTGGACTTTTTTTGGACTTTGGACTTTTCCAACCTAAATGATTCTATGTTTCTATGGAGAAAATACTAGCTAATGTCCCAGTGATAGTATAATGCCCACAGCTTGTTTAATAGAACAGGACCAGCACAGCTCCCACACAGCTACATAATGGAGTTGCAAGACCAAAAGAAAAATCACTTTCCAGAGTGTTTTTCTCTACCAACCTTAAAAATTACCAATGTCCTCTCTCTGGCATTTGCAAGGGATATATTGAGCAAAGGATTCAGTCACAGAATCACAGAATTTCTAGGTTGGAAGAGACCTCAAGATCATCGAGTACAACCTCTGACCTAACACTAACAAGTCCTCCACTAAACCATATCCCTAAGCTCTACATCTAAACGTCTGTTAAAGACCTCCAGGGATGGTGACTCCACCACTTCCCTGGGCAGCCTGTTCCAATGTCTAACAACCCTTTCGGTAAAGAAGTTCTTCCTAACATCCAACCTAAAACTCCCCTGGCACAACTTAAGCCTATTCCCCCTCATGCTGTCACCAGGCACGTGGGAGAACAGACCAATCCCCACCTCGCTGCAGCCTCCTTTGAGGTACCTGTAGAGAACGGTAAGGTCACCCCTGAGCCTCCTTTTCTCCAGGCTGAACAAGCCCAGCTCCCTCAGCTGCTCCTCTTAGGACTTGTTCTCCAGACCCCTTACCAGCTTCATCGCCCTTCTCTGGACTCGCTCAAGCACCTCCATGTCCTTCTTGTAGCGAGGGGCCCAAAACTGAACACAGTATTCGAGGTGCGGCCTCACCAGAGCTGAGTACAGGGGGACGATCACCTCCCTAGCCCTGCTGGCCACACTGTTTCTTATACAGGCCAGGATGCTGTTGACCTTCTTGGCCACCTGAGCACACTGCTGGCTCATATTCAGCCAACTATCAACCATCACTCCCAGGTCCCTGGATTTGACTCCATTTACCAAAGAGTCGTGGTAAATGGAGTCAAATCCAGTTGGAGGCCGGTCACTAGTGGCATTCCCCAGGGCTCGGTGCTGGGGCCGGTCCTCTTCAATATCTTCATTGATGATCTCGACGAGGGCATTGAGTGCACCCTCAGTAAGTTTGCAGATGACACCAAGTTAGGTGCATGTGTCGATCTGCTCAAGGGTAGGAAGGCTCTGCAGGAGGATCTGGATAGGCTGGACCAATGGGCTGAGGTCAACTGCATGAAGTTCAACAAGGCCAAGTGCCGGGTCCTGCACCTGGGGCACAATAACCCCAAGCAGAGCTACAGGCTGGGAGATGAGTGGTTGGAGAGCTGCCAGGCAGAGAAGGACCTGGGAGTATTGGTCGATAGCCAGCTGAATATGAGCCAGCAGTGTGCTCAGGTGGCCAAGAAGGCCAACAGTATCCTGGCCTGTATAAGAAACAGTGTGACCAGCAGGGCTAGGGAGGTGATCGTCCCCCTGTACTCAGCTCTGGTGAGGCCGCACCTCGAGTACTGTGTTCAGTTTTGGGCCCCTCGCTACAAGAAGGACATGGAGGTGCTTGAGCGAGTCCAGAGAAGGGCGATGAAGCTGGTGAGGGGTCTGGAGAACAAGTCCTAAGAGGAGCAGCTGAGGGAGCTGGGCTTGTTCAGCCTGGAGAAAAGGAGGCTCAGGGGTGACCTTACCGTTCTCTACAGGTACCTCAAGGGAGGCTGTAGCGAGGTGGGGATTGGTCTGTTCTCCCACGTGCCTGGTGACAGCACGAGGGGGAATGGGCTTAAGTTGTGCCAGGGGAGTTTTAGGTTGGGTGTTAGGAAGAACTTCTTTACCGAAAGGGTTGTTAGACATTGGAACAGGCTGCCCAGGGAAGTGGTGGAGTCACCATCCCTGGAGGTCTTTAACAGACGTTTAGATGTAGAGCTTAGGGATATGGTTTAGTGGAGACTGTTAGTGTTAGGTCAGAGGTTGGACTCAATGATCTTGAGGTCTCTTCCAACCTAGAAATTCTGTGATTCTGTGATTCTCTGCCTGGCAGCTCTCCAACCACTCATCTCCCAGCCTGTAGCTCTGCTTGGGGTTATTGCACCCCAGGTGCAGGACCCGGCACTTGGCCTTGTTGAACTTCATGCAGTTGACCTCAGCCCATTGGTCCAGCCTATCCAGATCCTCCTGCAGAGCCTTCCTACCCTCGAGCAGATCGACACATGCACCTAACTTGGTGTCATCTGCAAACTTACTGAGGGTGCACTAAATGCCCTCATCCAGATCATCGATGAAGTTATTAAAGAGGACCGGCCCAGCACCGAGCCCTGGGGAACGCCACTAGTGACCGGCCTCCAACAACAACTCCTCCAGTCCTGACCCTTTGAAGAGCTGTGCTGACCAGGTATCCTCAGGTGAGAAGTTTATGATCTGCTTCTCCTTTCTAACACTGGGGCTATTGCATTGCATGTCATGAGTGACATTTTCACTCTTTGGTCTTGATCTCGAGATCAGGCAACGTAAAAATAAGATACAGGGTAGCCTGTGCATGCTCTCACTGTTGATACATGCAGGCTTGGTTCAGTTGCATTCACAAAGAAGAGCCAAAAGCCTATGCTAATTGATCATCATTGCAAGGAGCCTTTACACAGTGATCAACAGATAAATGCCTATTGATACAACAAGCCATTGTTATCTAGCCAAAACAAGCATGGAACCATGTGTGTGTAGATGTGGTAAAGAGTGACAGCAGCAATATTAGGTAACACAGAAGTTCTCTGCCTTTGAGGAAATTCCATGGTCCATGTAATTAGCTTTTGGAACATGGATTACACTGCTGCCACACTGCCTTTTTAACAGATTTGAATAGAAGCTGTTGAATAATTTTATATTTTAATGCACATGAAAATGATGTGCTCTTTCTTAAATTACTGTTTCCAGAATCATCATTTTAAAAGAAAACTTCTTGTTATTAATGTTGTCCATAGAAGAACCTTAATAATAAATAAGATCTCTTCTACTTTTTCCCTTGTATTAACTGCTTTTTATTTTAAAAATAATCTATACCATTTTATCCTCAGTAAGGCAAATTTTTAATTAATAGTTGCATGCAAATGCACACACCCACGACAATATAAATTTGACCTCAGGAGCTTAATTTTTTTCATTATGTATGTAAGTTTTATTTAGGTTCTAGAAAAAAAAAAAAAAAAAAAACATTTTTAATTACAGGTTATCAGTATATATATATATTCCATATGACTATACCAATATTTCATCCTTTTATAAAATCTGCAGCCTGCAATTAACATATGTTTTTATTTCCAAAAGGAAAGTTGGATGGGTGTTGGTTTTTGCACAAGATATAAAAGCTGAGGTTCTGGGCTAAGAAATCAGTCTGCACTGCCTTAATTATTTAGTTCAATGATTTGCATTTTTACTAGTAAAAATAGGTTCTCTTTCTTCTCTTTTACCAGCTGTAGGTATTCTATTCAAATCTAGTGTCTCCTCTAACAAGCAAACAACATAAAATGGAAAACCCAGCAGGTATGTCAATGAAACAGAACTTACTTTAATTACAACAAATTGTTATGGGGCTGTAGACAACGGTACTGTTCTTTCTTTTAATTTTCTCAGGGTTCCAAACAGATCTCAGATTTCTTTATTGACTCAAAAACTAGCATTTAACTTAACATCAAGATATGACATAAAAGCAAATTGGTCTTGCTTCAGCTAGAGAGTCTGTTAGTAGAAGATTGTTCTTGTCTTTAACATTTTAATGCTTTTCTTCTATGCTTGCATTTTTTAAATGACACACAGAAGAAACCAGACTACTACTCTGAAACCAGACTACTGAAGTAAAACATAAATAACACTAATAACCATGGGATCTTGAAAGAGTGATAAAAATGATATCTTTAAGGGCGTCACAGAAAGAGAGGCTTTTTCTACCCTGAAGTACTCTTGACTGTGTTCCAGCCAAATACTTAGTTGTCTGTCAAATTAGGTGCCTTTAGCCAAAAGGCATATTCTTAAAATACTGACTGTACTGATTCCTATTCCTGTCACTCCTGACTCTGGGATGTTCTCTGTTTTCTCTACAGTTTTCTGACTGTCTCAAGCTATGATCCTCATGGGACATAATTGCTTCAGTTGAAAGCAATTATTTTTCCTCCTAGTAGTTGGTAGGGTGCTATGTTTTGGATTAGGATGAGAAGAGTGTTGATAACATGCTGATGTTTTAATTGCTGCAGAGCACTGCTTACACTAAGCCAAGGACTTTTCAGCTTCTTGCTCTGTCCTGCCAGAGGGCAGGCTGGGGGTACAGCAAGAGCTGGGAGGGGACAGACCCAGGACAGCTGACCCAAACTGGCCAAAGGGGTATTCCATACCATCTGATGTCATGCTGAACAATATATAGGGGTGGCTAGCCAGCGTGGGTGGCCGGCTCTCGGGGTTGGGCTGGGCGGGTCAGCGGGTGGTGAGCAATTGCATTGTGCATCACTTGTTTGTACATATTATTATTATTATTATTATTATTGTTATTATTATTATCTTAATAAACTGTCGTTATCTCAACCCACAGGCTTCACTTTCCCATTTCTCTCCCCCATCCCAGAGAGGGAGGGGGGAGGGTGAGCAAACTGCTGTGTGGTGTTTAGCTGCCGGCCAGGTTAAACCACAACAATGGAGCATTTTAAAACTGTACACCTAACCTGGTCTTTATCCACAGATGACCTCTGTGCCTTTAGGTATAGCTGTATGGATCCATGAGAGCATTTATTTGTCCCACAACATATCTTAATCTCTTTGTAAATAGAACAGTTTTAGACCTTCCAAAGTATTTTTTCACTTCTTTTAGTATGAAAATGTGTAGAAAAAATTACACATCATATTCCACCAATAACAATTCAAGCGTCACCTTATCATGATGATGAATATAATAATAAGAAGCACTAGAACTGAGCTGGAAAGAAAATGATCCCTAATGCCCTATGGAAGAAATATCTTTCACTCTTCAAAGCTTCCATTTACAGGCAGAGGCAATTAAATGGCTTTTGGGGAGAAAAACATGGTGTCTAAGATTGATCTCCCCAATTTTCTTTCAGTTATGCAACAATACAAGATGCATCATTTTGCACTAAATGTGAAACACTATTGCATTTAACGAATCTTAACTCTCTATGCTTTGAATTTTGCCTTCTGTATATGGATTAACTCAGGCCAAAAGCTTAATATAAGGACGGCTTATCAAGCCTATCTGAGATGTGGTGCTGGATTCTGGTTCACTCAGCCAACGCAAAAAAAAAAAAAAAAAAAAAAAAAAAAAAGTGAGACAAATTTAATTTATCATGTGCATGCCCAGGAGACAACTGGGGTCATGGGGTTTTTGTTTGTTTTCTGAAATCAGAGAGATACAATAGTCACATATAGAAAGGCAGAGTCCAGAGACCTAAAGATCTCCCAGTCAAATAATATTTGCATTAATCAGTTTGCTGATTTTTATTTTTTTTCTTCCTCTTGAAAATACATGTAGGTATAAAAATGTAAATGTTGAGATTCCTGACAAACACAATACTACATGACGCCAATCAAAAAGGAAATGAAATTGTACATGAAGCAGAAGAAAATTCCCCTTGACATTATACAGTAGGGAATGATAAGGGAGCTATAATTACATTATAGAAAGAGATGTAAGTTTTCTGTTTTAAAAGTGATGAGAATAAGACATTAAAACCTCGTAGATGGATGACAGATGACATAAAAAAAAATTAGGTGTACGCTAATCTAACATAATGTTAGGTTGCTGTTATTATACTATGACTTGATTATTGCATGAAAAAAAGCTGAAATGACCAAAATGGAAATGTCAGTAAATTATAATTTGCATGATTGACTGATTCATTTTGTGTCCTTGGGCAAATTGTTTAAGGACTAGTTTTCAAAAGGTCAGATGTGCAACTAGGCATGTGAAAATGTACTCCTGTTTTCACATGTAATATATGATGGGGGGAATTTTTTTTGTGGGCAAATGACTAGCTTTTTGCCTGAATTCAGTGTGTACAGTTGAATCAAAACTAAATAAAACTCTAGGATTTAGCACACTTCATAGATTGCAGAAAAATGCAGTCATTCGGAAAGACTGTAATATTAAATATCTATGGTCATCTTTCATTTCAAATATTTCCATTTTTTTGTGGAGCATTCCTACTTAAGTACTTTTCAGTTCCTCCTTCTATTAACAATAGTTGAATATCTGATTATTCTCCTACTAGTTTTTAATATGATCCAAGTTTGCATTGTATTTAAAGAAAATAAGAAATGTGTAGAGATTTGGAATAATGTGTGTGCAGCAGAACTTGATAAGAATATAAATTAAGTTTCTGGCATCATCACTATAGGAAACAACAAAAAATGTTTGGTGACACAGGAAGGTCTTGCCTGTCATTTAAAGGCCTAAATCAATAGTATTATCTATCTGTACTGTACATGTCTACATCTCCTGTTGTGTTAGGTCATACACTTAAATAGTTATTTAGTTGTAACACTGGACTTCAAATCACAGTAATAACAGAAATATCTTATTTTAGAGGGGATGACTGAAGCTGACTATATGCAAAGTGCTGTAGCTAGGGAAATGGAAAAAAAATAAAAGAAGATTTACTTTTCATTGGTTTTAGGTTAACAGTGTCCACAAATCACACCAGATGAACTGAGCCCTACTGTCTTTCTAACAGTTACAAAGCTATTACTGACTCAATTTACAACTGAGAGGGGTTAATGTAACCCCGCATGCTGTCCAGTTACTTGAAAATTATCTTTCTCAGTAAGATTTTGGAGTTCACACTTAAGGAACTCTGTGCTTTTGCAGGACCTATGTGCCTATTTTATTTTCCATACTGTTAATTTTATGCTTAAATTCTGTAGTCCATTTTCTTTAAAAAGCACTACCTCTGGGAGCAAGTCTTTAGCTGTTAATTCCAAACCCATGAGCATCTTTCTCTTGAGTATTTACTGGAGGTTTCCATTATAAATGCTTTTAAAGTTGCACTACAATATAGCCTAGCAGTGCTAATTTTGACCTGGATAGTTCACAAGGTATACGAGTACCTGGTTTTGAAGTACTGGAATGTGACTTTGAACATGGGAACAGTTCTAAAACAGTTCTGGTCACCCTGGGATTCAGTCTGGGGTATGTGCACATGGTCTGGGGGTATGTGCACAAGGTTTTGTCCATATATTTAGTGTGAAAATAGATTCTTCTGCCCTAGCCAATTAGCTTCAGTTTTTCTGTGATTTAAATGCTGAACTGAGAAATAGGGAATCCAGGTTAAGGTCCAGACTGTGATAAAAAATATTTTTCAAAATTTTTGAAAAAATTAATTGAAAGATGAAAGGCAAGAGCTTATTGTTCATTGGTAAACTGCACTCTGGCGTAATCATTAGAGGTTTTTCCTCTTTGGCTGGTGTTGTTCTTTCTCAACCTGCTTGAACCATTGGTTTCCAAATATAAATCAGTTACATGGAAAAGCATTCTAGGGTAACAGAGGCAGAAAACATGAGCTAAATCAGGAATTTAAAAGTTTATTTTTGATACAAAGAGGGATAAGATCTACTGAAGTCTTACTGTTATATATGAGTATGCACAGTTTCTCCTAGCCTCTTTGCTGAGGTGGGTGCAATGCTTTTGGATTGGTGGGTAGAAAATCTTTTTTTTTTTTTTTTTGCAGTTATTAATACCGTTGTGGTATCCCAATGGGGTTGATGGCTAGAATTTATGTCAAAGCTGGGAATATCTCAGCCTTTTTACATAGATGCATAAAAATTGATGTCATTTTATATGTGGTACCATCTGCTTTTTATGGGTTTTGTCTTCTCTGGATGTTTTTGTTTTAATTTATTCTCCTTGGGGAATTCATTTCTTTAATGTTGAGCTTGTTAATAGGAAAAAAAAATGCTGCATATGTAATACAGATAAATTATACACCCAATTGCATAATATAGCAGTTTGAGTGGATTTTTTTTTTTTTTTTCTGTCAAGAGACATAACTGAAATGATCTGATTTTCAGAAGCACCTAACACCCCAAGTCGCACTGTCTACCAAGGAAATTTTGCACAGTACAAGAATCAGTTCCCTGACTGCTACATTATGGGAAGGTTATTGACCTTATTGACAACATTTATCTTCTCTTTCAGCTCAGAGTACAGAGCCCAACTCACAATCAATCTCTCTCTCGTATTTCTGCCCATAGCAGCAGGCATTATTACCTGATGAGAATATTGTAATCAAACAACACCAGCGTCCTCCAAACCTTGAACCAGTGCCCAGGCTGTGAGGCTGGTGCCTCTGCTAATTAACTATTCTAAATTTAGCTGTCAACATTAATTAGGAAATCCATTGTCTCCAAATATGTGACATGATAAAAGGAGACAGGAAAAGCATATAGGAAAGCATAAAGCTTCAGCTTTGTGTTTTTGATGAGCTATGAGCTTCAGCTTCACATCAGTGGAAGTTAAGGATGCTTAGTTCCTGGTGGGATAGGGTGCAGCACTACTTTTCCACTTCTACACTGCTTAATTCCTGCATTCTGATGAGTTCCTTTTTATTTTTTAATTCTGTAAACACACAGGAAGAGAAAGAGAAAGGAAGAATTTATACAGTCATTTTCTACTAACAAATAAGATCCATTAGCTGCACAGTTTGTTCACATTGGGACGTGCAAGAACCTCTGCAATCATTAAATATAAACTAATCTACACACAATAGGACAGGTAACATGCCGTCCACAGCAAGAAGCAAACCACGTCTAGGATCTTAAGGTCTGCCCCAAGCTCCCTCCTACCCTGCTGTACTATTATTAGTTCATAGCCATTTCAAAACTAGCTCAGACTTTCCTGTCATCTACCCTTGAGATTCATGTGAAGACGTACATGAAGATGGACTGAGAAAAAGAGCAAACTACTCCAAAGAGCCAATATGAAACAAGACTTTAGCAAGGCCATTTGGTAGGATGTCTCATAGCATCCCTATAGCCATACTGCTGAGATATGGACTAGATAAATGGATGATTACTTGACTGGGAAATTGACTGGAACATTGGTTTCACAGGGCTTTTATCAGTGCTACAAAATGCAACTGACAGCCAGCTACTGGCTGTTGGCATCTCTCAGGGATCAACACCAGGGTCAGTACTGATTATTGACTCCATTAATGACCTGGAAAATGGGACAGAGTGCACCCCCCACAACTTTAAGGATGTTAACAGACTTGGAGTTTATACGCAAGTATTAGGGAGTAGCTACTATTCAAAGACAACTCTGCAGGCTAATATCAAGGATATATTTCCCAGAGTTGCAAAGGGATGGGATGAGAAGCAATGGCCACAAACTGCAGCAAGGGAAATTCTAATTGGCTATGAGGGGGGAAAAAAGGTAGCTAATGAGAGTAATGAGAGTTGGAGCAAGTTTCTCAGCATATTCAACACCCAACTGGACACAGCCCTGAGCAACCTGCTCTTGGTGACTCTGCATTGAGCAAGGAGATTTGAATAGATAATCTCCAGAGGTGCCTCCCAACCTGTCATTTTATGTTTTTTGGGGAGGAGTTTTGACGCTTCCAGTGACTTTGGCTCTGCTCTAGGACAATGTAAGTTTAATACATTTGGTTGGTGACATTATATACTAATCTTGAAAACAGAATTTTTGTTTGGAAAATATTGTTGCTCATAATGTTCAAAATATATCAAGAATTTGTACTTTGTTAGAGTTGATGAGATACATTGGAACAGTTACAGTGGAACACAACAGGTACACTGAAGTTTAACAGAGATGAGATAATTCTGCTGTGTCTCCAAACAAAACAAAACAACTTTGTTGAGGCAAGGTTTCTCTGAATTCAGTCCCCTTCTTATCCACTCACCAAAGCTTCTTCCATTTTTTTTCTGTTGTATCTGACTCAACAAGGACTTCAGCAGGAAAAGCTGATAAAGCTTGAGGACATATTCTTTTCACAAGATGCTCCTCTTCTCCTGCTCTTACTATGGATAAGCTTACAAACATTTGAGACAAAGGAGCATGGTAGAAAGTCATTAATGCATTTACTACTTCAATATGCGAGGTCATCTGTCTGATGTGATCTTCTTCAAATTACCTCACATTTACTATGTACTGAGAAATTACTGTTAGTCAGTAGTTTTGCATTAGCTACTTCATACTGCAAGGTCATTGGAGCTGAGCCAGATCTATTTACCTGTAAAACAGAGTTTTTAGAATATTTTCCTAACCCCTCTAGCCTAGACTCAGGTAGTGCTGGATTCAAATAAATGCAATTTATTTTCCCATGCATATACATTTCTTTTCATTGACTCATTCACAGAATGGATTCTCACAGAAACCATTATTTCCACTGTATTTACAGAGTAGAAGTATTATTCCTCAACTCTTCTCACTAACAATAAAATAAAATAAAATAAAACAAAACAAAATAAAATAAAAGCATATCTTTGACTTGTATCTGAAGTCCCTTCACTCAGGTACATCAGAAATGCAATTGCCAGTCCATGAGATCAGAGGTAAAAAGAAAAACAAATAAACTATTAAACTGTACCAGTTTGCTCATCCTGTTGATAGGAGTGATTCTTCTCATGTGAAACAATAGATATTAAGACATTAGTTCCTTGTGTTCAAGCAGTCTTTGGAAGTTTTGCCTGGTTGCAAATAAGTATGAAAACAAATAATATAACAATCAATGTCACACCTTAACTACTTTCCCCTCATCTAGAATTTACACAAGTATTCCTGTAATTTATCTTCATTACCCTAACCTACTTATAACATGCTTCATATATTCTGACTTTTAGTGCAGATGATATTATTTTATGATCTGCTCATCAAGTCGGCTTTGAGGTTTAACAGCTGAGCACTCAAAAAGTCTAAAATATATATTGTGAACAAACCACAAGGACAAGACAAAGGAAACAACTGAAACTGCTGTGTGCATGCACATGGGTACTACTTAGAAAGAGCTTAGAACACAGGGGAAAGACAACAAAGCTAATGTATATTTGTGATGGAATTTTTGGTTTCACAGAAGGATAGGAACTGAATTTTATTGTTTTGTTGAAGGGCACTTTAACAGCCAAAATGATATTTAACTTCCAGAATGAGACTTGAATGCGATATGTATTTTAAGTCTGTACAGACCAAACATCAATCATTCTGTTCATGTCTGAGAGGAGATGAAAGAGCAAACAATAGAGCAGAAGGATACTGAGACTAAAACCCTTCAGATGTGTTTGTGAATATACAAGTCTGTAAATATTGATGGTTCTTGGCAATAAAAACCCATTCCTATCAATTTGACTCCAGGGAGCAGAGAAATTAAACTAGATTTCTAAAGCCTTCCAGCATTAATTAAATAATGAGATCAATTAGCAATGCCACTAAATTTTTAAGCGATCCTTATATATGTAATCACATTATCTCATACCTTCCTCCCTGTAGGCAATAAAGTTTATCAGGTTAATACTAGTAGAAGCAGAAGCCTCCAGACTTTACACATAAGAATCCACAGAAATGGGATTTTACAGGTAGGAAATTAATGAACATCAACAGAGTTTCTCCCAGTAAAACTATGTTACTTATAAATCCTAGTGTTACAAAAGAAGAAAGTAGAATGGTTGATATTTCTCTGCATGAGTGTCTGTATTAGCCAAGTAATAATGGCTTTACTCATTCAAAACTCCTGTTAGCAGGAATGGAGCTTTTGCCTTCATATGTTTTATGGATATGGATTTTGAATTTGGATTTATATCACCTTTGCAGTGCACCATTGCTAAAATAAAGCATATGCTGCCCTGAAATACATAAGTCTTCCAAGGGATGTCAATTCACTTCTCAGATACACGAATGCGTTTTACTGAGAGATCAGTGAGAGGTATAGGGCTTCCAGCAATGCTGGGCTCCCACTTTCAGGTCTCTCTCCAAGAAAGATGGTCCAACCTGTGTTGCCTTTCCCATCTTCCTGTGAAGGACAGTGAGGCAGAACATTTTCATGCAAAAGGACCTCTTCTTCTCACTGGCTGGCATAGCCCAAGATTTTTGCCTTTCTTTTTCTTTAGGCACTGAGCTCTTCTGCCCTGCACTTGGAGTTGCAGCTTTTTCACTTTCCTTGTGACTGTAATGGAAAAGGGGGAAAAATAGAAAAGAAAATTTTGCTTGTTTGGAGTCAAGAAGTCAGTTGGTGGGTGCACAGATTGAGGGAAAATGGGATGAAATCTGTGTTTAAGACTGGGGGGAAGCCAAGGTAGGTGGGAACAGCAGCAGCAAAATCTTTGCAATAGTTTTAGATCAGGTTCATGCTGCAATCTAGGAGAAGAATGTAAATAGTGAGGGAGATTTCAGGGGCTGCAGTTTGAAGAACATGTTATATGGGGATAGGAAGCCTTAGTGGGAATTTGGGGTTAAACCACAACAAGGAGATGTTTCTAGGCATATACAGAAGCTTTAGTCTGGTCATCAGACATTGTTCTGAAGTATTAACTACTGGAGCTTGGCCCAGGGTGCAGATACAAATTATTCTGTGCAAGTAATGGTCTCTGCAGTTTGTACTCTGGGCTGCCTTGGGTCGCTGTGAAATCAGAACCAATTTTCAACCTTGGAAAGGATCAGCTCTGTGCAAATTAGAAAGTCTCTTTTTTGTCCAAAGATGTTGCTAGATGGGCAATTGTAACAAAGTGCTGAGAGCAGAATTAGCCTCTAGGAAGAGAATTAATCAAATGCCTCTGCAAATAAATTTGCTGGACTTCTGCAATGGTAGACAACATAGCAAGAGCTCTTTGAATTTACATTAAAACTACACTAATTCCTTAAACTAGTCAAATTTAATTGCATATTGTACTTTATCATGCAAATAGATGTGTTTTCGTAATATGTACTGGGGGAGAGAAGGAGAAAATTACTTCAGAACTTCCAATTAAGCATAACAGATGAGAATCAGTGACATACTTTCAGTGCAGATAAGATAGGGAACATAATGTGTTCAGTAACTCTTAACTTTCCAAAATAAGCCATTAAAAGCGCCAGACATTATGCATCCCAGGAATCTTCAAGAAATCTATTGACAGAAAAATATTCTCACAGAAGTTCTTTATATCGATTTCCAAGTTTCACTAAAATTCTGCTGGCAGTGAGTGCTTCACTACTGCAGTGATGGACATTCTATAAATGTGATAGAAAAATATAGATTTGGAGTTACTATCCATCTACACTTTCATGATGCTATGAACACATCCCTACACTTCATCTGTGCTGGGTGAAATCTGGTGACAGCAGAGTAACTAACAGCTCCATACTTGTGTTCAGTCTACCTGTGTATCAGTGTGTAGTTCTGCTTTTTTAATTTTTATCTCTCACATGTGCTGAATAGAAAGAATTTATCATGGATATATTCATTGGAGAGGAAAAATAGTGAAATTATGACCTCTCTCAATTCACTAACAGTATTGATTTTCTAATGGAATCTGAAGTGAGCTTCAGTTGATTGACATGAAAAGGGAACAAAAATTGTCACAGAACTGAAGGAAACAAAGAAAATCATAACCTTATTCTGAAAGAAGTAGTGACATATTACAGCAAAGGTGAGAGCACTAGTGTACACATTCCAAAAGGGTTATTTCTGAAGAAAACCCCATACCTCTTTTTTTTTTTTTTTTTTTTTTTTTTTTTTTGTTTTTTTTTTTTCTAATGTATGGAACTTTCTTTCTCATTTGATGCTTGTTATTTTGAGAAGGGCAGCAGAGCTCCAATTATCTAGAAGGTATATGCTTGGCAGCAACAGAATGATTTTTCTTCCATATCCTTACATGGGGATGTGAATATTTACCATTTCTGTAGTCAATACTTAAGTTACCTCAAGTGATAATGAACATAATAATTATTATTTATTATTTTTTATATATAACTGGAAAGAATTTCTTGAAGGGGGTATATTTTATGACATTTTAGTATTCTTACTGTGAAAATATTTCATAATATATTTCTCTGTTCTTTTTATTAATTGTAGATCTTAAAACTGTCATACATATGAATTTTCCTCCATTTGTCATAGAAATTCACCAAATTAAACAAACAAACACACACACAAAAAAAAAAAAAAAATAAAAAAAAAGAAAGAAAGAAAGAGAGATATATTTTTTATTATTATTCTTACTGTTTCCACTTCTTGGAAACATTTTCTGAATTCAGAATATGTTGTGCCTACAAAAGCATTTTTGGTTAAGAAAACAAGAAGTACAAGAAGCAATAGATATCAAATAAACGCAACAATCTTTTAAAAGTCAAAATAAAATATTTTCCTCTCAAAATAAAAGCAATAAATTGAGAACCACCACAATAAATGTCCATCAGAAGGCAGTTTTTAATGAGAAATTAACTGGTCAAAAGTGTTTTTTTTCAGTTAAAATGGAATTTCAGCAGCAATGCAGCACTACTGAGTGAGCTACAGGCCTGTGACTCTACATAGCACAAAGAGATGTTATTTACTGTAACAACCTGCACATTAAGTGCTGGTTTTAACTTCTGAACTCTGGCAGTAACACCATTCAGAACTTTCATTTCTCATAACATCAAACCATCTGAATTAAAATACATATTGCAAATGGCCGCTGTTTATTCCCTGAAGTTCTCTTTCCTGTTCATGGCAGGCTGGATGATTCCTCATGATTCAGGACTGGAGAAAGCTCTGGAAAGGGCTCTGGGGATTTAATAAGGGCCGCATGCTGATTGCAGACATAGCTGTAGTTACCAGCATCCATTGTTAACAAGTTTCAGTGCTCTGATTTAAAGAATTTTCATTAAAAGGGACACAATGAAACTGGTTTTGTTTGTTTGATAAAAAGAAGGCAAAGGGGAAGTGTGAAGGGTAGTATTTATCTTTCCTAACTTTTGCCATTTGTAAGTTAGGCATCTTAGTCGAAACTCTCTGTCTCACCTTCCTCTACAGTCAATGAAGAGATGGAGGCACCTCCAGGGAAGATTATTCCTACATCTCCCAGAAGTGTATAAGGATGGGGTGACATGTACTGGATGTGACTGTCTCTCTGCTATCTCAAGACGGAGTCTTGAATACTAGTTCCTTCTGGAGGTATAATGCCTTACAGTTAATTTCAGGTGTAGTGGACCCCTTGTAAGGTTTATCACAATAATTTTTACTAAAATATTGTACTCTACCCTATCTTCCTTCTAAATTATTCACATAAATAGAGCTGATCCTTGAAGGGAAACAAACAAGCAAACAAAAAGCACCAGAAGTCTCAGACCAAGCAAATCAAACTTTATCCTTGCCTCATCATTTGCTTATGGACTTGTGAATATATTTATCTGCCTATATGTCCATTTTGCCTACTCAGTGTAACCAAAAGCCCTCAATAGTAACAGCTGGGTATACTATCTTCATGCACCTCAGTGTCTCTGCACACTAAAACAACATAATTATATCATCAGAATCTGTGACTTCGGCTACTCACCTATCAATTTTTTGCAAGATTTTGAAAACAGCATGTCTATTTTTAAAGGATAGTGAGACAAAGAAGGCTTGGCTGCACTCAGGGAACTGTTCAAAAATATGTTTTCTTTTGTGGCAAAAGTAATCCAAGGAATTTTCACCCTCACCTGGTGTGGCTAATCATTCTTATTCTACTACAGATTTTGCTGCCTCCTTTAGGTGATAATGCCAGTGTTTGTGCTGCTTCACTGACAAAACAGACTTTTATTCTGTCCCAGACATTTCAGTGATGCCAGTTACCATGCTGCACTCATGTGATGGCACCAGCAGGATTGAGGGAGTAGAGTGGCTTAAGAGCAGTGTTCAGGAATCAAAAGGAGGATGCGTCAAAAGGAGGCTTTGCTGCTGGAGGAAGATTAAAGTTGTCATATACATTGAGATGCATGTATGATCCTTCTGACCCATTACCTCGCACAATGGGCCAGTCTAGGTGGGAAGAGACCATTTATCTGATGTGCCATCAGTCAGCCCCTGTTATTCCTATCCTGTGGTTCCTAGAGATGGTATACACACAGATACACACAGATACACAGAACTGTAGGGGTTGGAAGGGACCTCGAAAGATCGTTGGGTCCACCCCCCCTGCAAAGTAGGACCCTTAGAGCAGGCTGCCCAAGTAAGCATCCAGACGGGCCTTGAATATCTCCAGAGAAGGAGACTCCACAACCTCTCTAGGCAGCCTGTTCCAGTGCTCCATCACCCTCACTGTGAAGAAATTCTTTCGCATGTCAGTGCGGAACTTCCTTTGTACTATTTTGAGGCTGTTTCCCCTTGTCCTATCCCCACAAGACACTGAGAAGAGGTTGGCTACATCCTTCTGTCTCCCACCTCTCAGATATTTATAGACATTGATCAGATCTCCCCTCAGTCTCCTCTTCTCCAGGCTGAACAGACCCAGGTATCTCAGCCTGTCCTCATAGGAAAGGTGCTCCAGGCCCCGTATCATCTTTGTGGCCCTCTGCTGGACTCTTTCCAGGAGATCCCTGTCTTTTTTGTATAAGATATATTTGTATATCTACTTTCAGGATGTCTACAGACACAGCCTGGACACATTCACCTCAGTCACGGTGATGAAATAAATTTCTCCCCCTTTAAATGAGCTCTAAGATTATTGGAAGATGTCTTTAACCCAGGCATTTATGGTGGGCCAATATCTTTTATCCAAATATATCTAATTTCATGCCATATCATGCATCATCCATCTTTATGCAACCAGCTGACATAAACACCGTAATGTGTTATGGTTAATTTGACAGAAATACAATCAGAGACTCATACTTGATCTGAATCCAGTCTGTCCTGCCAGAAGACCTGGAAGCAAATAAGCTCAGTGTTAATAAACCAAGGCCTTTGTGCTGCTGTTTGACCTCAACGTGCTCTCAGGGGAATGAAGAATGAGTTCCCAATTGACTCTACACAGCAAAATTGGCCAACCCAGCCTGACCCCACTTCCAGGCCAGCTGCAGCCAAACTGACTTCACTGGGAACCTCACTTTCAGCTAGCAGCAGACTCATTAATTTGTCTAAACAATCAGCTGGATTACAGCCATAATGGAAACATAAATGAGACTGGATTTTATATAGTGAAAGATTTCCACAACGTTACAAGTTGTTTTTAACAAATATAAACCTCTGCTATTTAACCCTTGAGATTTCCAGTGCCATGCTAGCTTGCTCCTTCTTCTGCTGCAAACCCTTAAACCAGTTCTCAACAGCAAGTAGCAGGGACCACTTTGGAAGCCGAGGTATTTCTTAAAGGGAAGTAATATGGGGAAGGAGAGAACTTCCATCATAACACCCTTCTTTAGTGCCTGGTATCCAAAAGTCCCATTATGCTGGCAAGGCTCTGCAGTGCACAATTTATTCTGCCTGCTCTCCCTTTTGTCCTTGACGTGCCTCTTATATGTTGTGGGCCAGAGGGACTGATGAAGAGATAGCAACATCATTTTTATTCCAGCTGCAGATTTTTCCATTCTAGGGCAATCCTTTGTTGCACATTAAGGGCTGCTTCAATGTCCCTTTATGTTCCTCAGGTGGGTGGACCTCAGCACAAGCTTGAGTCCAGCCCTCGAAAAGCTTTGATTCACAATCTGTGGTTTGTGTCTGCTTGAACGGATGTTGTTTGGCTCCAATCCCACTTTCAGTTTGACAGTTCAGTATGAATTTTGCCTTAAACTCCCTGTTTGGTTGTGGCTGTATTCAAAGTCTAATTTAGCAAACCCTATTTTGCTCTCTTTCTCTGACACATTCTTAACTCCATTGGATTAATGCTGAAGCCTAGACTACATAGATGTTGCTAAGGAGAGGAGGAAGCAGATGTTACTGGCTATGAGTACCTTGTATTGTACAACAAACCACTTCTGAAGCATTTTAAGTGTTGTTGCTGCAACTAGTAAAAATGAGTGTCATCATCAGACAGTACCTAGGAGATCTGTGCTTTTAATTAGGAATAGTCCTACACTTCATTAAAACCTGTTCCATAAATCTCTTTATTTGCAGTAATTTATGATTCTTTCTAATCTTACTCACTCAATGTGTAGTCTGCATTATACCCAGGGAAAATATGAAAGACTTTTTTCTGTCAGGAAAAGGAATGTGTATCCTTGCAGTACAGCAATGGAAAAAAATATGTATATATATATATATATATATATAATTATGTATAATTATATATATTATAATATGTATATATATATATTTTATATATATATATATAATATGTATATATATATATATAATTTGCAGTGGTAGAGGAAATTCTAGTATTTTCATATGTTTACAGTTGTGCTGTAATTCCTCTTTTTGGTTTTAAAAATGACTGCAGTACATTGAATCAGAAATGTATTGCTGCTTCCTAAAGCAGCTAGGCACATTCCATAGATAAGAACTTTCCAGTTGAAGAAGCTAATCCTGAAAAATCCTTTATACATAGAATTTTTGCTACCATTAGACACTAAACCCCTTATTAAAGTAAGATATTTCTGGAAAAGAGAGACTGGACAAAATAGTGATGTGGAGATTATGAGGGCCTTGAATATACTCAGAGGAGTACATCAAGAATGTAAGAACAGATCTTGATCTTGATCTTGATCCTGATCTTGAGGGCTTGGATGGGGGCACAGCTAAGAGAAGTTGTTACTAAAGTGTTAGTAGTAAAGTTAGAAGTGCCTAGAATAACATAGAAAGGGTAAAAATATTAAAAAGAAAATAGATTTTCCTTTAAAAAATGTAGAATGAGATGAGTTTTCACATCCAAATTTGTGCTTTGCCTTCCTTTATTGTGCCCACAATCATTCTAGGTACCATTAACTGCTGGGGTCATTTTGCCCTGTAATCTTTTTGAAGTTTACATCATCTGGTAAAAATAGTGCTTGAATACAGACATAAATCAGGTACTTTACCATAACTAGCACATTTCTCATGGACAGAAACAGCTGAAGTTACACAGAGGCTGACTGTGCAAGTGCCATCAAAGAGAGGAGAAAAAACAAAAGAGAGGATTAAAAAAAAAAAAAAAAAAGGAAAGGAAAGAAAAAAGAAAACACAGCCTGGCTCTTTAATTTATTTATTTATTTTTAATGGAAAATAAGGCCTGATAAAATTGAGAAGACATAAGCTTCACCTGAAATGAGATACTGGAAAAGTACCAGAAGACAGAAGAATCAGAAATGTATTGCTGCTTCCTAAAGCTCATGTCTCTGGCACAAGCAGTCCAACTCACTTTGTTTGCTATGTCTGTTTTAAGTGGTGTTCTTGAAGTCCTTAAAATTAAGCAGATATCAAGACAGAATGGGTATTATCAGACTTGTCAACTGTATTATTATCATTTCATATGTGCTTAGAATCATAGAACCACAGAGCAGTTTGGTTTGGAAGGGACCTCAAAGTTCCAACCCCCTGCAATGGGCAGGGACACCTCCCACCACACCAGGTTGCCCAAAGCCCCATCCAGCCTGGCCTTGAACACCTCCAGAGATGGGGCATCCACAGCTTCTCAGTGTCTCACCACACTCATAGTCAAGAATTCTTTCCTTAATTTTTTCTCAATTAGTGAAAAACTAATTAAAACTATCTACTGTTTTTTTAGTAAGATGTCCTTTTAGTGAATTTTTATTATGTAACATATACCTTGTTACAACATCTTTGAAGAAACAGTAATGTTTCTGCAATGAACAACCCTGTATGCTTTATTTGTACATCATCACTTCTACAATCTGACAGTTAGAGGATTTTTTTTACATAAAAAGGAGGCTGGAGAAAGAAATCCAAGTCCAAAGAGCAAGACAATGAAAGGACTTGTGCAGTATTCTAGCCATAGGTGATAAAGGGTTGTTAGAAAATAAAACATTGTCAAAGGTAAATGTTTAGTGAATAAAGCAGTTACAAAAAATGAAGTTGGAAGATAAAGTCAGAGAAACTTAGGGTTCCCCTTTTTACTCTCAGAAATCTGAGGAGAAGGCTCAGCCACAATACTGGGGGGAGGAGGGAAGGGAACATGTTGAAGCTGTCTGTCAGTGCTCCAAAGTGAGTGAAGAAGAAATGCATCATTAACTACAGTTTAGAACTGCTTAGGGTTTATTTGTTCTTTTCCTTTTCCTCCTTTTTCTTTTTGTTCTTCTTTTTCTTTTGTCTTTTTTTTTTCTTTCTCCTTTTTCTCCTTCTTCTTCTTTCTTTCTTCTATGAAATTGTGAAGTCCACTTTGTGTTATCACATCCTGCAGCAAGGACTGTTTAAACAGCAGCTGTGTTTAAAAATAAAAATTAAAAAAATCCTCCTGTTGATTATTTTGAACATATCATCGCTCAACTTCATTTGATTCAGCCATTTGTTTGAGATAACAAGAAACAATGAGCAACCTCTCCTTCTCCACTTACCCATGTCATTTGTAATTTTGTAGATTCCTGTCAGAGCTCCCTTCATTGCTTATAAAGAAATACTCCAAGCCTTTGGCCTTCTTTCTCCTCTCTGAACTTTTCCTAGCATCACTATATCCTGATTGAGATGAACAGAACCAGTTCTACAATGCATTTCAAAATGTAATAGCAACATTGGGATAAGTTATGGCACAAGAATTTTTATTTTTATTCTTTATTTTCAATCATGTTCTCAGTAATTCCTCTCATATGCATTGGGATTTTTGCCTACCATTGAGAATTGTCCTGATGTTTGAAAAGATCTGTTACTGTAACCAAAATTTCTTTCTCCTGAATGGAAATAGTTTAGAACCTACCATCACAGATGTTTTTTTTTTTTCCCCTTGTGCATCACTTCACATTTATTACATAGGATTTCTTATATCATTCTCTTGCCTGCTTGATACCATGGCATTTCTCCCCAGCTCTTTGAAATCAGTTTTCATTTCTATTGCCCTGAATAATTTGGCATCATCATTAGTCTCCTCATTCCCCAGCCTTTTTCATTTCTGTATACACTGAGCATAAAATATCCAACAGAGATCCCTGTGATCTATGACTTCCTTCCAATGTAAAGCCTACCCATTTATCCCTCCTCTTTGTTTATTACCTGTTAACTTCTTGTTAATCTATAATAATCTATAATAATCTCTCTCCCACAGGCATCTAATTTCTTTAAGAGCTCATGATGCCAGCTGCCCCCAGATTTATCACAGAGTAATGGAGGACAATACTTATCTGCTTTATAAATTGCTTTTGCATCTACAGATGAGAAATGATAGGTATTATTATTTGTTACAAAATATGTTTTGATTTGCCTTAGATAAAAGATGTTATGAGAGGTGGAACTGAAGGGATAGAAGTTTGAGTATTGTATGGTTTTTTGAGAGGAAGGATGGATGCTATACAAAAATCAGAGTCATACCCATCTGAGCCTGAGGCTTTTTGAGTTTTAGCAGACTTAATGCTTGACTAATTTCTCTGCGTGTAAAATGGGCTTCCAACTGTGACAGTGTCAGGGTTAAATAAATGTAGGTCTGGTAGCTTATCAAAAAAGGTGCCAAAGAAAGATGAATCTTTGCTAGGCTATGAGTACAGGTCTTGACAGATTTGAGTATTAAGTCCCCAAAATCTTCAGTGGTTCAGTCATCTGATTTTGTTGAGGGATTTGATGTCTGCTGTTTTTTTTTATTATTATTATTATTATTTTATTTTGCTAGGAAGTGAACCACTAACAGCCTGGAGAGAGAACATCCAGAAAAAGAAAAAGAGGGGAACAGAACATCTGTGATGCAGGATATATATATATGTGTATGCACATAAATTTATCTCTACTTTATTCCCAAATATTTTGAGCATTTCCTTTTCAAGGTTTTGCCATCTTGTTCCATTTTTAGTAAAGGTATGACAACTTTTAAATATATATATATATATATATATATATTATATATATTAGCTATGTAACATAATATTGGATTAAAAATGAAAAGTGGGTCAAAATGAAACAATTAGAATTTTTGCCTAACTCCATCATTCAGATTTGGCTTGACTAAAGTTAGAATCTGGAACAGTTGCTCCTGAAGTCAGGTGGTATCATTCCATTGACTTTAAGAGTAGTATTTTCAGGAACTTGATGAGAAGAAATAAATTTTATAAGTTACCTCTGAAATATTGCACAGATGTCAGGAAGTCAGGATGGAGTGACAGAGTGAATCTGACTGCAGTGGCTAGCAGTACTGAAATCAAATGTGAGTAATAAATGAGTAGTGTATAGGAGAATGGGGAAGTTCTGATTTTTCTATTCTTTTAATTATCATTCATTACATTGGATTTAAAAACAGTATTTAAAATATGAATTCTATTTGGACAAGGCACCTGTGAAAGGATGCAAAATATTCAATGTGAATGAGCAAAGAGTTTTAATACCTTGAATCTAAATCTCTCAAATCACTGTTACGCCCTTTTCCTGCTCCTTGGTTTTTTCTCTTGTTGGTGTTAAGCACAGCTAAAGGGCTGTCACACTGTCCCCATTGCTGTCACACTGGTAGTTTGCAGCCCCCTCTCCAAAATTCCTGTCTTCTGCTTTTTGCACCATGGACTCAGCAAAGACTGGGTATGAAAAACAGTGGCCTGGATCACCTATGAGATTGAAAATGAAGCCTCTGGATGCAAAGAACCCAAAATTCAGTGCACTGTGTAAAACAAAACTCAAAAGACCTTTAAAAGCAGAGTAAGATTGAAATTGATGTTCAAAGCCATAAGGTAACAGGGCCAACCTGTGTGTTTCCCAGCTGCCATTATAAATCTCCTGCTGCAGTTCATGAACTTTGGAGCCAGTTGCAGAGAGGTCACAGAGAAACTAGTGTTAACGCCTGAGTCCAGCTCTGACTGTGTACTTCCCTTTGCAATATAGAAGAGATCTGTCATTGCTATGTGCTCTCAGTCTTGGAAAAATGCAGAGAGATATTGTCTCCATACAACTTTGCATGGCCTGAATTGTTGAGGAATAAAGTAGTCACTATAATATTTATTTATAGCAGTTTATTATTATTATTATACTTAGCAAGTTGGATTATTTATAAACATGTTTTCAGCTTTATATAAAATATCACTAAAAGCTTATCATGTTTTCTTGCTTCTAAATATTGCTTAAAAAATATATTTTCCAGGTTATATCCTGACAAATGATATCTTGGGGGAAAAATAAATAAATAAATATTTTAAGGTGGTTACATTTATCTAAATATTACCCAGATTGGCTCATCTTGTCTGGAATTAGATGTAATTAAACACTGTGAATTGAATGTTAAATTCAATAAAAAGCTCTCAGTACGTTAATGAAAAATCATTTTTACCAAGTAGATGCAGAGTAACCATTTTTACCTGTAGATGTAGAGTAAATGCATTCCTTGTCCATAAACTTGATCTAAAAAGCAGTTCTTCTCTTCAATTATTTAAAAACAAACAAACAAACAAAAAAAAAAAAAAAAAAAAAAAAAAAAAAAAAAAAAAAAACAGAGAATCCAGTTAATAAAAAATTGGGAAAGTCTCTGAAATTGCATTGTATATTTTCCCAATATAAATAATAGTTTTGTCCACTCAAATACTTGATAAATTATTGATCTTTAGAAACTTCTTTTTAAATAACTAGTAAGCACAGAAAGCTATTTCTATGGATAAGTCACATAAGAAGCCTGAGATATCAAGACCAATCTATTCACCAGGGCTTCATATTGCTTCAATGAGGAAAAAGCAACGACAATAACAGCTTTGCAAGTGGTTACAATTCTGAGATGGAAATTTGTGCATTCAGAGTATCATAAAGCATGCAGAGATCTCACATAATGAGATCATACAGATCTCATTATGTGATTATGCAAATACACATTAATTACACAATTACAAGCATCTATGGTGATGAAATATGATTAATTATATGACTTGCTTCACTTACTGAATGCAATGCCATTAGCTACTAGAGGTCCATAGATGTGCTTCTTTTTTTTTTTTTTTTTTTGATTCAATGACATTTTACTATTACGAGGGAATTATACATTTCTTCAACAACAGATGATAAAAGCAGATGGAATAAACTTAAATGAAGCCAAAATGATTTACACGGCTTTAAATTAAACAGTTTGTATATTTATCCATCAGTAAAAGTTTTGCTCCATGACCATGAGTTTTGTTTGGAAAGAAAGTTTCCAAAAAACAATGACATATTTGAAAAGATTCTTTAAATGTGTCTTAAAATGGTAAGCAGTACTGAACCAAAAGTAATCAATGTAGGTCTCCCAAAACAGCTGTACTGGCCCAGTTAAGGAATAAGGGACAGCCATCGCTGGCGGGGGCCTTTGTGAGCATGATCTAGCTTACTTGTCTTAAATATCTAATGTGATAGGCACTTCCAGGAAACCATCTCTCACACTTGTCTCAAACACCTCTCCCGGAACAGATGAAGGACTTTGTGTGGGAGCATACCTCTTTTTGATGATTACTGGAGAAGCCTTGGTGTTTGGCTTGAAGTTGGTACTTAGAGTAGAGGTGATTAAAGTTAGAAGAGATGAATCCTACCTACATGTGATGCAGGACCAAACTTCGTGTTTGCAGGAGCACTGGGTGGGTATGACATCTCCCAGTCAAAAGCTACTTCTCCAAAGTAGCTTGGTCTCTTCACTATAACTTATCCTTCTGTGTTTTGGGTGTGGATCTCAAACTGTGTGCAATCCGCTGTCTTGCCTGGACACAGCTGCTCTGAAACACCTCATGTAGCCAGTCTGCTCTGAGTGCTGAGACACATGCAGCATGATTGCTACTTGCTGCAATGACTGAGACTTTCCCTTGTCACTTCCCAACCTCTTGGGCCCAGTGCATGGCTGACATGTCTTGTGTGAAAGCTTTCACCATTGTCTTGATACTGTCTTTTGCTTTCCACCAGCATACTGGTCTTCTTTCTTACACCGGCAGCTATGAAAACAAAGTGTGTAGCTATTCAGACTATGTTGTTGTCCTCTAGCTCAGCCTTGCTCCAGGTAGACCAGCAAAGCCTAGTGATTTCTGTTAATCTATCCCTAACCTACAAATTGTAACTCTTACTTCTTAGCAGAATTGAAAGTGTAATGGCAAAGAATCTGTAATTTTAAGTTAGAAACTATTTTTAAAATTCAGGAAAGCTCACTAGTAGGTCTAGTAAATTTCAGATGAAAGCAGAAGGAGAAAAGGTTGCTATAAACTAATCTCTGATCTCTATTTTTTCACTTCAAATTAAATATCTGATTATCTTTTCAGACATAAAAATAAGTTGCTTCCAAAGCACTACGATGAAGCATCTCAAACACTGATTAGAGATGTGGGTATTCCAAGAAGCAGTAAATCTGTGATGTGTATTTTTATACCAACAATGAGAATATATCAGCCCTAAAAATCAATTTATTTTACTTGCTCAGAATATAGATAATTGGAGACATTTTAGAAAAAAAAATATATATATATATGTATATATATAAAAATAAATGGTTCCTTATGATTGAGTAGATTATTTTCAAAAAGGAAATAGACTTCTAAAAGAATGCACTGATTAGAAAAGCCAGCTTGTGCAGATGTGCTTGAAGTCATCCTCATTTCTTGCTTAGAAACAAAGAATATCTTTCTGAAAACTAACTTATAATTGTATTCGTTTAACCTTTGCTGTTGACCTTAACCTTCTTCCACTGAAATCATTGGTAAAAGCCCCATAAACCTCGTAAGAGAGCCATGCTAAAGCAGTACTAAATGCTTTAGAATACGTCAGTTTACAATGTTTATCTTTTTTGGTGTCAAACTTCTGGAGCTTTTCTCTGAGGTCACTACTAATTAGAAGGTGGCATCACTCTAAAAAATCAAGGAACATTTCCTCCACACTGCAGACAATATAAAAATATTGTCATTATCGCACATTAGCACAGTCCATTCTTAACAAAAATGTATGTATTCTTCTTCATAACTTTCCTCTTGTGGCAGGAGATGTGCACCAGCTTCTACATTGTTTTAGAGGGACTGACAAAAGCTGCATGTCTCCACTGAAACACTAAGTCTCTGAGGGAAGGTCCCTTTCTGTGTCAAAATAACAGAAACATTTCCATGGAGAAGTGGTAGCTTGTTAGCTATACTCACTACAGAGATCATAGGCTTTCCCTTAGTGAAGAAACCTGCAAAACTTCCAGAGGAGGCTCTGTGCTAATACTAGAGTCTGTCCAACTGCATGGCTCACACACCAGCTGCTTTCCCAAATGTAGCACGGCAGATCAGCCTTGCCTTGTGGTATTTTAGGGGCTGCAACACAGGAAAACAACAAGGGGTGTGTTCTCCAGATATCTGTAATCTCTAGTTAATTCTTTTTTTGGTGCTGATTTATCCAGCCAGACACAAGAAGTGGAGTAACTCAAGTTTCTGCATGTTAACTGAAATCAAAGAAGTGGAGAGGAAACCTAAAATTATTCATAGTCAGTATTTTACAATAGCAGTCACTAACAGCTTCAGTCAGCAGTTTATTAATATACTTCTAGATGGCAGTAACAATTAAATACTTATGATGTAAGTAGTGCTTACAACCTTAACAATGTGTTGGTGCTGAATCACATATAATAATGGCTTCTGTCTCAAATTAATTTCAGGATAAACAGAAGATAAGGAGCATAGTTTTCTGCCAAAGCCAGACATCAGAGACCTGCTGTATGCCAGCTTGTGTCAGAAAGCAGCTGGGGCCAGCACACATGTAAAAGACCTGGATATATATCTCTCCCAGCTGTGTGGAAGTTTTTGTTTCACCTCTTCAAAATTTCCATAGAACTGTGAGATGCATGAAGCCAGGGCTCACCAGGACTCATCTGCCTGATGCTGGCAGAGAACTGCAGTCTCGGGCAGGTGGAGGGACCATGTGGGTCCAGGAGGGATTCGGGTGATGTGCCCACAGTGCCTGCAACACGGGGCTGGACCTGAGCAGAGGTGTGAAACTCCTGCCATGGCTTGGCAGCAACCCACCTCACCTTGAGAAGTGTTTTAAGCAAGCTCTTGCTCTCTTTCTGAGTTAGCTGTAGGAGTCAAAGAAGGAATTGGTCTGTATGAGGAACAGCTAGGGGATCTGACAACCTGCAGATCTGATTTCTTTCTAGAAAGCATGGACTGGGTACTCATATCATAGCAAAACCTCTAGATCAATGATGTCTCTGAACAAACAGAAAATGAGAATAGAAAGTCAGCCCCAGAACAGGTTAAAACCTTCAACTCTTCCTGATTTTCTCAGAGAAGGGATGAACACTACACTTCCAGTTCTCATGCCTGCCATCCTCTGATCCAGAAAAATTGGTCAGCTTCACACTGCCCAATCATAAATACCCAATGTGCCAAGTGGAAGACCGGAAGTATCTTGTCCTGACACATGTGAACTTGAAAACCAGATCTGCCAGTTGGTTTTATTTTCATCACAAAGTATTTTCCCCATCAATATAAATAGAAAATAAAAAATAAACTGTGAGGAGAAAACAAACATTTAGAAGATGATCATGAATGAGTGTATATATATATGTGTGTGTGTATAAATACATAAATAAATTTATATTTATGTACAAGTGAAAGCAGAAGTCAACATTTCTTATGAAAACTCATCTCTCAGTTCAAGAAGTAAATGAAAGTTCATCTCTCCTCTTTTGAAGCAAGAGCTATAAGACAGGTTTAGTTCATATTTTTAGAATTTATAACACTGAGATGCTTGCCCAAATTCCTTAATTAGATCAGAAGAGAAACAAAACTGTCAGATGCAATAACAGAGTACAACGAAGGAATAAAATATTCTTGGGTTAATTGGATAAGTTCATTCAGCCAGTTTTGCCAGGGTACTTTACTACAATGATTTGCAGGCTAATAATTAGGATAGGGTTTTTCTCAGTAATAATAAAACAGATTCTCAAACACATTTCATTTACAAGACTGCAGAAATTGTTCATAACTAACATAAACCAACAATCAATATCCTCCTTCCCACTGCACACATAAATTGTGAACTTCTCATGAGCTCAACTGCTTGGTTAGCAATTTGGGTATGTTGATCACGAGAACTTCATGGCAAGTGCTGCTGCCTGAGTGCAGCAGTGATGCTGAGGCCCAGCAAGATCTCTTACACAGTGTTTGAGTTTCCAGGTCTTCAGAAGAAGCTTGCACCACTTGGAAAGACAGAAAAAGAAAAGAAGATGCTAAGCGCAAAAAAAATAGGCTGTAAATCATGCTTTTTCTGATTCTCCCACTTATTTAGATAGCTCAAATAACATATGACATTCAGGATGTTTGTCTTGATGTAGTAGATTAACATGGACATTGCTAAGAGAAAATATATATACATATATTTGTAATTTGTCCATTTTTATGTGAGCCTTTTTTGATAATAGTCTTAGATATTTTCAATAGTTTGTCCACTTTTTTGTTTGTTCAGTGCTGTAGGGATACATCTGGAGTGAGAGCAGGACATTTGATCCCTAGGGGTATTTGACAACAGGAGAGAAACAAAGCTCACAACTTTATGAAGCAGGGGGCCAAAGCCAGCATGCACATTATTTTAAAGAGGCCCTTCCAAACTGTGAGATGAGTACAAAAATGTCACCCAGCTATTCTGTAAATGACTTGCCTTTTGTTAAGCCCCAGCACAGCTGGTCAGGATGAATTCTGCTAATGTGATGCTCTACTACATCATCTCCCAGCCACAGGAGAAGGTTATTTTTTGCAGAAGAATGAACACTGAGATATTCTCTTTTGAAAAGAAAGAAAAGAGTAGTCTTGCCATTTGATCTGAGTTTTATCCACTGACACAATAGCTAGCACTCACAACCACTATTGGGAAGTTAACAAGTAATTTCAAATACAACCTATGCAGTTCACCTACTAATGTAAGTATTTTAGAAAAAAATAATAATAATCTAGAGTCTGAAAGTATTTTGAACACCACAGTATGACTTCAGCAGTTAGTTGGGAAGGATTTATTCTGAAATAAAGAGAAGTGATCTCCTTCTTCTTCCAGAGATTCAAACAGCCTTTCATCATTCAAAACACCTTCCTGACAATTAGGAAACAAAATGAATGAGATCGAAGTCACATCAAGCCCTGCTAAGTATTATAAGATGAAAAGCAAACTCAGAGAAATTATTGCTACCTACATCTCAATGCAGGGATGTCAACAGATTCTTCAGTAAAAGTTAATGTATGGCTGGGAATGAGCAGAAGGAATCCACCTTCCTGTGTTTCTATGTTCAAAAGCAGCTTTGGACTCACCTCAATACTGTTGACACTACTGCAGCTGCACACTGCTCCAGGGTATACTTTTATTTTTGTAACATGTCAGAAAAACTTTGTCTCAGTGGATGCTCCATCTGTTTCTTGTCCCTGTGCACACCCATGTAGAGGATCTCAAAGTGCTGCTGCTCCTGAGATGCCCCCAAGACTTCCTTTTCTCTGGTGACAAAATGAAGGACTGTGTGTAGCCATGGTAGAAGCTACATGTGGCCTTTAACAATAGACTCATTTAGCA
The DNA here is from genome assembly GCA_011075105.1 of Heteronetta atricapilla. Classification (NCBI taxonomy): domain Eukaryota; kingdom Metazoa; phylum Chordata; class Aves; order Anseriformes; family Anatidae; genus Heteronetta; species Heteronetta atricapilla. The sequence continues at coordinate 23,097,942 of CM021732.1, read as the reverse complement.
ATGAGCTCCTTCTAGGAAACATTTAATTAGGCTAAGCACAGCACTATTAGTGAAAATTGAAATATTAAATAACAAACCAAGGCAATGAGTAACCCTTACATTGCTTACTGATACTCACTGGCCTCGTTACGAACTGAAAAGGAGAAAAACTGCACAGGAGTGGTCCCCCAGGGAGAATACCAAAGAACTGGGTTGTCCTTTAGGCACATTGCGCTCTTGGTCAGCCCTTGATACTGTGACCTGTTGTTGTAGGCAAAATAGTTTTGACTTGGGGATTTTCAGTTAATTTAATTTATTGACAACTAAAATAAATTTTTCCTTACTGATTCAAGTATTGAGAAACAATGAAGACATAGACAACTAAACAAACACTCATGGAAATCAACTTTCTGCCCCCTTCTGCAGGTTCAACTTCAGTCCAACACTTCTCCTCGTCATTGCTAGTCTCTGACTACCTTATTTTCACTACTTTGTACTCCATCCTTCCAATCCGTTTGCTGAGGTGGTGGTCAGTTCAGGATGTTAGTGTCAATATGTAATATTTTTTTATTTTTTTTTTTTATGCCAGTCCCTGTTCCTTGCTCTTCTCATCATCTGTTCCTCACTTATTGTTCTCAGCCCTGGTGTATGTCATCCATGGACTGGAATCATTCAGGGGTGTGTCTATCCCAGCATGGATTGCCACAGCCACAGTACTCTCAGAGCCATATCTTCTCCAGCACGGAACACCACCTCCCATGAGTGCATCTCCAGCTGTATCCCCAACAATGTCCCTTTCCACATCTCCTCCACATCATTTCTCCAAACGTGTCTCCTCACACTTCTCCTCATGTGACCCCTTTTTTGTGTGTCCTTCTGTGTCTCCTCTTATATCTCCTTGTTCCTCCTCCCATGTGTCCTTTGGCATCTTCTTTCATGCCTCATAATAGGTCTCCTCTGCTGTCTCCCTCCCCAGAGACTTTCTTTCCTAAGCAATGCCTATGCAGAGCTGCAACCAGCTCCCCTGTCTGGCTCCAGATTTGTTTAGTAGTGTTTTTCCACCATTTTGGAGCAATCTGAAAGCAGCTGTGACCTGCCTGGGGCAGTTCAAGACCTCCTCCCACAGGTCACCCCATCTACACACCACTAAGTATGCCCCAACCACCTGCTTTTGGGAACAAAAAAATGAAACCAGCATCATGGAAGGGACACCCCAAATCTCAGCAAAGACATGGAAGAACATTTACATCAACTGTCCCTTCTGGGTGGAATACAAATGTAATATTAAAACCAGAGCAATCTTTCCCTACTCACGTGCTTACTAGCTGTATGCTACAGAAAGTGGTGGATGCTACACAATGTACAAGTTTTCACATCTTCATGCCTCTCAGCATAAACCACAATCAGTGCAGAACCACAGATTCCTCTTAGAAAGATATTTGTGCCTGATTGTAATAAACTCTTAGAGCTCAGCAAGCACAACAGAGGGTGTTCAGGCTGCTCAGAAGAGCTCCTATGGCCTGTATTTATCAGACTGGGACTAAGCTCATACTGTGCAAATTGCTGAAACCAGTGCGTACCTGAATCATGGAAATTAGAGGAGGAAAAAAGGCTGGTAGGTCAGTTTGCTCAGTTGGCCTGCACCTAACACTGCAAAAAGACTAACTGCCAGATATAGGAGGATTCCCTACATACAGAGGACATCCTCCAGGAAGATGAGGGGACTGAAAATTACTGAATTCTTTTGCAAGCAGATCCAAGGCTTCAGCCAAATCATAGCCAAACTTGTGTCTGAAACATGAAGAGACCTCAAGAAATGAACTGTGCTGAATGGTGTGAAATTTAACACAGTTTAGCACAAGATCATGCACCAAGGCATAAGAACAAGAATTTCTGAAATTAAGGAGCTCATCCTCCAGCAATAATGGAGAAGGTGAAAGACCTGTGGCAGGCAAAGCCAGGGTCATGATGAGCCATCACTGTAGTAGAGCCATCACATAAAAGCATCCTGGGAAGCGTTAAGCAAGGTCTTTCTTCTGGAACAGAGACTTATTACTGCCTCTGCACAAGACCCAGTGCAGTCTCATCAGGAATGTGGAACACAAGTCTCATTGCCTCCGCTCAAGGAAAATTGAATTCAGTTGTAATACACAGAAAGGAGGGCTACTAGGAGGACCATATGCATGGTCAGATTATCTTACAAGGCTGAAAGACCTTTGACAAAGTGAAGTTTAAATCTGGGACATTATTTTTTTCCTGGATGTCTCTGTGGAAGATAAGCAGGAAGGGTTTTAGAAGGGATGGAGGAAGGAAAATAGCATCAAGGGAAATAAAAAGATATTTAAAATCAGGGGTAATATTTGGAGGAGAATAAATGTACATAAACAGCCCAGGAATGGAAATTTTAAAAGTTTTCTGTTTCAGAAAATAGGAAGCATCTTTTCAGTAGGGGTAAAAGATGTAAGAAACATATGTGTGGTTTTAAGATGGTTCTTGATTAATTTAGGAATCATAATACACGTCATGCCAGGCAACAGAATTTTTGGTTAACTGACTCCTGGCAATCCCTACAGTCCTATTCATTGAGCTGCTTTTATTAAGTATACCACATATCTAGACTAAAATATCTGCTATATGTTACATACATATGTACAAATGTATATGAGAAAAGATGGATAATCATATATCTGAGAAAGATTAAAAGCAATGGGTATGCAAAACAAAGGAAAAGTAAGTTGAAGAGACAAAGATTGCATACGTGCTTCACAGAGCACTCTAAAGAAAATAAAGATCAGTTATTCTCATTAGTCAATGAGGTTGATCAAGAAATACTAATAACCAAACTAAAATGCAGCAGGAAAAATTTGTAACTAGAGAAACAGTTACATAATGGAACAACTTGACAGTGGAGGTTACAGCTGATGATATTCGAGGCTATTTTAAGAATAATGAAATCCGTCCACCAATGATTCAGGCTGATGGACTGAAATGACCCAAGGAGGCATCTCTTCCACTGCAAACATTACTTTTCTTCTATAAACACGCCGATGCTTAGTAGGAGCTGGACTTCAACGAAATGTTTCAGTTCATTTCTAAGAAGAACTTACATTATAATAAATATTAAGTGGAAAGATAGCTAACATTTTCCCAATTAGTAGGAAATTAGTAGTGTCTCAGTTATCTACATTCTGGAATATTTCTCATTCATTTTCACCTAACTCTATTCAACGTACACTTCGTCCAAGAAACAATAATTTTTAAAAGCAAATCCAGACTTCTCTAATGTCTAGCATCAGAACAACTCATTGTATATAAATATCTCATATATTATACATGTGTTTAAGAAACAATAAAGAATGCCGCTGTTCTCATGTAATATACATTCATATATTCCCTTCAGTTTTTTGCATGTTAGCTGTTATAACAGTCCTTGAATGTTTCCTACTTATTAGAATTGTCACAGCACACACCCCTTCCAAATACAGTCCTTCATTCCCAGTGACGCAAAGTCCATTTAAGATTATTCTCACTTATGTTCTTCCTTGTTATTCCTTTCCTCTATAGATTCACTATCTATACACTGAAAATATCAAACAAATTTCAGACTTAATGGAATACATCTAAGAAATCACCAGAATAATTTTGTTGTGTATTTTTTTTCTCATCATTTCACCAAAATCACATTAGTATTTCTTAGAAATAACAACAACAGTAACAACAATAATGATAAGTTTAAGTTGTATGGACAGAAAGTTTCGTAGAACTGACATCAAAGTGCAACAGAGAAACATTCTCAAGACATTGCCATGGTGCTCTAAAGAGGAAATCAGATCTTTTAGTCCCAGCCCTGCATTGGGAAATTTGAAGAAAGAGAACCCATTTCTAGAGGTAAAGCTGCTGGTTAAGAAGAAGCTTTAAGCTGAAAGGGAAAAGTTGAGAGAGAAGCAGGATGTTAAAAACAGGTATAGCTGAAGTTGCATATAGGGGTCTGCTGAGGCAGATACTCTGAAGGATTAGGGCCTTTTCAGTTATTTTGTGTTATATAAATGTGCTGCAGGTTATAGGTCCCTGTGTTGCTTGTGCAATATTTCTAGCATGAATGAAGCAGCTCAGAGGGTGTGGTAAACTCTCCAACTAAAAATGATGTGATCTCTCCCCGCGTAACAGAGCAAGCCCAACACCCCTGCCCTCTGTATGTGAGAACAAATACATGCGATACAATGCAACATTTATTTTGTTCTTCTGCATGACCTTTGTTTCATGAACACTAGAGCTCATACAAGATCATCATGATGCAGAATCCAACATTAAAAATATTGTTTCCATGTATTTTTGTCAGCAGGTTTATAGACCTACACAGATCACAGTTGCTATTGTTAGTTGTTGTACTTTTCATTGCTCTTCCATTAACTACTCAGGATAAAATATTCATGCTGTCTATAGCAAATGGAGAAGTGGCTTTATATGAATCAGGGAAGATGACAACAAGAGTCCCATGGCCATGTTGTCAAACACTGCCCATGGAAGCACATGCCGCATATGTGTGGAAGTCTTCCACACTCAGCACACATATTATGATGCACTGGGAAAACTGCTTCTGATGAACTGTCAGACACTATATGACAGGTGAATGCAGTAGGTGTAGAAATAGCAAAACATTTCACTAAAAAATATCATAATCCTGTTTTAATTTTTATAAAACATAAAAATACAGAAAGTGAAAAGGTAGCTGCAACAGCGCTTTCAAAAGGATCCATCAGACTTATCCAGAGTATTATCTAAAAATGCCATGCCATCACGGAATTAGAGAAAAGGGGGGTTATATAGTGGTATGTTAACTCTCACATGTTTGAATTCACTTTTGATTTCAGCAAATAAATTTTTTCTTGATTTTGCCACTTTGCCTAGAAAATGTTAAAAAGAAATAATAATCAGAATTAAAAAGTTAAAGTTTGAGAAAAGGTTGTTTGTGTTATTTGTGGTGTGATTGGTTTTTTTAGTGAAGAATGTGTGTGTTGAACAGCCAGTACCTTCTGTGTTTGTGCCTTAGCAATCCTATATTAGGAAAAGAAGATGAGGATATACTCTTCCCTTTTCAAATCCTCATCTCTGGGTTTCTTAAAGTTTGCAGCATGCTTTATGCCTATTGCTACACCAAATGCAGTAAAGGAAAGAATATTTTTTTTCTATATAAACAGATGGACAGATTGAAAAAAAATCAGGAATGTGAGATTCAAATTACTGATTTTGATTTATGTATGCAAATATATATATAAAATTATTTTTAAAATATTCATAAGCAACAAAGCTGTTCATAAAAAAACATTTGAAATAATATATTTAAGCAAATAACCAAGTTACATATTGGAGGACAGTTGCAATGTCTACCCAAGGAAAAATGCATGGTTCACTTAAGAAAAGTGTTCTCCTCCTGTATGTCTTAATGTAAATCCTATTAATTTCTCTTCTGTCCTTTTTCTCCATCCAAGAAGTACTGACACCCTAATCCAGGGGAAGTTTCAAAGCAGACATGTAAGTTGATCTTCTGTCTCTTTCTTGTCAATACATGGAGTGAGGTTTGCTGACAAACTTGTCCACTACATGGACCTGCTTCCTAACTCCCTCCTAAATCTGTTTTTCCAAAGCTGCAACAAACTGAGGGCAACAGAATAATGCTGCCTCTGTTCCCATCCATCCCATATCACATCCAGAGGTACATGTGCAGGTACCTAAGTGCATAAGGATGCACAGAGCTCTGAAGCATTCAATGGAGAGGAAAAAGAAAGAGTATTCTCTAGCATGTGGATTTTCCATTTTAGATATGTATTTGTGTGACTGAAAATGGGAAGTCCTTCGTCATGATCGGATGTCAAAGGGGATGATTTTGGACCTGAGGACAGTTTGTGAGGTGTGAAGGGGATGGATTCTCCAGCCTGGGTATCTCAGTACCACACAGGTTAAGTGAAGCTGTAGGATCTAGAAGTGACTCTGAGATGTCAACAAGATTGATTAGGTTGTCAGTGAGGAATGAAGCAATCACATGGGACTGCATACATGTCTGATGGTTTGCATGAGATAGTATAAGAGAGTAAGAGAGCAATGAAGAACGCTAGGAAAAAAAAAAAAAAAAGTGAAGAGGTCACAAAGATGTTGTGTAAGATGTTCTTAAGGCTGAAGTGATTTTCATCTTGAGAAGATATCATTTTTTCTTCTCACCTCTTCTAATCTTCCTTCATTACCAAAAAAAAAAAAAAAAAAAGAAAAGTGACATTGTTTAATTCAATGTTCCACTTTTTAATCTCTTAAAATATTACGAGCCTGGAAATGATGTGCAAGAATAAAGCAGATCAACATGCAACCTCACAGGTACTTATCCTGGTATAGCCTTTTGCATATTTCAGCATCACCGGTGTTGGAAAAAAAATACTCACCAATTACAAGCCCTTCAACTGAGTGATGAGACCTGAAGGAAAGGAATGCTCCTTTATTCCTCCTTTACATCCAGCACAAGGGAAGGATGTAGCTAATATTAAGATCTACTTTAAAAAAAAAAAAAAAAAAAAAAAAAAAAAATTTAAAAAATTTGTGTAACTATGTGCTTGAGGTCCACATAGTTGCTCAGTTTTCAAGGGAGTATGTGAATTCTCTTTATTTCACAGTCATGAGTGTTTAAAATCTTTTCAAGTAAGGAACAACAAAACCTCACTGAGTTATACAGAAACAACTGTATTGCTGATATTCACTCAGGTAAGACCAAAATATATTACAATGGCAGTATCCACATTAGTTACACTGGACTGGAAGAGGTCTGAGGCAAAACTACCATGGTAACAGAGATAAAATAGCCACTTCACTTTGCTTGTGAGCTCAGCCACTAATAGAGTGAGGTTTTTCTTATTTTTTAATCAAAGAAGACCTCTCAAGGAAGAGAAATTTCAGACTGTTGTTGCCTAGAATTAGTCTAAAAAAATAGTAAGCTATTTGGGGCACATAATTCCAGTGAAGATTTTATTCTTGATTTTCTGTTAAAAGCACAGAGATTGCCTTCCCCAGATATAAAACACAATTTAAATCTCCAGAAATAATCACAAATTATGAGAAAAAAGATGTCTACAAAACCCCTCAATTTGTTTTTAAAAATGCCCTTGACAGAAAAAATTATACCAAGAAAAGTTAAAATAATTAAGCCATCAATTAAAGCACTTTAACTCCAAATTAGCAATAAGAACATTTTATCCTCCCCAGAGCCTTATGCAATTATTGTTTGCTTTATGCCTGCAAATTTGTTGTATACATTGTGATGAGTAGATAATAGCTTATAACATGATGCCCCAGAAGCATATGACCTAAGGTGTATCAAACAGCACAGCACAATGCTTTCCCTTATAGGTATATCCAAACTCACTCCAAGCTAGTTAACCCAAGCACTGGCCTAGCTCCATGTGCCAAGGGCACTACCCTACCTAATATAACCTTCTTTTTCAGGCTTATAAACTCCACAGGAGGTAAAAAGGTGAGGAAGATCACTGCACTAGCAGCACTCTCCATCTTGAACCCAAGGAAGCTCATTTACAGCTTGTTTTAATATCTTTCTGCTGCTTTATGTTATACAGATAAATCATCAGCATAAGATCACAGATGGAAAAGAAACAAAATCTGATGGAGTAACATTGGAAAGGACAAGGAAATCAGTACTGGTCAGCATGTCAGCAAGAATCAACAGATGACTAGCCCATTCATTAACAGATTGTTGGTGTGGGGAATAGAAAAAATATATATTATTTTCAGTAAGAAATCAAAGAGATCAGAGAAGTAGCTTTGCATTTGTGAGCAATGAATTCTTCTTCCAAAATGTGAGAGTCAGTGTGGGACAAAGCATACATCTAAAGAGAGAGGTAGCAAGGTCTGCTATCAAAAGTCTTGGAAGAAAAAAAAAAAAAAAAGACAAAAAAAAAAAAAAGAGTGTTTGTTTCAGCAGAGAAAGAGGAGCATGTGGAAATATATAATCAGGTGAGACAGATCTAGCAAGAGGCAAAGAAAGAAAGTGAGCCCATCCCAAAGATAATTAGAAGAAAGAAATTATTTCATCCCAATGAAATTTGGGATAACAAGATGGCAGGATTAGAAGCCTTTGGCTCCTGTTTTTTTCTTGTTTATGAACATTTTTAGAATGTGAGACTCTGTTGCAAGGGTAAAAAGACACAGAAGAAAGACAATTTAAAGAGAAAATCAAAACACAAGGAAAGGAATAGGTCACTGAAGAAAGTAGAGGAGTTAGAGCCGTCAATGAAAAACTGCATCTGTAAAAGAGAGGAAGTGAGAATGGCAGTATAGAGAGGAAGTGAGAATGGCAGAATGAGGAATAAGAGGTGAGATGATGGAAATAACAAGGTTACATTCCATCTTGTAGGTTACATCTTTTGATAAATCAGCATGATCCTATACTGAGAGAAAATGAATATAATATCTCAAGATCTAGCAGAAAAATCAGTCATTTTTTTCAGGTCACTACTACATATATTGTGTTAGATCTCAAAACCTAATCTGCGGTAGTGTGCATGTACATGTATTAAAAAATTAGCAGAATGAAATAATAACTACCAAAAAGGTCATAGAGTAAATTTCAGGTAACAGATGTTTAAAGCAGCTTGTACTAAAGCAGCTTGTACAGTCAGCTTTTTAAAGTGCTGGCTGAGATAACAATATCTTAAACAATGAGCTGAACAAGAACCTCTTGTCATCCAGAAAGTCCTAGCAAAGGCCACTTTTCTGACAAGGTTAATGGGACTGAAAAAAATGACCACTATAGACAAATGAAAATATCAAAATAATTTTTAGCAGCTATAGTGAATTTGACAACCTCAAAAATATCGCAATGAAAGCTAAGCTATATATTTTATTTTCCAGATAATTGTCAGCTCTCTTATACAGGATACCAGCATCCTAAAATAGCAGCACTTGGGGAGGACTGGCCAGGACACATGCATTTACCCTTCTCTTGGCCTTGAGGGACAATATTACTTCCTTTCCTTCTACTAGAAAAATACAGCTTGACCTGTCAAGGGATTTTGCAGTGGGAGCAGTAGCAGCAGAGACCTAGCATCTTTCTGAAGGCATTTCTAGGTTTTTCAGCAAAAAGGAGTAATAAGAGCAGGGCAGCACATAGGAGATGCCACATTTTATCTGGGAGTCCTGCATTTAGCTGCAGCAACAGACATCTGTAGCACTCTTTTGACCTCCCTGTCCCTTTTCTCTCACAAAAGAGAACATAAATCAATGCTGTAAGTCTATTTCGTTATTTTTTAAAACTGAATGACTTACAGCTGTCAAGTCTGTATATTTTGGGCTATTTTTCCCTCTCTTGTATACACAGCTCTTCTTGTTTTGCATCAAAAGAGCCCTCTGAATGGGCTGCAGAAAGTAGTCTAACATGAACAGTTGAGTTGCAGGCAGGAATGTTTATTAAGGTACGTAGTTGTACATCTAGTATGCATTCAGGGCTTCAGCTGGCTCACAGTCTTTCTGAATACACGTGTAACCTTTTAGCTAGGTTTAGTGAGGTCTCCATCAGTATTACATAGAGAGACATGAAAGAGGACCACCAAGACCTCTTGTGAGCACTGATAAAATGGGCAAGTGCTCCCTCTTCCTCTTCATCCCGTTTATCAAATGGTCATTTCAACAGAAGTCACAGTTAGAACTTTCTTCTATTAAGACATGTAATGTTTTCCTCACCTAAGGAGAACATAAGTTATTATATGATTCAGAAATAAGTTTTAAGGTCTTTTCTTCCCTTCACATCTCTGTAGAAAACCAAGAACATGATGACACTTTCAGGGTAATTATGAAACACTTCTCTCTTTTTTTATTACGCAACCTTGCAGGATCCTTAACAAGAATTCCCAGTAATATTCTAAGCCCTCAAATTAGGCATTTGTCCTTTAAATTCTCTAACTTTTTTACCTTTTTTCTTGTTAGGAAAAGAATCTAATTGTTCTCTCAGACTTTAAATGACTAAAAGCAAAATCACCCACAGGGTAATTTTGATACATAAAGTAGTTTTACTTTGACCCCATGCAGTTGGTGCATTTACAATCCATACATTGAGGACTGGCACTATGCTCTGAAAGCTTTTGGGAGTAAGGACTTTTAATGCTGCTCAAACCATGGGAGCTCTTCACTGGCAGCACATTAAATGGCACCAGTGTAAGTCTACTGGAATCTATCTCATTGTGTCAAACAACCTCGTGACCACAAGAAACAGTGATGATTTCAGGAGAGGCTGAGTTGTCACTATAGAAATCTTTCTCTGGATGCATCAGTTCCATTTAAAGTGATTATACTCACCATAAATAATAACAGTAATAATACATTTTCTTTTGTCAAAGACAGAGAAAAAAAAATGTATCCTTAAATGCTTAAAAAATGATGGACTGATATAAAAGTAAGATCCTTTTTTTTTTTTTTTTAATACCCTATGATCCCTTATAAGAGGTTCTCTGCCTATCAGAAACCACACAGGAAAGCCAGGAATAAAGAGCTGGAGGCTGCACCCCAAGGCTCTGCTTCCCCAGCCCCTACCTCTGGGGAGAGAGAGAGAAAGACCATCCCCATCCACATGGCCTCATCTGCTGCCAGCCCAGCAGAAGATATTTCACTTTATTTACAAGTACATCCTGGTTTATCATAAGCTGTCTGTTTAGCCAGCTCATGGCTCCAAAAAAGCCTAAACTGCCACCCAATTTGACAGCAGAGAAGGAACTATAAAGTCTTTATTAAGCCTAAGCTAGTTTTCAATATGTCGGAACTGATTTACTACAAGCTTTTTACTACAAGAATCCCCAAATGTTGAGAAAATGAAATATATGACAGTGTAATTTTTCAGCATATTTGCGTACACTGCAAGTCATATTCTGATCGGTAAGCTGAATTTGAAGCTAAATTCAATTCACTGATATTACTGGCACAACTACCCAAAGGTAATGCAGATGTGGAGAAGATAAAAAATGTGACTACTTTGTCAGCAACAGCCTCTAAAATGTTAAATAGAAAAACAAATAAAATTGTGCTTATAGAAGCCTGCTCCTTATCAGCTTAATTCCTTCAAAGTCAGGGGTGCTGCACTGCTTTCTGGACTGGGGAGGTCCCCAGCTGCTCACTGCTGCTATGCATGAGCCCCAAACAGTTTCTCCAAACACCCAAAATTACCCTAGAAATAACGTTCTGATAATTTAACTTGATTTCATTCAAAGCTTTGTTCTTACCCTTACTTCTCACTTGTAAGTCCAGATGTATGATTGAGGATTGTCTTTTATAGTTTCTTTGTAGGATCATATAAAAGCACTAAAAAGAAGCCCAAGCTTTTTTGTTTGCTTAAATGTGCTCACACAGTTAGACCAAGTTCAGTCAGTGAGCTGTGATTCCCAGCCAGTTAAGCTGTGTTACAAATGTAGAAACAGTTTTTATCTGCTGTGTATGATTATAGTTTTTTATGTTTAAATAAATGTAAACTGAGATCACTAATTGCTTTAATTGCTCCTTAAGCATTGCCATCTACTATTTTTTTTTCCAGTGGAGGAAACATACATGAATCAAAACAAAATAAACTACATAAGGTGTAGAAGATTTTCAGGTATGTTATTTCATTTTAACCAATTCAACTTTGGTTCCTATGGAAACACCAGCCTAAATATTTCAGTGGAATTGTTAAAGTCAGACTCTAGCTGAGTTTGTCAGATGAGCTTTGAAAAAGCTGCAGAGTTTGGATTTTTGTTTGTTTCTAAATGGCACCTCCAGGACTCCAGATTTCTTAGTCTCCTGATCTTCTTTAAAAAAGGGTTACTGGATAGCCTTATGCTATCTGACAGGCTGGAGCTCTGATATACAGAGCCTGAAATTTGCAATAATCCATTAATAGTTAATTTTTCATTTTAAAAAAGGCCAAACCAACCAACCAACCAACCAACTGAGCAATTAGTAATCATTTAAAAGTTTCTGAGAGTTCCATGCATATTTTTAGTGTAACATAATTTAAATAAAGGCAAGAATATATTCCTTGAAATGTAGTCACATTTTTGGATAACAGAAGATCACAGACATACAAAGCACTAAAGTCCTGAATAACAATGATCACTTGGCTATGACCAAAATAACTGATGAAGATATATTTCTTTTTAAAGTATGTTTTCAATGCCTATAGTCCATTCTAGTCTGTATTTTTCTGGTTACCAAGAAGATACCACGGTGACCATGGAAAGGTTATTCTGCTGGTTCACTTTTCTTACTCTCAGAAAAAATTCTAAAAATGCTTGACCTGAAGCTCATATGTTGCAATGTGACTCTCATTTTATCATTATAGAACAGTTCAGGTAGTGGGTTAGTACTTAATAAATGACAGGCTGTCCACAGCTATGTATACATACATAAATGCATGTTGAGTTTTGCTAGGTGATCTGACTATAAACTAATCAAGATAAACTGAAAAACCAATAAGGATGAGAGGAACAACAGTAAGTGGAGAAACTCTAGTAGACTAATTAGTGAAAACAGAGCACTCCAAATTGGCTACACAAAGACTATCCAAGGAGGCCAAGGCAGAACACTGTCCGTGAGGTGAATTGTTCTGCGATGGTTTGAGGAGAGTATCTCTCCTCAGACACACCATGCAAGCTGAGGGGTGTTGCCCACAGGGTTATGGGACATAGCAAGAGGTATGGGCAATGAGAATTTGGGGATTATATAAAGCGTGTTATGGTATATTGGTACATACATATGGTATATATGGTACATTTTAAGGGGATTGTGGAAATGTGCAAGACTTGCTGTGAGATGTTAAGTAGAAGGATGGAAGATGTGGAAAAGAAGGGATCCAGGTTAATAAGGGAGGAATGAGCATGAAAGAGAAAAAAAAAAAAAAAATTAAATGTATCAATCATGTAAACAGGCTATTGGTCAATTCACTCATCCGACTGAGCTCTGTGCTTGACCATGGCAATCTATCCTATTGTCTCATTTAGTCCTATTTCTAACTATCCTCTATTTGGGCACACTCCATATTATTCATGCACACGTGTGTGAGCAGAAGCATGTTTTGAGCCAGAACAGCAGGTACATAGCATGGCATACTGAGTGACAGCAAGTGGAGAGGGACCACAAACCTTGGGGACTGAGAGACTTGAGGCCAGTATCCAGGAGGGACCAGGGGACCGTGGTGCCACAGCCTGTCCATGCCAAGTGTCTACAACTAGCTACTGGAGGGATCCACATTTTTTTTTTGCCTGTGTGTCTCTGTGTGTATGCCATTAACATTCTCCCTTCCCCTGTGCTGTTTGTGGGGAGGAGGTAAAAGAGGGTAGATTGGAGGGTGAGGGGGGACGGTAATTTTAGTTTGCTTTTACTTTATCGCTGTTATGTTTTAGTCTGCTAGTGATGGGCAATAAATTATATTAATCTCCCTATGCTGAGTCTGTTTTGTCCATGACTACAATTGTTGAGTGATCTCCCTGTCCTTATCTCAACCCTTAAGCCCTTCCCATCATATCTTCTCCCCCTTCTTTGAGGAGGGGGAAAGCAGTTGTTGTGGAGCTCAGCTGCTCAGCAGGGTAAAACCTGCACAACTTGTCATTTGAAAGAGCTGATAGCCTTGAAAATTTGTACATTGAACATTTCCAGAGCAGAGAAATCACTAAACTGCTCTTAAGGACAAAAGTCATGGGATAAAATGTCAGTAACAGATAAGAAAAAGTAAGAAAACCAGTTAAGGTACAACCAATTTTAGAAGAATTCTTCTAGTTTTTCCTTTTACCATTGTACCAGAATTTGTTCCTATCAAGTGTCCACTTCAAGGGATGTATATTTGTCAACAACTTCAGAGAGAACAGTACCAAGAGGTGTGGATGAATGTAATGCATTTGTCAAAACAAGACAATTACTTCATGAGGACCATCTCAGCCTCAGGAGACCAGAGGTTGAGGTACAGAGAAAGCTGTTAACTGTAAAATCAACTGCTGAAGTTTACCTCTTACCTGAGATGTATGTGTTTGCAGTGTGTGTGTGCATGGGGTTGTCACACAAATGCTGCTAGTAGTCTTTGGACTGCTAAGGACTTTCAAATCAGCAAATCTCACAGAGATACCCTCACCTTGTTTTGTAAACATTAAAACCACACAAAGAAAAATGAGATGTATATGAAATCAAATATCCAGCAATTGAACAAAAATAATAGTTTTAATGTGTTTCTAGTATAGAACTTTGAGATAGAAGTTTCTCTGAATCAGAATCAAATGCTAAAACTATGCATCCATTAACTACCAGCTGAGAAAGCATAGCACAGGTCTTGTCAGCCTGGCTGAAGTGAAGAGTTTTTTCTTCAGTCCTTTTGTGTTATATTCTTGGGCTGATACTTCTGGACTTTAGGAGATTCAACCTCTTGAGGAAGACTTTGTGTAATATTCTGTCTGCTTTGAAGTCAATGGCAATTTTATAGTTGCCTTCAATGAGGCTAGCAATACACTGAAATAGGACTAAGCTAAAGCATGGGATCTGCTAACGGATAAGCATGTGAAAACTCTTTTCTTTATATGCCTTGGAAAGGACAAAACCCAGGAAACAGTATTTTGACTTTCAGGCAGCCTGCAGTGTCTCTCTTATAGGGTCTATGATGCTTATTGAAATGCATTTAAATAATTTATTGAGAATCTGCAAGTAAAATGTCTATATGCACAGAAATGAATAAAATTCATAATTTGTCTTGACCTACTGCGAGAAAACAGCATACAATGCAATTAGATGCAACCAACACAAAATACAGCACTTCTGAAGGCAATCTTTGTGTTGATAACTAGTGCTTCTCTGCTATTTTATGTTGGTTTTGTTAGACTTAGAGCTAGCCATTACTTACCATCACACATAGCAAACTGCAAGTATTTATAAAACTTACTATTAAAAAGGCAACATTAATCAAGGAATCAACTAATATCTTCACTAGAAATTGGGCAACACAATAATATCTGAGACTTCACTATATAGTAACCTAACAACAATTTTGTTATCCAGGTGGTGATCAAAGTATATACATTAAAAAATGGAAAATGGGCATAAGTTGAAAGAGTATAAAAATAAATTGCCAGAAGCTCATACATTGCTTGATGTTGTGTGTGAATATGAAATAGAAGAATACAGTTGCCAATATGATAAAGCTTTGTCAGAAAGAATTCTGTATGACTTTTCTTATATGTGTCTATATTCCAGCAACTTGAACTGTCTGAACATTTTTAGCTTCATACATTTCCTACATAAGCACACAAACTGGTTACTTGTCTGCCAACTTCTTCCACTCTTAGACCTGTATGACCAGAGCAAAGTTATTTATTTATACTTTTAACCATCTTATTTATACATATTCAGACCCTCAAAATGATAGATTTCTGGTAAGTGTGAAACTACCTTTCATACTACCCCTATGTGATGGTATGCCTCAATGCAGAGTAAAAAGCAATTTATGCTAAATCTCATTACTTCAAAATTACCTACTGTCTACTTGATGTCTTGATTAAGTGTAAGATTTTAAGAACTAAATACTAAACCTATCAAATTCCAAAGGCAAAATAATCTGAATTTGAGTAGATCCCCAAGGAGAATATTAAGACACATTGCTACTTTTGTCCAAGATCCCAGTTCTCAGTGAAAGCAGTACCAGAGATTAGGACCTGGCTGGGTCCCAGGTTAGATATCTGCTTAAGATCCTTGAAGCTACTTACCAAGGTAAAACAGATGAAAATCTTTTGTAGATTCTCTGCCAGGTATGATCTTCTTTAATTTGTATGCAACTGTATATATAGAAATTAGCTGTATTGTTAGGATTTGGACTGATGTAAAATTGGTTGTTCTTTTACTTTAGAAAGTTTTGATGTTAAGATGGATTTCAAGATGTCTGACAGCACACTGGCATACCACTCACCAAGGAACATAGATCTAGTAAAGAGAGACCTAATATATTCCCATATGACCAGCAATTTAAGTATCCCTATGAATTAGTTGGTTGCTCCTTCAGTAAGCTGTACCATTCAGTCTAGGATCTTGAAACGTAGGGTATTGGTTTGAAGGTGATGTCTTCTTGCAGTAAACATTAGCCAGACACCACTATTTCTGCTCCCCCCCCACACTTCTTCCCTCCCTAACAAGGAAGGACAATGGGGGAAATTATTTGAATCTTGAAGGTTTCCTCCCTACCTCAGACATATTCAGAAACATTTGGACATGGTCCTGGGCAACCTGGTCTAGGTGGCCCTGCTTGAGCAGAGGAGTTGGACAGGATGACCTTCAGAGGACCCTTCCAACCTCAACCATTCTGTGATTCTGTGTTTCTGTGAGTTTGCAATATTCCAGTATTATTGAAAATTCTGTAATATATGTATAAGTATGATGAGTTGCTGAAGCAAAAACCTTTCACCTACACACAGTCTGTGTTAAACACCAAACTTATCCTAGAAAGTATTAGTGGGCTCCTGTAGCTGTTTATTGAAGAGAAAAATGTGGAGCAATTTTTCTTTGACAGAAAGCTTTCAACATCAGTAATGGTGAAATGTTGCTGTCCAAATCTGTAACAACTTGACTTTGCTGGGACTGCCAAGCACTGCAAATATCTACCAGCCTAAAAAGTAAAGGGGTAGAAATAAAAGAAGTACACTGTCAAGATCTTGATCCTCCCTGAGCTGCCACTCAGCCTGCCTGATACAATCTGATGGTAAGCTTTAAAGTATGTTAAAGGTACGTCCTGAATTAATTCAGAAGCTAAGATCCCTTTAGGTACTGTTTGTGGCTTGACAGATGTGTCTTTCTGTCATTCCTGAGATTGTTTCTAACGTAAACCTCCTGCTGCAATCCCCCAGTATAAGCATTGACTGATTCGTTTTTGTGTGATTTCCCAGAACAATGAGTAGTCAGACAGTGGGAAGGCTGCTAAACAAGGAGATAAACCTTTTCTGGATATTTAGCAAAAACATCTACGCAAATGCCTGCCCTAATAGGATGTTTATTGTTGTCAAAATAATGACAACAGCCAGGAAATTTTCTAATTCTTCAACAGCAATTTTGCTCTATCCCAGTGTTTACCTTTTAATATAAAATTATATATACAGTTTGCATTAACCCAGCAAGGCAAAATTAAAATGAATAAAAATACATGAAAACAAGAGCACCTGGTGTGTAATGGAGACTCCCAACAGATTAGTAAACATGGTATTTCATACTCTTGAGAAAAAAAAAAAAAAAAAAAAAAAAAAAGCAGATCAGACACTTTGGCAAAATGTGGATAAGTGTTCTCCATGGGCCAACCCAGAGCACTTATGTGAGTTACAAAAGGAGGTAAATTTAATGCTTCACCATCAAAACCACTGTGACTCACCAAGGGTAAACTTTCTTCCGTAAGCAAGGTTCAAAGTGCTTACTACTTTTATTGTACCCAAACCCAGAAGTGCAGCCCCTGACTGAGATGGTGAGAATATGGCTCTGAAACATGTGTTTTAAAAATCTGACAGCAAATTCACTACAACAGATAGCAAATATATGCTCTTATCTGAGGCTTTGTTATATTTTTTACAGGTTGATCAGCCATACTCAGTTCAAGTAAGAAATAGAGTTGATTTTTCACTGAAGCTTAAGTTGGAGGATCCCATAGAGAAATAACACAAATTTCTGAATGTTGTGAATAACTGAAATGTATTCTGAATAACACATATTTCTGACTGATATGTTAATCTTAAAATTCTTCATGTGACAGGATTTGCAGATATATTTGGGAACCCTTATCCTGAACTTGACCACCTACATCCTACTGAGGTCACAGCATCTTTTCATGTGAATAGACCTGCTGAACTCCAATAAGTATTGCAGGCACTACAGCCTTTCAAATACAATGTTTATTCATCATCCAAGTAAATAAATAAATACATATGTACATTCGAAGTCACAAAAAGCTGGGGTTGGTCTGGCAGATTACTCCAGCTAAGGAAATGAAAGTTTGCTTCAAAATCTCTGGTAGGTAACATAATGACCAATACACAAATGACCTTGCACGGATATCCTTCTAGCATGTGAAAGTAATGGCAGATAGTCCATGTCTTGTGGCTGAAAAGAAACATATTTCATATTTCTTTGTCACTGAAGCAATCCACATTTCAAACAAACATTTAAGAAGCTAGATGCTTTCTTAGCAGAAAACAAATCTAGTTAACAGAACACTACAAATATTCATATGACAACCTGTCACTGTGTTACTTTTTACTAATGAATTTGCTTAGTTTTCTGTTCAACAGAAAATATAAGAGGCATAATTGATACCCATGGTCTTGACAGTCCTTCAGCACCTTCTTCTAGTTACAGCATGCTACAACTGATAAATTACATCTGTAATGTAACATATATACTCCTAAGTACAATAATGGACATTAAAAGCATGCTCCACAACATATCTATTACATCTATTATATAAACTGCCATAATAAAGTACCACATGGGCTCACTTTCGCTATTTGAAAAGCATTAAAAATTCATGTTATATGAACAGGAACATCCAATACTAGGCCTTCATAAGTGAATATTTAAAATGCAACATGAATTACTGTGCCAACTAGCAGAGCTTTAAAGCACTTTGGATGTTGGTAAAATCACCGTATTATAACGGAAACCCAAAATAAGTCATACATCATCCTACTGGCATTCATTATTATAACATATCTGTAAAAGTCAGGACTCCTTGGAGGCAAGGGGTTCCAGTCTCAAAACATGGGGTATTCAATATTGTACTCTTTCATGTGGAAAAGTCTATCTGCTTTGTTTTCATATTTGATGTTACAGACACCATGGCACTCGTTGTTTGTTTTTTTTCCCTGTGCTTTTTCCTTTTGATCTCACTGCATTTGTTTTTCCAAAAGAAACTCTGCACCACTTCCAAAATGTACAAGCAACAGCCTTCTGTGTACAAGAGTGGCAAACTTTCAGATGCCCCAGAGAATAGAAAAGGGAGGGTAATATATATAGTAAAGGGAAGAGATCCTGAGTGTCTCTTCCAAGAGCTAAGTCAGTGTCTTACCTCTGCTTTAGCACTGGTCTACACAGATTTGTTTCTCCATCAATACACAATCTCTTTCCTATAACCTTTAACCTTAAACAGTCACTCAATGAAAACAAAACCCAGGCCCTTGGCAGCTATTTTTCCATTCTCATAGTCCAATTACATTATTTGATGAATATTCACAGAACATTTTTTGTTGTTGTTTTCAAGTCTGTACTGAGGAAACTTGCTGAACTAAATTGTTCAACAATGCCTCTATACATTATTTTGTATTTACAGGGTAGCTCTTCCCTATCTCTTATTTAGTGCTGTGCTGAAATTTGGAGCTGAGAATGAGTTACATGCCTGCAAAGCACCATGTGTGCTAATTGTGCTTTATGCAATATTGATATATAATGCATCCTGCTTCCAAGCTTCCAGGGCCCAAGGCCTTCTGAGAGATTCAGAGAAAGGAGGAATGAGGAGATCCCACCTGTCCTCAGCATTTTCCATCTTCTTTTGTCAACTTTGAGTTAATGCACAGTAACAAAAATGGAGGGGAACAGCATCATAAAGCTGTCATTCTCCATCTTGGTCATACAGCTCTGCTTGTTGAAGCACCGTGCACAAGTGCAGTGTAGCATTATCTCAGTTGAATTTCAGCATACGGTGTCAAGCAGTTTACACTTTGCTGACACAGATGCTTTCTACTCTGCTTTCTCTAGGAAGACCCTTTCCAAGAAAACCTTGTTAAGAACCTGACAGAACTAATCTTCTTTTAATTTCAAGACACTTGGACCTTTAGATGTAATTACGCGTATAAATAGAATGACTCACACAATTTTGCTGCTGTTAGTAACTTACATTTCATTATTTTCATTTAGCTGACAGAGAACTGACAATTGTAGTCTTCCCTGGAGATAGGGTAGTGAATCTAATTTGCAGGCTTTCCTTGTACTTGTTTGGTAACAGGCTGTATGTCCATGTGGATGAGCACAGAGGTGAACCTGCTTATATTATCATGACCCAGATCAAAGTACCAGCTTTTATTTTCTTTTTAATTGAAAGAGAAACTTAAGAGAGTCTGGCACACTGTACAGAATTAGAGTCCATTTGGACGTGTCTGACAGGGCTCCTGCCATGCTGATAACTTTCTACAGCTTGGAGATGTTTGATGGATTTAAAAACCTTTTCCTAGGCACACTGAAAGAAAACTGAAAGGGCCCAACCATAAAACAGACCCTGACTGCTGCTCAGCATTGTGTCTTCTCTGCTGCTGCCCTGAGTGCACACAGTCCAGTGGACTGCTTCGCTACTGTTGACATGTGGGGACAGCTCCAGGAACTAGTACACAACCTGAGCCTTGTTACAGGAGAAAGGAGAACCATAAAAAAAAAGCTACTGCCTTCCTGGTAAATGCACACCTGGCATTTAACAGCTCACTTTGCTTCTCTTAAATTCATTACATTCCTTATACATGTTGCTTCTTTCAAAGTCATTACACAGTTACAAAATTAAAAGCTTTGAAAGCACTAGCATATTCCCATCAAATTGAAGTTTCATGTTTGTGCTTTTCTGTAGTTACATTGATGTTTACCCAAGTGAATACTCCCAGCTTAGATGTACAGTCCCAAATCTCCCACGGAGGGTAATGTGCCTTTGGTACTCGGTATGGCTCAGTCAACTGCATGGTGAAGATAATACAGAAAATACCATCAAAAACGATAGCCTCAAAGTTCTGAAAAGGAAAAACATAAAAGTACATGCAACTCATCTGGTAGCAGCCTTATATTATGCTCCCTCTGGAAAGTAAATACAGACTATTGGGAATTTTCCAGTAGGTCCAAATAACTGTGCAGTTCAAACAAAATGGAGGAAAAGAAAAAAGAGAAAGAAATATCATGGGTGGCTAGAAGAATGAAAGAAATGACAATCTTAAAGCATTCAATTCATTTTGAAGTCAGTCTAATCCACTTCAATTAATATGATGGGTGATCAGAAGACATTTATGGCTGTTCAGTTTATTTTCTGGATTTTTGCTTGTGAGTGTTACGATCGTTTAAGAGCTAAGGAAGATATGTTGAGCAGAGGTTATAAAAGTACTGATCCCATTCTTTAAAGTGAAAGAAAATCTGCTGACAATAAAAAAGAAGCTTACAAAATACAGGTGGATGACATTCCCATTTCATTCAGTTTTATGTAATTAACACTGCACTAGAAATTAAGTGTACACTGATACAGAAATAATAATTCAAAAGACTTGACATAATACATAAGAAACTGTTATGCTGATGGTATGTTCCATGTCCCTTCAGTTCATTTGATCCGTTACTTATTAATTAGTCCTGTGCATGTCTACATTAATTGAACAGTCTGAAAGCAGGAATGCACTTCTGAATCAAATCTCCTGGCCATTCCCATCTACCACATCTCAGAGTTACCTACAAGCATGCAAACTCTGTTTCTTTGGTATAAACCTACATGAGAAGCTGAACTCCACAAGTGTACCTGATGTGTTCCAGCTGCTGATGAGTATTCAGTCCACAGGACCAGATGTGACTTAGTCCAAAGTAAATCCCCCCAAATGCTTTAAACCAGAGCTGTCAGGTCCTTGGCACCAATTGTTTCTTTCCCCCTGCAGAAATGTTCATAGTACACTGCTAATGTACTTAGTATAGAAAACCAATAAATCATGTCATCTTTCATTCTTGCTGATCATCTTGCTGTCTTTGCAGCTTGAATAACAAAGGAGCCAAACAAATATAAAACTCTTCTTAATCCTTGTTAAAACTCTAGTTAATTTCTGTTAAACATCTTGTTATTGAGGTGAACAGGTTCTAGGGTTTCTGTCATGTTAGTAATAAACCATTGGAGGAGCAGTTTCTGAAATAGCTCTCTATATTTTTTATAATGATAAAATAATCTGGTAATATTTCAAATATTGGACACTATCATCTTATGCTTCACAGTGAATATGTTGTAAACTCCATTTTCCTTGAGGAAAATACACATCAAAACCAGCATTTCTTAGAACACCTTTCCTTAATTTAATTACTGTGAAGAGACTGAAAATATTGTTCATAGAAATATCTGGACAGTAAAGTCACACAGTTCCCACACATTCTTACTCACAGCCATGCAGTGGGAGGAACAGCTGGAAGGACGATGCCAGATGTTCAATCTGAGATGCACACACCTGTGGCTTCCAGGTGGTGTAGAGTGTAACCCTGTAGTCTGTCAGCAGACTGCAGCCAACATCTTCTTGGACGTGGCCTGAGTTGCCCAACACCTGGTTGGTGCTGGTGGGCTGTGGCTTCATGTGGCATAGCCCAGCTTGTCACGTGTACCAGCTGGTGTACCAGCTCTGGATTTCACTGCCTCTCTGCTCATATTTTCCTTTCATTGACCATTCTTTTCTGGTAACCATTTCTCCATCCACAGAAACTTACCTACAATACATGTCCACACACAATCCCAGAGAAGAAGCTTTTATGTCAAATCTTGCATATGCATTGGGTTCAAGATTGAAATATGGAAACAAACAGAAATGACTTTTCTCTGTCTATTTTCCCAACAAAAGCAGATTAAAAATTTTCCAGTCTTATAGAAAGATTTCTCGATTCATTTTCCAGTCTTCTAGAAAGATTTCCTGATTCATTTTCTCATTCCAATCCATTCTCACATAGGTAACTGAATAAATAATAATAGGTTCAATTGAATAAATAAATAATAAAGAATAATGATAATAAATTATAATAAATAATAATAAAAATAATAAATTATATTATATTACTGTTGTTTATGCACCTTTTAAAACAAATATTATAAGTGTGTCTTTTTAACATTAAACTGAGTATTGTACTTATCTGGTTTTGTTCCAAAAGATAACCTGTCTGGTTTATTCTCCCCATAGCCTGTTATATCACAAATGTTACCGATAAGAAGCTATGGTATTCTTCTCTGTGCTGATAGAAAGAGGATTTTTAGCTTTATTTTGTCAAGGTCTTCAAATACTCCTCAGGAGTCCTGTTTCTAATCAGCAGGAATTTGTATTAATCTGGAGAAAAAAATGCTATTTTGCCCTTTAAAGACAAGAAATCTACAGTTAGATAAATGCCAACCAAGATCAGGGTGAAACTCTACAGCATAACCAGAAAAAAAAAAAAAGAAAGAAAAAAAACTAACAACAACAACAAAAACACAGATTTCAAGGTTCATAGGCCAATATCTTAACAAAAGCTGTTTGTTTGCTTTGCCATGACTGAGAAAAAGTACCACAGCTGCTGAAGTCCAAAACTGGAGGAGGTTTTAATCTCTCTCACAGGAGGATTCATCACTTCTTCCTGACAGTCACTCCACTACTCCTTACCTCTACAGAAATACTTGGTACCTTCCGTCTTTCTTGCTTTGCTATGCTAGCTCTAACTCATCATTCATATTTGTTCTTATCAAACAATCTCAAATTATTGCTAAGAGTTTTAATTTCTAAATTTCATTTAAAGTTGGAAGTGCCCATTTTGGATTTGCATGTTAAAACAATTAACCAGTGCAATCTGGGGGGAGATTAGGATAATGAGGAAAGAGCTGATTTTAACTATGCCTGCATTGATTTTGGTGTTTATCACACACAGCTCTAACATGAGACAGTATTACCCAGCCAGAATGCTCTGCATATGAATAGATGGGTGATTCAGCAATGCTTCAACTAGAAGTTTATAAATTTAGACATACAATTTTGGAGGCATAAGCAAAGAAGCTATTCACCGTAGCTAGAAAAAAGTAAACATCAGGACTGGGGGATTAGGATTAGGGGCCTGACACCCGTCCTGGTGTTTTGAGTCAGACTCAAAACTGGAAACATGGCAGAAAATTTATAGTAAAGTGTGTATAAATATATATTAAATTCTGTCTTCATGGAGCTAAAATAGCTATCTGAAAAACAAGACAGAGGATAAAAACAAAATGAAGTGAACAAATCTTGAAAATAAATTAGATAACAGAATGAAGCTACTAAATATATATATATACATATAAAAGTAAGCTGAAGGAAAATATTCTCAAAAATGAGAAAAACATGCGATAGAAAAGAGATACAGGAGATAAAGAAAGAAAAAGGAAAGATGGACAAATAGAAAAACAGAAGGCATAAAATTAATTCACTTGGCTAAAGTCACCCTTGGCACCCAAGGCTGCACTTGGCTCATCTTTATTCTGCAAAAAGTGTTTGCCAAAGTCCATAATGCAGTCTGGAAACACAGAAAATCTGATGTGAATTCTCTGAGATTTTCCATATTTTTTAATCATTCTAAATATCACGGGGGAAAAAAAATGTACAGTAACACTCTTCTTTGTTTCTTTAGAACGCATTGAGAACTTATAACATCACTTTAAAAAAAAAAAAAAAAAAAAAAAAAAAAAAAAAAGCTGACTTTTTCCACATTGTAGTCATTTTAAAATTGTGCATTATAACGACAGAAATCATTACCACACCATAAATTATCTAAAGGAAAAGTAACAAAAAATAGTCTTTTAACTAAAAGATGATAAAATAAAACAATATTATATGGATTTCAACACTTCAAATTTTCAGTCCAGTAAAAAAAGATGAAATTTTCAGATCATGTAGGAAAAACAACTTATGACTGCAGTGTTTCTTCTGCATGATTAAAGAACTCATCATTAGTATAATCAAAATAATACCACTCAAATGCTACATCTTTGACTAAAAACATACGATAATTCTTCATTGACAGGCCTATAATCCCAACCTGAATCTGTCCATGGAAAATGTTACTAAGAGATGGATGAAAGCTATTCCAAAGGTCACAGGAAATTCAAGGTACCAGCTGAGAAACTGAAAAATTTGTATGCAATGTTCTGTACTACACTTATCTTGTGCATGGCAGACAAACTCCCCAAGTGTGAAAAGCAGCAATGTAATGCACTGCTCAGGAATCAATTCTGCTTTGTACAAACTACGTTCGCCTATAGCTGCATAGCTATCAGGTGGGCAAAGAGAAAAATAAATAGCTTAGTGACAAAAACACGAAGTATCATTATATTGTGAGAGGGAAATAAAATTAAAATACCTACATTTAATTACTTTTTAATAACTAACAATTACTTTTAAAAACTGAGCCATCAAGAGATGCTGATGACACTGATGCACAATGCTGTGCTAGTGCCAGCCTACTTGTCTGGTCTTGTGGTTTTGTTCACGCCTGTCCACAGTGCCTCTGCCCCTATGCTCTGAGTATTGTAAAATGCCAAGGCAACTACTGAAGTCATGGATCTTATCTTTTTACTTTTCTCTAGTTATTAATAAGGTCTCTCTGTTCTAACTGAAACCTCATTTCTGGAAACTTATTGGAACCTAATCTTGTAATTTCTCCTGTTCAGTAAAAAAGTGCAGCAATCCCAGTTAAAGCAACAGCTGTGGGCTCTGTGGGAACAGAGAGGTGGCTTCACTATTTTTGAGGAATGTTATTTTATAGGAGTGGCTGGACAGAGCAGAAGCACACACCAGCCCATCAGCCTGTGAGACTCCTCTCTGCCTCCTTTCTTCTTGTCTGGTAAGAAGAGAGTGACAGATTTTAGCAGAGATCAGAGGCAACTGTCTGATCCCAGTGGGCTCTGGGAACCCAGGAGGTCTTGCTGGGGGACCTACCACCAGTTAAAAGAAAACAGCTCAGCATGCAGCAGGAACAGATCTGAAAAGATGGAAATGAGACACATAAGTGGGAAGGAGGGATTTGGATGTGAGCAATAAGAAAGAAAAAAAAAGAAGGGGGAGGGTGGGGAAGGTGGAAGCAATAAAGCACAGATGAAGGGATGAAATAACCACAACCCTGATCTGTGTAGGAAAACATCATAAACTTCCTGGGCTGCAGGAGAAACTTCCCCTTTTAAACTTCCCCAAGGATCAGCAGGCAGTTTGATCTGACAGTAAGATGCAGAGCATTCCCTGACATTTACAGGAATGGTCCTCAGCTGAGGGGCAGTTTTGCCCATGGATACATGAGTATCATTAATTTCCTGGCCCTTATACTTCAGAACATTAAGGCCAAATCCACATCTCTCCCTCTGCTGATGGAGATGCTTTTTCATGGATGTAGTGTTCAGGTGAAAGGTCTTCCACAGCTGACACTTAATATTGTTCAAGGCAAAGAAACTGTGTCACCAGAGCTCTTTATCAGCAAAGAAAAGGAAAAAAAAAAAAAAAAAAGTAAAAACATTAAACACATTTGCAGTGTTACTAAATTTTGTTGGGCTGCCTGAGATGAAAACTAGACTGAGTGATAACATGCTGAAATACCCTGAGACTCCAACAAATCAAAGATGACTGTAATGGGGACCACGAAAAGTCTTCTGAAAAAAATCCAAGAGCAAAATACTACACAGTGGCAAAAAGACTCTCTTGAGAGAGATACAGCCAGGCTCCCTCCCCCCCCCCCCCCCCCCCCCCCCAAAAAAAAAAATAATAATAGTAATGCAAAAAGACACTTGGATTTTTTACTACAAAAAGTAGACAAATAAATATCTCTGCTCACAGCCCTACACAGTCTATGCCAGTTCTTACAATATTTTTCTAAGTCCTATCAGCTACTGAAAGAGCATCAGGGAGATCTGTAGTGAAAACTCTATAACCTATAAGGTTGCCTCTTGAATGTGACTGTGGGAGCTCCCTACCTGCAGACCAAATGGAAGGATGCAACCAGAAGGGATGCATCTCTGGGTAATGAGACCCACATCAGATAGCTTCTGCCACTGAATTAAATGCAATCCACAAGAGTTTTTAAGAGAATTTTTAGAAAAGATGAGTAAGTAGTTATTTTCTCTCTCTTAGAAAAAAAAAAAATACTACAGGTAAGAAGACTAACTGATACTAGCTCTGTAGGAGGCACTGCTGTCTGCCAGTCCCTTTCTCTTGGGGAGCGACACCCACAAATGTCCCTCTTTGCTGTGAGTTCCCTCATGAGGACCACTTCTCTCAATTCTTTTACCAACAACAGCATTCAAGGAGTGTTCCTCCACTCTACATTAAATACCAGCCTTAGGAAGCACTGCAATGTGTGCATCTCTGCCTTGCACTGCACGCTAGTCCCTCTTACACCAAAAACCAGAAAAAAAATGTGTCTGTCTGTTGTGCTTTAACCCCAGCAGGCAGCTCAGCACCACATGGCCGCTCGCTAGCTCTCCCCAGGTGGGATGGGAGAGAGAATGGGGAAGGTAAAAGTGCAAGATCTCATGGGTTGAGATAACGACAGCTTATGAGGTAAAGCAGATGCGTACAAGCAAAGCAAAACGAGGAATTTGCTCTCTGCTTCCACCAGCAGGCAGCTGTCAGCTGCTCCCAGGAAAACAGGGCCCATCACGTGCAGCAGTTCCTTGGGAAGACAAACGCCATCACTCTGAACGTCCCCCCCTTCCTCCTTTTCTCCACAGCTGTTAATGCTGAGCTTGAGGCCCCGTGGGATGGGTGGGACACCCCTCTGGGCAGCCTGGGCCAGCTGTCCCCTCTCAGTCCCCCGCAGGGGTGAGCACTTCCAGTAACAACTACACATCCATGTGTTACCAGCATCGTTCTCATCCTACATCCAAAACACAGCACTATACAAGCTTCTACAAAGAAAATTAACTCTAACCCAGCCAAAAACATGACAATGTTCTCCCCCTGCCCCCTGCCACCTGCCACTACCACTTCAGGAGCTGCTCAGGTCCACCTCTAAGCCTGTCCCACTTTTGCATGTGATCACTAATGCAGCAGCTGTCTGTGGATTGCCACTTCCCAAGGTTTTTCTTTCTGAAAAGAGTTGGATTTGAGTTCAGTAAAGAGTACTACATCTGGTGTCCTCCTCTCCCCTCCCCCCCACCCCCTCTTTTCCCCCAGCCCATCCCCCCCATCAGTATGGTCTACGACAGCACTGAGTTATTTGCAGACTGACTGTGGCAGCAGCCAAACAATTTGATGCTGCCTGTGTACAGTCCCCATCACCAAGCTCTTTGTGTGATCCATCTGGTGTGTGGCATAGTTGTTCCTTGTTTCAGACACATCTGACATGTCTCTGTCACAGGGCAGGCATTAAGGGATGCAAAGGTCTGCATTTCCCAGAACAAAAACACTGTGTGCCCACTGCTGTGGTTGCCATCATGGGGCCATGCCTACCACCTCCTCATCTGAGGGCTATTGTTGATGCAATAGACACTTCATATGAAAAGCAGCTGCTTACACCATTAGGAAGATTTGCTCTGTATCTCAAGAACCTGTGATGAATGATGTATGTTTCCCATTATTAGCAAGGAGAGGCAAGTGCTTCTTCGAGTATTTTGACATCTTAAGGATTAGTCACGGGAATTCCTTATTTTGCATTATTAAGAGTCCATTTCAAATAGAGATGATAACTAATAGATGAATTACTATTTTCAGCTCCAAAGCTATCTTGTTCTGAATTCTTGTCCCTAAGAATCTGGTAAGAATCTAACAACCCTGTCTTGCAGGAAGCTGAAAAGCATCAATTTGCATCAAGCTGCAGCTAAAACCCAGCTCCTAGCCCCTTTCTGGCTGTTCACCTCGCACTTCTCTACTAACACAGAAAATCTTAGAATGCCCAAATATTAAGTTCATGTCATTGCTCAAACAGAACCTGATCCAGTAGGCATATCAACGGGAGTATTGCCTCTGTGGACAATTCATTGTGCATTCAATGAAGCTGTTCAGAGAAAGAAGGTGTCCGCAGCCTCTTTCTGTGAACAGAAGGAAGGCTAGAGCATATTACATGTTGTGTTTTTTTTAAAACAGGAAAGAGAAACTGTCAGATAATTTTCCAACTTCGGTATTGTTAGCTGTTGCTAAATTAACAAAACATCCAGTACGTGACCAAATTATCAAATGACTTAAATACAATTATAGTGCATTTTAAATATCAGTTCTAATTATATTTTCCTTTGACAAAGTAATTACACTTCAAGAAACCGCAATCAGAACAATTTTTCACTGCCAAATCTGAGAACAGAAGGTGAAAAAGGTGCATTTAGATGATTTTATAAATGACTAGCTTAACTTTTATATAATAAAAAACATAATAGTAGAACAGCTTAAAAATAGACTAGAGAACTCACATTTTAATCTTATTTCAAGTCATTCAATGATTTGTAATTTAATGAGCCTTAATATAAAGCTTATATTTAGTTTTCTTTCCCTCCATTAACTTGATTTCTTGATATTTAAAGTCACTGGGCTGTCCTAGAGAGACTACATATTTTTAGTCCAAAATTCTCACAAGAGTAAAATTAAACAGAACCATTTCCTGTCCTGCCCCAGATCTAGCAAGATCCTTTGAACATCTGTTGGAGAAGACTGCAAAGTACCCTTGTGAGGATTGAGAGGCTATTTGGTCTGTAAGAATATTGGATTAAGGGCTGTTCAGCATAGAAGACTAGGACAAGAGACAGGAATAGAATCAACAAATTAAAAACCCAGAAACAGAAACCCAAAGGAACAAGAGAAAGCAAAGACTATACCAAAGACCAGAGTGCTCACATTGCTGATTGATGGGATGTTGCAGGAAACACTGAAAGCTTTGAGGAGTTTCAGACAGAACTTTGTAACTAGTAAGACAGAAAAGTAAGACTATAATGGGTCTCAAGGACAAGAGCAAATTTATGGGATATTTGAGGGTAATTGCAGAGATGTGCTAAACTTAAAATGTGATGTTTAAGGGAAAGGGAAAGGCAGGCATCAGAGTGCATTAAGGAGGACCAAAAATGTGCAAAAGGAGAGCAGAGTGGATGACAGAGGCCAAGGCATGTGCCTGACTGCTGCAGACTGCAGCAGTTATACTCCATTCCCAAATATTATCCTGAGTGAGAGTGTTTCCAGTTTGTGCAAATCTGTGCTAGAGAACTCCAGGACAGAGTACCTGGTGAGTGAAAGAGATCTAAGCAGAAGACACCAGAGGACACCAAGTGGCTGGACCCACCACAGGAGAGATCCATTTGTGTTTGTGTGTGCAAATTGTGTGAGAGAAATCTGCTGGTGAGGTTTGACCACAACTTGCCGGAGAGTAAGGATCATTTGTATTTTTCATGTTTATGCAGCCTTCAGAGTGGTGCTGAGTTTGGACGCCTCCTGGGTTCAGCATCCCTCCAACAGTGCTTACTCTGCAGCCCTGGTATCTCCACATGCACATACAAACCCCTCCAGGTTTGCTGTTGATGATGAGAACTGCTCTGTCACGGCAACACTGAAAGAGAAAATATTTGTTCCTTCCCCACCACATCCACCTGGTGCTCTTCCAGACTGAGGCAGCAAGGGATACATACAAAAACTCCCTAATTTCCACCAGGTTGCCTGTGAGGTGTTGCTCCTTCTGGACTCACAACAATGAGATATTATCAGCAAGAAATGCCATTCTTCAATTGCTTTCCCTTCCCCTCTTCACAATACAAAACATGGGAGGGTTTTCTGATAGCACACCAAAGATTACAGACTTAATGATGCCTATAGGGTCTCTCTGAGAGAAGGCTTCCTCTGAAGGCAATGCTGCATAGTCTGCTTCTCCAGGGCAGCATGGTGACCTGGAGGCAACATATTTTAAGCCCTACCTCACACACACTCAAGTAGTGTTAATAAGATCTGAAAAAGTCTCACTTGAAATACCACCTTAGCTACCCTCTTCCCCACAGCACCTTCAAGAAAACTACATGCCCAAGACAGTTCACAGAAAAACTTGTTGGAGATACAGGTGGATAGTGGGTTCAGTACAAGTTTATCTGCGCAGCCAGACTAGCAGCAGATTGAGAGGGGGAAGATCATTTGCAATTTTGGGATTCTGACAACATGCAATCTGAGACGAAAATATTTGCTTTGAGGTTCTGCCTTACAGGTTTGGCACCATTTCTGTTCCAGTCTCACTTTCAGGTGCTAGTGACTGCCTAAGTTCTGGCTGACCGCTTTTTTTATCTCTTTTCTTTCCCCCTGTAATTAAAGTGTATTATATGCTTTTGGGATCAGATAGCTTTGTTCAAGGTCTTTTCTTCCTGTGTTCAGCTAATGAGTACCACAGCCATTAAACCTGAAATTAGTTTGGTGGTTTTCAAATCCCTCCTACCCTAAACTGAAAAGTCTAGGGCCTCTACAAGCTTTTAACAGCTTTTTGCCTGCATTCAACCAGCTCATACTTACTTTCTTAAGGGAAGTATCCTTGGAGCAGCACCGAGAAGCAACTATAATTTCTGCCCTGGCTCTTATTGCTGTATTGGATACCATTTCATGAGGGGAATCCTCTTTCTCATCCTTTTTTGTTTCCACGCTACACATCTTTTTGGCGTCCCTTTCCCATGGTAACACCAGAAGTTTGGTCATTTGCTTAGTGTATGCAAACTGTTTTGAAGGTCAGCACTGGGACCTGTGAAGCTGCAAAGCTGCACAGCTGAAGTTCAAGGGTGCAGCATCACTGTGCTCCTGACTTCTAGGACCTGGGAATGACAATCTGCCTGTTACCAAAGACATATTGGGAAGTAATTGCAGAAACAGTGTCCATCATGCTTGCTGTCC
The DNA here is from genome assembly GCA_011075105.1 of Heteronetta atricapilla. NCBI lineage: Eukaryota > Metazoa > Chordata > Aves > Anseriformes > Anatidae > Heteronetta > Heteronetta atricapilla. The sequence continues at coordinate 23,066,356 of CM021732.1, read as the reverse complement.
CACATGTCTGGATCAGAAATAATTTATCACATAACAGCATTACAGAGAATAGTAATTATGTCGGAGACTATACGAGCTGATGGGTGCAATCAGGCCATGTTTTGATTTGCTTCTCATTGGTATTCGAATCCCATTTCTCATGTGAATAGTGGAATGTACTGTAGTATGCCACCCATCTCACATCTGGTTGTAATTCACAGCCAGGTTCTGAATCTGAACAATGTCCAGAAATCATTTCTTATAGGCCTTTTTGTAGTACTGATTGTGATTAGAACAGATGAAAAATAAATAAAAAATAAAAAATCAGGCACATTGGTATTCAGATCCAAGAAAAAAGAAAAAAAAAAAAAAAAAAAAAAAAAAGACCTAGTGTAGTCCTAAAAGTCATTGGCCTGATTTATGGCCTAAATTATTACAATTATTACACTCCTCCAGGGTTTCAGTGGTGACATGCTTGCTGCATGCTGTCTGTTTCATACTGTCCTTGGTCTTTCTCAGTATTAATCTGTAAAATTCATCATTTATGCAAACGAAAACAAGGGAGATTAGAAAGGCCAGAATGCTACTAGACCCAGCATGGCAATCACACACCCAAAATGGTTTATATATTGTCACAAGTGGCACTGCTGTCCCTTGTGCTCTCCACATCCACTCACAAAACATCTTTGTTTTCCCCTTGAATATTGTAATGCTTCATGAAAAGCCACATGAGCATAGGCTTCAGCCTGGGGTTTGCAGTGGCAGCACTTCGGTGTTGATTATGAACTATTCTGATGTTTTCTACTGATTACCATTTGGGTTCCTCTCTTGCACAACATCTAAAATGATTCCTCATGTTTCTGTGTCCTCTTTCTTAATATAAGAGAAAAAACATTCCCTAATACTGAAAGGCAGACAAGGAACACTTTCCCCAAGCAAAGCATGACTAGCCTGTGGCCAACCTCTTTCTCAATATTCTGCTGTGTCAACATCTTTCCTAGATCCCCCAAATTATTATGCATTTGTACTGATGAGGAAAATACCCAGAGGTACTATAGTGCCAAGGGCTTTGACAGGAATGTGTCTCCTCAATCTTCCTTCAAGGTACAAAACAGCTTCTCTCTCAAGGAGATAAAAAGAAACTTTTGATATATTCAAAATACTAAATAACTGCCAACTTTCTATGTCTGTAAAACATCTGGTACCTCCTGTTACTGGAGGCAAAATACTGAGCTAGACAGATCTGTGTTTGAATAACAAGGTTGTTGTTTGTTGACATTGTAATAGACGTCCACTGGTTACAAAGATGGACCTGTACTTTCATAAATATATTCCAGCTCTTATGGCAGTCATGAACAAGATAGACAAGTGTGATACCTGCAATTTTTGTCTATTTTTTCCTGTTTTATTTGTCTCCCTCTATTTCTTTGTAAGTCCCTTCAAAAATCAACAATTCAACAATCTCACAGATTACGTTGCTTAAAGCAAGAATTTATTTTAAACCTGATTTACCTATTCCCTCACAAACCTTCTACCGGAAAGAGAACTCTATGCAGTTTTAAAATTACTTTTAAAAATACATTAATATGAATCTGGAGGCAAGATTTAATGAGAGTCATTTCTACTTCTACATACTGTCTATGCAGGGACCCATAACAATTCTCTTTTCTTACAGAATGCCTCCTTCATTAGGTGATGAGGAATGAGGCAATTCCCCTTTCTCTTCCAGGAAGATGGGCTTTTAAGGACTTATTTAACATTGCAAGAGAATCAAAGGGTAAAATAGCGGTGCTACCATGCTTTCCTTTGCTAGCTCACCCCAGGTTTCATGCACAAAAAATATGCAGCTACATCATCATGAGATCATTCATAAAGAAATATAGAAGACATTGAGGACCTTCAGCCATTACTGTCACACAATATGTGGATTAATGTGGATTAATGCCAGACTGACTGAATATAAAGAGTGTCCATTTTCAGCATTTTCCTCATGAAAACCCCAGACATTAACTTTTTACTGCTTCTGAAATCTTGAGCACAAACATTCCTTTCTTCTAAATGAATAAGTTTTTTATTATGAGTCACTGAAATTAAGGATGAATTTTTATTTGATTTTATTTACTTACTTATTGAGAGGTTGAAGTTCCAGGTTCCAGACATTTACAAAAAACATTTTGCTATTGATAATTTAACATGACAAATGAAACGACACATATTATTTGTTAAAATATTCCTTTATTCCTTTTAATGTTTATGTTAATGTTTATTTAATTAATTTAATTTAATTAATTTAATTTTATTTTAATTTAATTAATGTTAATGTTTATTTAATGTTTAAAATATTCCTTTATTCCTTTTAATGCTTATTCCTTTTAATGTTCTGTAAAAAATAAATACATTTTCTGCTTTAAATATATGATTGGTAGTTTCAGATCTGCAGTTTTCCTGATGAAATAATGAAAGTTCATAAAACTGGATGTCAACCACACATATGACATGCATCTAAATAATTTAAATAATAGCAAATATTTAAATGATCCATAATGTAAGCCTGATCCTTTGAGTACACAGAAATTGTAATCTACTCTGTACAGTGGCCAAACTAAATGTGCATAACTGGATACAGTTAAAGAAGAAGCAAGGAAGGGTGATAAATCACTACCGTGACAAGGAAAACAACCCTTTGTCCAGCCTGACACCAGCTTTCCAGACCTTCTGTGTACGAAGTGCACAATCTAATGTCTCTCAAGTGCTTTGTCTTGCATAGCCCCTATAACGATAACTCACTTCAGATAACCCTGACAAAGAAGTGAGGTAGGCATCATTGTGGCAGCTAAGTACAGACACTATAGGAGAACACGGGCATTTTAGACATTGTAGATGTGTTTAACTGGGAGTGTCTAACCTGTCTAACCCCATCTTTCTGCACCAGCTCTGCACCCTTTGCTCTGTGGAACTCAAGGACACCCAACAAATGAGCCCTGTCTCATGCTGTGCCTTTCTCACAAGGCTAGTTCCAGGGATGTTAACAGCCAGAATAACTCCTAGATTAATAAGAATTACATATGTGTCATTTCATTTCTTGCTTTACACAGTTTATACTCACCATCACTGGAAGAGTCCTACCAAACTGGAACCTCTCTGTTTTTTGTTTTTTTGCACATGTGGCACAGCTGCACAGAGCTGCTCCACATGAGCATGTGGGACACTCAACACTTCAGAGCCTATCAGACTGAACTCTGAACTGTGTTACTGTCCAGCTTCAGACCAACCTTTTGCAATATGAGCAGTGAGTTTCAGACACATCAGCCTCATCACGGGTGAGGCTAGTTGCACAAAGCAAGTGGTCTGGCAAAAGCAGTAGTTTCTATTGAATGAGAGGTGATTTTGCATGGCTTCACCATCTCTGTTCTTCTCAACCTCAGTTCCTCCAGATGGTGAGCAACTGTAAATGCAGTTCATGGCTACAATTTGTAGGCTGAGAGGAATTTACAAATCACTCAAATCCTGAAACTGACAAGCCTGCTCTATAAATAAAAGAAGTAGCAGTTTTCATCCTAAGCTTAAATTAGGTACGAACATTCTGAAAAACCTCCTGTGAGCCTAAAATACTGATAGGAAGTGCACACATTTCCTCCTTGTCTAACCTATCTCAAATTAACCTCCCCCTGACCATCTAACATCTTTATATTTGGAGGAAACTTTGTGATGCTCTGATTCAGACTCAGGTAAAAAAAAAAAAAAAAATAAAGAAAAAAAAAAGTTTAGGTAGTTTGTCCAGAGTTTTGTCTCCAGCTTGAAAGGCACATAGTTATGAAGGCACTAAGCTCCTATTAGAGCTTGACCTGAGTAGTCGTGACATGCTTGTGTGTGCCATATATTTACATACATGTGTGCACAACTAGGGGACAACTTCTCCCTCATGCACACCAGGCAAGCTCGTGGTTACTGTCCTGTTCACCACTGAGATAAGAGTGCCACATACAAATCCTTCCTCCTCCTACACTTTAAAAGAAATCTCATTGTAAAATAAAGTTTCCAGCAAGTATGTCCTCATGTTTAGAAAATATTTTAATTACTCTTGTTGCAGTTTCTCAACTTTGTATATAACTATAGAATGTCCTTTAGAGGAGAATTTTAATGTCTGCTGTTTGTGCATCTTCTCATGAGACACCTCATCTACCATCTATATATCTACAAAGCAGTGTCTGCAGAAAATGTCTACCCTCAACAAGTCTTGACAGCACATTAAAATATAATTTATAGTCCTAACAGAATCTGGCAGAGACCTTCTAATGCCTCTGTGCAAAAAATAAATAGATAGATAGATAGATAGATAGATAGATAGATAGATAGATAAATAAGTCTGATTATGTCTTGTATTGACAAATTTCTAAACATATCAAGCTGAATTTTATTTTCTAATTGTCCTTTTTTTCAGACTGAGGTATACTCTTAAGTGACTTTTCCTACCAGAGAGATCAGTGAGAGCACCACCATATCATTTTTTATCTCTGCTTCTGAGTTCCAGAGAAAGCAACTTACTAAGCTCTTTCTTCCTGAACCCTAAGGTGAAATTTCAAAAAACATCAGAAAGGTATCACATTTCTTGTGTATTCTTCCATATTCAGTTGAGAGTTTTTGTATTCAAAAAAGTTGTTTTAAAACTTATCACCTCACCTACTTAGCTCCCCTTCCAGTGAACACACATTCAAATGAAAGCAAGGATTTTATGTGTTCTTAAACCAATAATGGCCATTTTATTCTCTGGTAATATTAAAAATTGTATCTGTTCCAGCTTTTTACCAGTAAAATTAATTCATATCCTCCCTTAAGGGGGTTAGGTCACCACAGCAAACATGAATTTTACCTATTCACCTTCTACTGTTTGTGGATTTTCCTTCAGAAGTAATATCTCAGAAGTAATTGCTGGTACTATATCTGCATCCAGCTTGAAATTAATAAATGTTCCATTTCCTTTCATGCTGGCAGTTCTTTAAGGTTTTGCTGCAATATTGACAGTGTTTCTTATATTTTGTGAGGTAATATTGTCACTGCTCGCTTTTACCAGCCTGTGCATGAAAACCCTAGCAAAGAAATTAATGCATTTTAGTTCTTACTTATTTATTCCAAATACCAGTCACTGTCTTAGCTTGAATGTTTTGACAGATGTGCTGAGTTTTTGTAGTTTCAGACTTTGAATTGAATCTACCTTCTTGTCCTAGATCTTTTTAAGATTTTGATCCTTTATCATACGCATAGCAAAATAGTTTCCAATACCCATAAGGTTCCAGGTATAGTAAATAACTTCCTTTTCTTGGTAACCTGGCTTCAGATTTTTCACACTTAAATTTATTCAGACCTGATTTGGATCAGAATATATTAATCTTAACATTTATTAGTTAATATATGGACAAATGCTTTCACAAAAAGGACACATTATCATCCAATACAAAGACATATTCTTGCAGCTCCTATTAATGGAAGTGTAATGAATCCTTATCCTTAGAGGCATTCAAAACACAGTTGAATAGGTCCATCAGCAGCCTGATCTAACTTTGAAGGTGGCTCTGCATTGAGCAGGAACTTGGGCTGGATGGTCTCCAGAGATACCTTCCAAATTAATTACTCAATGAATTTGTAGCATTAGCATGTTATCCTTATAATACTGGTTTTATTATTGCAATTGCTCTCCCTCAGGAAATTGTGCTGTAGAATGAGTTGTGCATCTGATGCTTATGAAATCACCAGACAAATAGGGATTATTTAACCTGCATAGTAAAAGCAAAGATTATGTAAATTTCCCAACGACTTTTGCAACTTCAGATCACTGAACTTTGCAAGTTCAGTTCTTGCACTTCAGGTGAAGAATCCCTTAATAAAATGCAAATGAGTAGAGACATACTGCCCATGTCTTGTTGGGCAGTATTTTTCCTCAGGTTTGTGTGCTTATAATAATAAATTCTGAGTTTCCCCCTTGTAGATGGTTAGATGGACACTGGGCATTTGGTACTTCTTGGCAGATAAAGCAGATTGTAAGAATGAACTGATTGGAGCCATATAAAACATCAATCAACAGCAGCCACCGTTCCTACTCTCTCCTATAACCTGAATGCATAATCTTAGTAAATATGATTTCCTGGTGTAACGAGTTTGGTCCTATTAATAGATTTCAGCTTTTGAAAATGTAACTTATTTGACTATCCAGCTTTAGTAAAGGTGATATTAGGAAAGGAAGAATTAATGCAGCAGAGAAAATTAAGCAAAAGGGAAGCACAGAGAGAAAATCTGCACAGCTGCAGAAAAGGCAGTGTTGCTTCACATACCTGTCAGGAAAAAAAACGATAAAAGTGTGACCAACTGATTTTACAAGAGCATTTATGCAAGCATAAAGTTACCCACATGAAATATAAAGAAAAGGCTTGAAAAGCAAAGCCATAAAAGTAGAAAAAAAAAAAAAAAAAAAAAAAAAAACTTTGCATAATGTGGCATTCCTAAGTCAACAAGACCTGTTAAGAGGAAATCTGAAAGTGATTTAAAATAGGGAGTTAACTTTGAATAGTGAATTATGTTGGAAAAGTAGAACCCAAGGTGCTGCTGCTGCTCTGGATGGACCATTTTATTCAGCCAGTTAGCACAGGAAAGGGGATAAAGAGTTATTTAAATAAGGCTCAAAATTTAATCCATTAGGTATCATCGCTCATGGTTTTAAAGTTTTTAGATCAAAGAAAATCATAATATTTTCATAAATTTTACTGTATTTGAAGACTGTTATTCAATACTTATTCATCCACTGGATATCACATTTTTGTTATAATTAGCTGTCTGACTGGAGAAAGAAAATCAGGTCCATATTCTCATGTGACTTATATGAGAATATTGATTTTATGGTTAACAAAAAGAAAATAGCCAAGAACAAACACTTCACAAAAATCTTCAGGATCTCTTCAGGCTATATAGTAAATAAATGGCTAGAAATAACAGACACAGCTAGAGAAATCAAGGTTGGTTTGTGAAAGACCTGTAAAAAATACAATGCTGAATCTAAAAAAATACGGAATCTAAAAAAATACTGAATCTGCAGTGACCTGATCAACTTCACAACCTTGATGTATCCTATAATCCTAGCAAAAATGACCGTACAATATTTCTAGGTGACAGCTACAAGATATAACCAAACCATTTGATTTCTGTGATCTACAATAGTGAAGTGACACACAATAATTAGTTACTTTGGGATTTATCACAAGCTTGTGATTCCATTTTGCAAGGAATCAAATGTTACATCAGATGTTGCAGGCGTGTGCTGTAAATTTTTTGCAAAACTGGGGCACACATTCAGTGGGTTAAGCAAGATCTGAAGTTACATTTTCAGAAACTTGTAAAATGTCACAGGAGCTTCCTCCTTTCCTTTGCTAATCCCAGTGCTGCACATAAAGACAAGGTTTAACTCTGACATATTTTAGAAAAGACTGGGCAGGTCAGTATATTTGCTAAGGTGAACTGATGAGTACATTGCTCAAATTTAGTGTCCACCAGACGACAAACCCTTTTTATCCTGCAGCAACTTTTTATCTCTAATTGTTTTACATGACCTAATGGTTTACAACATTATGCAACTGTATGCTATTGTCAGATTGCTTCAATGTGTGGTTATTTATTTTTTGGCCAATTAAGTATAAGCAGCATTTATAGAGTTGTGGGATATTTAGTTAAATTATCTTACTCAAAGCACTCACTGAAAATGTAACAGTTGGTTGAACCTATTGCAAATCTATTTGTTCTCCCTGTGTTTCAGGTTCCTTTGCATCCCACTCTCATCACATATATCTGACCCTTTTTCCTAAATATAAGGAAAACTGTAGTGTCAAGAGTGTCAAGCAGGGAGGGAGGGAGGGAGGAGCAAAAGAAGCATTGCAGCAATGTATTATGTAAAGTTCTAAAGGATTTCAATCACAAGTAATTTCTTCAATCATTTTAATCAAGCAACAAGAACTCACATTGTGATTACTCTCCACATTTTCTAATAATTGTCCCTTCTGAAATGATGTTAGTCCCCTGATCAGATCTCTCTTAGGAAAGAACCTTTTAATCTCTTACTTCTTGGCAAACAGTGTGAAATATGTCAATTCCTGTTGATGAGTCTTTTTAATAAATGTAAAACCAATGATATCACAGTGTGCATGTATTCACTGCAGGAAATTCCAGCATCTCTGAGGAAAAAAAAAAAAAACCTCCAGCTAGATCCTGTAGATCCTGTGCAACGTCCTATGTCCTAGCATGAAAATAAGAAAGGCCTCCTTAATATTTTTCTCCTTTCCAAAATTCTTGAGAGCCACAGGTTCACTCGCTACACTTGCACTTGCTCTTACTAGCTTTCTGTCCAAGTGAAGTCCTATATTTTACAGCTCTCCAAACTTCAGTACACTACATGACATCCCCTACTATCCTGCCATCAATGGCTTGCTGATATAGAAAATCAAGTAATTAACAGGCAAGGACAGAACTTAAAAAATATGAGAATTTTAAGGTCTACTATCCTGTGGCAGTTGTGACACAGATACAGTTTTGTCCCAACTAATTAACACTGACACTCAGGACACTACATAGGAGCAAAATTGCAAGCTGTTTTGTTTGTGTTAATTGCTCTGTTGGCATTATTTATCTGTCCTGCATTAATTTAAGCAAGAACAATTTTTGTTCTTTGGATTTCAGTGAAGATTGTTTTAAAAATAGCTACTTTCTTCTGCCACTTTTCCTTTATGTTGCAAAAAGACCAATTTGAAAGGAAAGAAGAACACAGTAAATTTTGTCTCAGTGGGAGATGCACTCACAGTTGGATCCCTTCTTTTTATATTTCTCGTAAATGCACAAGTATGTTGCCTCCTGCATTTTCCTAATGACAGAAATTTAAAGTCCTAGACAACAATCAACACTACAGGGGCAAAACTAGTGCAGCTTTATTACTACAGAAATAAAATCAAAAGCTGGATCTGAAGCTGTGCATTTTTCAACTTTTTCTTAATTTCAGTTTTTACCACATTTGTTTATCATTCATGGGAAAAAAAAAAAAATGAGAGAGAGAGAGCTTTCAAGTTATTACTGAGTGTATCAGATCATTTTAATTAAGCATGAATAATAAATAGTGAGGGTGGTGAGGGTGGTGTTTTTCTGAGTGAGCATGGTATCCACATGAGTAACATGTTCACAGAGGACTCTGGATCCCAGGCAGGTTAAATAAAGGTTCTAAGTGGCCATGGAATAAGTGGCAAAACACAGGCATAGGTGATGCTACCAGATTGTTCTGAGGACAGGATCCAATCTGGTGAAAAGATTGTGAGGACAAGAGAAATCTGCATGGACAGAAATGCAAACATTCTTAAGGACTCCCACCAGCTGCAGTAAATTTTCGTACATTTTATGACATGACATTGTGAAATGTCCATTTAATGCCTAAACCTTAGACTGGGGCAAAATTAAGCAAGAATATAAAATCCCTATCCAAACTGACAAGCTCCCAGTCTGTTCAGCCATTTCTAGTTGAAGGAGAGGAAAAGACAGCACTAAGATTGTTATTCTGGAGTAGGTTTGTTTGAAAGATTAGGACAGGGTGTTGCTGTCCAAATGGGATGACACACCTGTCTTAGGTATTTACTGTGGACAGCAGTGAAGAAAAAGATCAAATTCCCTTTTTGTTTCTTTTGTTTTTTAATGAGAATAAATAATGTGAGATGAAACATTGAAAAAAAAAAAAAGAGAGAGAGAGAGAGAGAGAAAGAGAGAAATATAGAGAGAGGTTTATGTTTGACACATAAGACCTTAGTAGTAAATTATGATATGTACAGCTGTATGACTGAAGCAGGATGTTTTTAAGGAAATAAGAAGTTGGGGGATGTACTCAAAGCAACATTCTCCACTCAAACTCTCCTTGATTTAAACAGTGCTACAAGAATCACTAATGCACTCAGGAGATAACTGATTCCCCTCAACTGAAGAAAATTACAGGGAGATCATCACAGAAATACAGCCTTGGCAGAGAGAGATATTATTTTCAGACTCTAGCAACCTCTGCTCAAAAGAAATATAGCCAGAAATATAGCTAATTTACACTGGTGAAAATCTGTGATGAAGCCAATAATTTATTTTAACTAATTATTCTGAAAAGAGGTTAGAATCCGTTCCAGAACCTATAATTTTTTCTCATACCTGATAAAATGTAGTTTAATGGAATTAGATATCACAAGACAGGGACCTTATAACTGTTTGAGAGACTGCATAATGAGGAAATGTCTGTAAAAAAGGAAATTCCCAATTTCTGGTGTGGACTGGATTGTCAGCTGGCTGGCCATCATCAGCTCTATATTCTAATCAAGTGCAAGAAGGCTCTCCACTGGAAGGTGCATGAATCCATGCCTTCAAAAAACAATACAAGCTACAAACCTAGACAAAACTAGTTACTTATTAAGTATGAAAGACATGAAAACATTTGAGTCGTCCTGAAAAAATAAGATTTTTTTTTTTCATATAAGTCAGGAAAAAATATGTACAGCAGTACTGTTCAGATATTGATTTGCACTTATTCTAGGAAGACATTCACATACTCAGGTATGCAAGGGGAATCCTATTACATGCCCTTATAAATGAGGAGGAAGGGAAGGACAGAGTTGCATTCTTTCTCCATACACTTTTGATATTAGCACTGCATCTGCTCAGATTACCATGCAGACTGATGTATTACCATTGACAATATGTTAAGATTTTACTTCCTGAATGAAAATATCACTATTTCAATTTACACGTTATTCATAGTGAGCAACACTGTATTGTTATTGCTTTGGCTGTTTTTGTATTTTTTTCCATTCCCTGCAGAAGCAGAACAGGATGCATTACTTAGGCAGCATGAATGATTCACCATTTCTTAGGTGTTATTACAAAACCTGAATTTTGTCAGCTTTTACTGAAGAGCTTTGTTCTTATTTCTCATGTTCAGAAGGCTTCAAAGATTTAAAAAAAAAAAAAAATAGAGGAAATGCAATAGTATTTTTTGAAATTTACATGGCTGTATATATATTTAAAATAAAATAACAATAATACAACAGAGACATGTAACAGATTCTGGTAATGTCTTACAATAATAGCTTTTGCTCTGTCCTAGCTCAGGGACCTAAAGTGCTTTCAAACTGCAACATACTCTTTATTTGCACCCATACATATCTTCATACACAGCACCATAGAAACTTCCACTGCTGCTGTAGCTGTAGCTCAGTGAAACAGATTTTCACAGCTTGCAACAGCACTATACAGTAGTTATGAGCACCAAATACAGAAGAATATATCCAGTGAAGCTGCAGGGGGATTTAAGGATGCAAAATATAAAGATATTATAAGCTGAACTGGTAGCAACAACACCTGCAGTTAAGGTTATCTGGCACTTTCCTATATTAGGTGTTGGCTTCACTTGCTTATGATTATAACTTAACCATTGAGTTAGTTCAATGGTTTTGAGGTTTTCTTTCCCAGGTGCCTGTCTCAAGTTGAATTTTCAGCTCAATTTTTCCCCATTGTTCCCAAAGTGAGGGTATTGCCCCTGGGGTGAGTGCCATTGGCATCAGGTGGTTTAAGTCATATTGGGTTTATGTGGTGAGGTTTTGGTAGTGGGGGGCTGCAGGAGTAACCTCTGTGAGAAGACTCCAGAAGCTGCCCCATGTCAGATAATAGCTAGTTTCAGCAGGATCCAAAGGGACATGCTGTTGGCCAGAGCCAAGCTTTTAAGTGATGCTGGTTGCACCTCTGGGAGATCAGATTTAAGAAAGAGGAAAAACAAAAAATAAAAACTGCTGTGCAACAGCAGCTGGGACAACAAGGAGTGAGAAACAGCCCTGCAGACACCAAGTCCAGTGCAGAAGGACAGGAGGTGCTCCAGGCATGGCGCAGAAGTTCCCCTTCAGCCTGTGGAGGAGCCCCCAGTGGAGCAGGTGGATGTGGCCTGGTGGAAGCTGCAGCCCATGGCGAGCCCCAGCAGGAGCAGGCCCCAGGCCAGAGCTGCAGCTCGTGGAGAGGAGCCCACGCAGGAGCAGGGGTCTGGGGGGAGCTGCTGCCCGTGGGGGACATGTGCTGGAGAAGTATGCTCCTGGGGGATGGATGGATCCCGTGGTACAGAGCCATATCTGGATCAGTTCTTGAAGAGCTACTGCCAGTGGGCAGCCCCGGCAGGCTCAGTTCGGGAAGGATGGCATCCTGTGCGAGGGACCCCGCATGGAACAGGTGAAGAGAGTGACTGAGAAGGAGTGGCGGAGACAAAGCGTCAGGGATGGACCGCAACCCCCATTGCCCGTTCCCCTGCTCCGTGTGGGGAAAGGAGGTTGAAGAGGGTGAATGGGGAGAAAGTGGTTTTAGTTTGTTTTGTCTCTCACTTCTCTAGATTGTTAGTAATAGGTAACAAATTAATAACAAATTACTAACAAATAGGTAATAAATTTCTCTAATCTTCCTATGCTGAGTCTGTTTTGCCCATGACAACAGTTGTTGAGTGATCTCCCTCTCCTTATCTCAACCCTTGTGCCCTTTTCATATTTTCTACCCCTTTCCCTTTGAGGAGGGAGAGTGAGAGAGAGGTTGTGGTGGAGCTCAGCTGCCCAGCTGGGTAAAAACACCTCTAAAGTCACCATGCCAACAGGTCTCATTGACCACTGATACAGCCAAAGAGCTCTCACACTGTCAGCTACTGCTGGGAAAGCTCACACAGACACTGAAAGGCAATAAAACCTCCAGCTTCACAGACCCGACCATGAGAGTATTTCCTCAGTGCTGTGAGTGTGAGTAAAAAAATATATTTGGGCCATAAATTATTCTCAGCTGCTTTGTTATGGCATGCTAATGCCCCTAAGGTCTGAATAAAATGTTTGAAAATTAGTGTGAAGGGGGTCACTGAGGTGTTAGAATTGATAACGTTCCTGTTAGAATGCAAAGCTTAACCAAAAATACAAAGCTTCAGAATAAACTTTATTTGGCATAAAATTATGGAGCCCCTGGGTAAAAGCTGTAGACAGTCTCAGAGGGGATCTGTCCAGGGAAGGAAGCAGCAAGAGCTCAGGATACTGAGTTATGGTCTGCTCTCTGCAACCCCCAAACAGCCTTCCCCTTTGAAGGAGGAGAAATCAACACCACGGACACAGAAAAATCCCTATGGGAATAGTGAATTGGGAAAGTAGCTAGAAATACATATAATAATATAATATATTAGCAGTGTGGAAGAGAGAGCTTGAAGTGGGGGACTGGAGGCCAGGAGGGAGGGCAGGGGCTGGGCTGCAGGCAGGAACCTGCAGAATGATGGGAGATGGGAGCAGAGCAGGGCACAGCAAGAGAGGGGAGCAAGGAAAGGCTGGGGTCACAGGCACAGGATGCTCCTCTGAAAGCCAGGACCAGAGGCAGTTGTTCTGAATTTCTGCATTCCTCTTCTGCTCTGTTTTTCCCAGTCAGCCTGGAAAAACAGTCTGTCGTACTGCGCCATATGGACCTATCCTGAGGGCCAGTCATTTGAAATCCGTCACATAATCATGAACTGAGCAAATGACTGGGGCTGTGTTATGCGTTTCTGCCTTGTGAGGGGCTGCCATCACTGAGGCACGCTGAATATTAATGGATTTTACAAATGCTAGAGGACAAATGAGGATGCAGGCACTGGCAGACTTTGGGAATAGGTCCATATAGTGTTGTGCAACTGAATTTCTGTGTTTTCAGGTTGGGTTATTTTTATTTGTTTGTTTTAGTTAGTTTAGTTGGTTAGGCATTAAAAACCTACTGCTACTGAAAAGAAAGCAGAAAATAAATATTTGGTAGTTATCCATACATGGAATGATCAAGGACTCCTGTGAGAGAAAGGAGCATGTAGTTCATGGCAGTAACATGCTGCATAAATCCAAAGCTGCTGAATTTATTTTGCAAAGAAAACTTTCAATCTAGCTTTTCCCAACTTTTTCAAGTTTGACTTGCATTTTAGTATTTCCTTACTGTACCGTGGAATAAAGGAATTACGCAAACTGTGGTGCATAGGGTGCTGGCATCATCTCATCACCTCTCTCTTATATAAGTACCCTGATATATTTAACTAGGTGAAGTTATAAGGTCATTTTCAGACACAGGAACTAAGTGGTCTGCAAAACCAGGCACCTCATCCCCAGCCTGGCAGTCTTGCTTAAGAAGTGCCAATCTAAATGCTGGAGCAGACAGAGTGGCTATTGCAGAACATAACAGGTTCCAAAGAGGCTCTCTAGTGTCACAGGAGACCTCAGAGTAGAAAGCTGGTTTTGGAACTACTACTTCTTGTGCAGCAAATAAGTACTTTTCTTCAAGTCTTTTCATAAGCAATTTCTCACCAGCACATGGTTTGATCTGTCAAATAATATACTATGTCTACTGATCTAGGTCCCATTTTTGTTGTTTTTCAGAGAAAAGAAGCTCAGGGGATTTCTCCTGAGCTAGCATAAATTCTTATTTCATTATAGAACTAATTTCAGTGGTGGCTGAAAAGTGAAGACTACTTAGGATTTGGCATTTGGGACATACTTTGACATCTGTGGACAGTAGAGGTCAGAGAAGACACCAAATGAAAAAATAACTTAATAGAAAAAAAAAATAGTCAGGGATTTTTTTTTCTCTTGAAAATTATCATTTGGACTTTTTCCATGCCCATAAGCAAAATTCAGGAATGTACTTAAACCTATGTGCACAACTCCCATTGAAGCTGCTAAGTTTCATATGCTTAGTGAAGGGTAAATAGTTTTCTCTGAGCCTCTGAGTGTTTTATATGCAGATATGACAGAATCTATATGACCAGCATGTACAGCAATTATCCCATTTTATTTCCCTTCAAATGCAACTAGATTTGGAGAATTAAAATGGTGACAGAAGTTCATCAACAGCATTCTAATTTTTCATTCTTGTAACCCCAACATGACTGCTACAAAGACAGAATTGTGAAGTGATGCATTTACAGACTGTGATCAATTGCCTTTTGGCATTTGCAAAATGAATGTTTAAGATACTGGTATTTGAAAATGTGGCTACTGGACATGTCCAGCAACTTTCTTTTGGCGTTTTAAATCCATATTACAGTATTAACATCATGATGACTCCAGGAATCAGGACCATCCAGTATGCATCCTGGGTATTAGTCTTTAGAGCATGTTCTTAACATGATAATGGTTTAATGATTGCTTAATACATGAAATGAATTGAACATCTTACAGTATCATCATGCCATCTAGAGGTGGGATATCACTGAGGCTCCCACTTACCTTCATGGCAGGAGAAAAACAAACAAACAAACCAAAAAAAAAAAAAACCATAGAGGTATAGTGGGATAGAAGCCTTTCAAGATAGACTTTCATTAGGGTGGAGATAATGGCATGTGGCATGGGTCCTGTGATGGGGAGTGTGTCTGGTGAGTCAGGTCCTGTATCAGGGAAACACTGGAGAGTAAGCCTTTTAGAAGGTGGACTTCTGGGGCTCTGGTTCTGCATAACTTCTGGCCCCAAGCAAATAACACCAAATACTTTCTCACTCCTCATGTCCCAAATGAGGCCATGATCAGAAATCAGGCTGCCCAACTGTAGCTGATTGGAAATGAGGGACACCCAGCAGACAACCCTGTGCTTTGCGTATGCCCCATACAGAGTTAAGGAGAGGAAAGGGAAGTCTGTTTTGGCAGACTCAGTGGCAAGACACAAGACAAAAGAGTGTCAAATATGCTTGTGATAGTGGAGGAAAACCCCTAATTTCATCGAACTAGATCCCACCTCTTCAGTTACAGACCCCATTAGGGAGAAGGGTCAGGAGGAATGGAAAGCCCAGCACAGCAACTCAAAATATGCCATTTTCAAGGAGCTGTTCACTGGGGGCACAGAGTGGACCTTCTACATCTGAACAGTTCACCAGCTGTGGAAGCACTGCAGGCCCATTTCCTATAGTTTTGTGTCTGGCACCTAGAAATATATGTACTCTGTCTGTGCTCACTCACAGGGCTCATACCTCACTGTACTTACCTTTGCTGGTCCCTGTATAGACCTTCATCTCGGCTAGTGTCTAAGCTGATGGCAGAGACACTGACAGAGTCCTTCTCCACTACCTACATTCTTCCTTTCATTAAATAAACTAGAACTCAACATCTGAGGCTACTCTATCCAATTTGGTTTCAGTTAGGCCATGGGTTCTGGCACAATTAGTAAAGGACGGAAAATGTTATTGTGTAAGCCTCATTAGGAAACAAATTAGGCTTTAAAAAATAAATAAATAACAACTACAACAACCACTGCTTATTTACAAAAGAAAAATAAGCCCTGGTCAATCTGTTGCTTTTCTATCCAGCTCCAATAGAAACTGTGCTGCATATGGCACTCCTTATTCACCTACCTATGAAGTTCTACAGAAAAATAAACACTTTAGGGATCAATTCTGCTTGAAGCTGTAAGATGAGTCAGGTCCATTTCAAAAAAAAAAAAAAAAAAAAAAAAAGAAGAAGAAGAAGAAGAAACAGCCAGCCTTGCATTCATCCCATGTTCCCCATCTGCCTTGGCCTTTTGACTCACCAGTACTTTTCCTACTTCCCTAAAGTAACAGATCCCTGAACAAGAATCAAATGTTTCTCACAGAATCACAGGATAATTGAGGCTGGAAGAGGCCCTAGGAAGTCTCTGGTCTAACCTCCTGCTCAAGCACGGGCAAGGGTGAGATCAGCTTGCTCAGGCTGTTATCTAATCAGACCTTGAAAAACTGCAAGAACACAGACTGCACAACCTCTACAGTCAAATTGCACCACAGCCTGACTGTTCTTACAGGGAACAAGTTACTCATTATATCCAGTTGGTTCTTTCAATTTACCCTCTCTGTTTCTTTCCCTCCCACCATGCATCTCTGTGAACAGCCTGGCTCTGTGTTTTGATTACTTTCTTGTCAGTAGTGGGGTCCCCCAAAATCATCTCACCTCAAGGCTGAACAAGTATCAGTCCCTCAGTCTCTCCCCACAGTAAAAGTGCTCCAGACCCAGTCATCCTGGAGGCCCTCTGCTGAACTTTAGGTTTCTCTTCTGTTGATTTATATTAATTCTATTTCTTCTTTCTCCTGATGTTTATTGACATTTCTGGCCTAGGGGCAGCCTTGCTCTCTGGCAAGCCAAATGGCCCAGGGGAGCCAGCCCCAGAAAAGGGGCCCTCATCTTCCCCAGCCCTCCTCCTTCTTCCACGTGAGGGCATCTTCCATGCCACTCCCTAACACAGCTACCTTTGGCCACATATGGACTACTCCATCACAGAGGCTTGCTGAGGTCACAGTGGCCACCACTGCCCTGCCTTTGGTCTGGACCCTATAAAGCAGGACCACTGCAGATGCCGCACCATTCACTGAGCTTCTAGGCCCTCTGACAGCCAGCTTGTGTGGCAGGAAGAAGCCCAGAAGCAGTAAGGCAAGTGGAAGGCCTCCTCAGTGTTAGAGGACAGCAATGCAGTCCAAGGAAGCACTGAGAAGGAATGCACAACAAGGAGATGTGTCATGGGCAGAGAGATAGCACCTGTAGCACAACTGAGACCAGTGCCCGGAGGGACCTCTGGTAACCAGCCCACAGGCGGTACCATTGGCACCACAACAACACAGGGAACAGACTGCCCCCTCAGCCATGCAGCGACAGGGAGCCTGGGCCTAACCATTGGTGCAGTGGTGGCATGGAGCAAAGGCAGGAGCGTCAGCCAGGCCGCTGTGTGGAGCCAAGGCATGCCTATCATCCAGAATACAGCATGGGACCCAGCCATGGCTGTAAAACAGATGGCAGTGCCAAAAACACGCATGGAAATGAACCAGACAGTGGCATGGGACCTAGGCATGGAACTGTATGACCCACTGGTTAAGCACCCTTGCCTGAAAGTATTCCTAATGGAAGGCATCCCATTTGGGCAGTCCTGGGCAAGGACTGCCTTGTCCTTCTGCCAAACACTGTGGAGCCCATGGAGCCAGATCCATCAGAAGAGGTGAAGAAACCAATGGAAGTAGATCCACCTCGGCCAGATCAGACCTATGACTACCCTGGCATGTCTTTTCTCTCTGCCATTAAAGCACACCAACAGCATCACAGAAGTGCCCGGCGAGCTCCCTACTCATTGTTCAGGCTCCATTCCAAGCATTAGCTTGGAGCCACCATACACCACGGACATCCCATAGGCTCACCTGCAAGATGTACCAGCAATAAAGAACTCTGTTGCCAATTCTCAGGGGTTGCATGAATGCTTCTTTCCCATCCCCCAGCCCCTGTGCAAGAGGTAGCATCCCTTCTACACAGAGCCTCGAGGAAGAGCACAAGAGAGGACCAAGCTTCCTTTCAGCTGCTATGCTGGTGTGATAGGAGGAGTCCCTGAGGGCCACCATGCACCTTTAACACTTGTGAAAATAGACTGAGGGATGAAAATAGTACTGTGTAAGCAATTATGGGTGGCTAATTTCTTATATTAGGAGTTTCTATATGTGAGTAATTGGTAACAACAGACACTGGAGAAGGCTGAGGTACTTAGCAACTTCTTTACCTCCATCTGCACTGATAGATGGGCTTCCTGAGTCTTTCATTTCCCTGAACCCATAGATAGAGGCTTGGAGATCAAAGTTCCAACCATTGTAAGTGAAGAGCAGGTTTGAGACCACCTGATTAATCTAAACAGGTACAAGCCTATCGGACCTGATGACATGAATCCTAGGGTCCTGAGGGAACTGGCTGATGTAGTTGTCAAGCCTCTCTCAATCATAGTTGAAAAGTCCTGGCATTCAGGCAATGTCCCCGGTAAGTGGAAAAATTGAAACATCATGCCTCTACTCTTCAACAATTGAAACAAAGAATTGAACAAATTGAACCAATTAAAACTATTAGGAGACATTTCTTCTCAGAAAGAGCAGTCAGGCATTGGAACAGGTTGCCCAGGGAAGTGGTCAAGTCACTGTTCCTGGGGGTGTTCAAGGAAAGGTTGGACCTGGTGTGCAGGGATATGGTTTAGTGGGTGACATTGTTAGTAGGGTGATGGTTGGACCAGATGATCTTGAAGATCTTTTCCAACATTAATTTTTCTATGATTCTGTGATTCTCTTCTGTCAGGACCCCTGGACCAGCCACAGTAATCCAGATGTGGTCTAATACTAGAGAGAGGAGGTGATAATTTCTGCTGATGCTGATCATCAGGAGCAGGCCTTGATCCTTCCAGGGCTGACAGGGGCTGTCTCAGGGCCTTGGTTGCAGAGCTGCCCCCAGGCACTTGTCCCAAGCCTGCAGCACTGCGAGCTCACGCTGAGCAAGTCTTTGCACCTCCTTGCTATTTTTAGGATACATACACTCCTTCCTGTTTCAAAGATCTATAGCTTCTACCTCTCTATATATCTTTTATAAGTGAGTTTCTTATAGCCACATCCTTTGAAATAACAAGCTTACCCTACCCATTCATGTAGTTTTGCTCTTCACACCTACCCATAATACTTCCTTAGCTCGTTAGCAAACCTCAGCATTTGTGATAAATTTGTTACATTTGTTAGTGTTTTCTACAGAATTTCCTTTTACTATTTCATGATTTCATTTTCACTGTAGAGCAGAAGATAAATGTATTTCATACTCACATGCAAACACTCCTTGTCTTAATATGGGGAGCAAAAATGCAGGAGGAAGAAAAAAGCTACAGACAAGGAGGCTGTTGTTAGAAACTGGCAAGAGAGTCATGATTATATTTAGTTATGATTCTCAACTTTTTTTACCTTCAGGTGATTCTTGTCCTGTTTTTAAGGATACAAGAACAGTAAATTAAATAAGGGTATTGCATTGAAAACTACTGAGAAAAACAGAAATATATTTTCCCCATAGCAAAAAAATCTATCGCTTGGTTTACTTTATGCCTCATATTACATATAAAACCAATGGCTGAATTTGTTTTACTGTCTACCGTTATATTCCTACATCTAAAAATACAGAACAAGCAAACATCAGCATTCAAAAATAATGGAAAAGAAACTCTCAACTCAGCACCCTTGCAAAGTAGCATCAAAGGCATTCTACAAACAACCCTCAACACTAGAAATATATGTCAAAAGTAGTAATTAGTACTGTAATTATGCTACAGGGTTGGCATCTGGTTTATAGCACCATTTAAGCACCAAGAAAACGGGTCGGCATGACTTCAGTTGACACTTACAAATACACAAGATGAGAAGAGCCAACCAAAACTCACAAGAATACCATGCTAACTATGTTTGCTTTCATTTGAACAATGCTGCATGGGACACTGATGCTTTCAGCAAGCTCCCA
The DNA here is from genome assembly GCA_011075105.1 of Heteronetta atricapilla. Classification (NCBI taxonomy): domain Eukaryota; kingdom Metazoa; phylum Chordata; class Aves; order Anseriformes; family Anatidae; genus Heteronetta; species Heteronetta atricapilla. The sequence goes on along the minus strand of CM021732.1, from coordinate 23,046,057 downwards.
ACACCATCTGTGTGCTTCATTCAACAATTCCTCCAATGTAAAATTCATAAGCTGTTTTGAAAGCAAGAACTACTCCATTGCCAGTGAAGTCTTTAACAAAAACAGTCATTTCCACTGTGCTTTGTGCTGCATTTGCTTTTGCTAGAGTGCTAAACACTCACCTCGGCTATGGTGGTAGCTGGTGCTGTTGTGGAGCCTCTGTAGACCCCTCCAAGGAGGCTCTCTGAACTCTGGCAGGTGTACCCATGCCACAGTAGACATCATGAAAGACATGCTGTGGCAGCTGAAAATTGTATTGCTAAAGCTACTATCTGCAGCTGTGACTCACCATCTTTGAGATATATTGGTCCCCTCACCTGCAGACAACTATGTTAATGGGAAGCAATGACTGGAGGATCATAGTTTGCAGTCTGGCACTGTAGGAGTAGATTAACTCTGGTTTGTATTTACCTGGACTGTGGAGATCAGCAATCCCCATCGTGGTGTGAAGCATATCTGTGAGTGTGACAGAGTGACCCCAGCTGCCCCTCCTCACCTTTTGTTTGCCACAGTCTCAGGAGTTGAGAGGGATTTGGACTTAGCATCCATATCCCATTTTGGTTTTCCTTTATGGGTGTGTGCAGTTGTGCCTCTGAGTCACCGCCCTATTAGTTCCATCTAGCTAGGAGAATTGAAAATTCCTTTTGCCTTTATCTTTCTCTTCAGGAAAGTAATGAGATAAAAACAGTGCCAGATCTGATGCCAGAACAGATCTGCCTCCTTCCAGACCCTGAAATTTCCAGCCTTTTAAAACTGCAAAACCAGATGCTTTAGAGGAGTAATAGTGATAATCATTTCAACTCTGTTCATATAACTAAAGATGCTATTCTTATTCATATTTTTTTCTAAAAACTTTGGAAATCTGCTGTAAAGTATTGTAGGTTGAAACTAGCTGCTTTAAGAAGAAAATTTCAGGCTTTAATCTGTATATATTTATTTAGAATGATTGAATACTCTTAATTTACTCCCTTTCAAGATTATCATATGCTCAGTTCCCAATATGGAGGTGAAAGTCTCCAAAAAACTAGGCACAAGACTGCTGAATTTGCTTTTTCCTAAAAATCAGCTGCTTCTTTTGAGGAACACTGAAGTCCCAAGTGCTGACACCTCAAAATTGTCAGTGAAATTTGAGAGAGTTCTGATATATTTATTCTGGTATATATGTATATATATGTTAGAGAGAGAAGATTCATGTAAGTATGAATCATGATATATTTATTAGATAAATAATATATCTATTAGAATGTGAATGTGCATTTCTCAAGACATTTCTCAAGACAGTTTGTAGTCCTTTTGGTTTGTTACAATAGAAGCTCATTTAATTTCATTTTTTTACAGGAAATTCAGCTACAGTATGAGGCTTTCGATTTCATGAGCTAATGCTAAGCTTCCCAGCAAGTGCCTGCCTTGTGAGTTAATCTTGCACTCATTATCTACACCAGCAAAAATACACCCTTGTGACTGAAAGAAATGGCACCTTAACAGAAAATAGAAAAGAAAAGCAGCTGCCCACTGTGATGAGAGAAAACAACCTGAGCACAATACTCCTTGAAGACCTGTTTGAATTGATACATAATGACAGCCATCATCAAAACAAAGATAATGTAATAGAGATCAAGAAAAAAAAAAAAAA